>BJKM01000166.1:500000-1065597 GCA_015082035.1 Chaenogobius annularis | reverse complement strand
ATTCTAATAGCTTGAAAGTAGGCATATAAAATGATTTGGAAAACATTGTTCTAGGTCCTACATGCACAGCAAGCGGGGTTTGATGCAGTCATTGTTCACAACATGTATTCAGACACTCTTCTGAGTATGAACTACAGCAATGGTAAGATCATTGAAGGAAATTGTAGCCCTTTTAGTGCACTAGGGATCATAGTATTCAGCAAGCAAAGATTGTTGCATTCTTTCTTGTCTTCATTCATGTTGATTTTGTGGTCATTTATATAGAGACTCTTGCTGAGGAAATTGAGATTCCATCTGTATTTACCAGCTACTATGCCTCTAAAGTTCTCAAGACTTATATTATTCCAGAAAAAAGGTGAGGAAGACTTCAAATAAAACCTCAGGCTAGATAAACATGTCTTGTCTTATAACAACTTGTCTTTCTTTTTAGGGCTTTTGTGATTCTGAAACCAGATTTTAGTTTTCCACTCTCTTACTACCTGATACCTTTTTGCGGAGTTATTGGCCTCATTATTATTGTGATGTGTGTTGTTTTGGTGAGTAAATTATACATACGATTAAAATTGAATTCCTAATTAATTTGCTGAATCTGATCAACACATTGTCCTGTTTTGGCAGATCATACGATGTGTGCAATACTCAAAAAGGATGAGGAAAAACCGCTTGTCAAAAGACCAGCTCAAGCGCATTCCGACTCATGTGTTCTCTAAAGGTACTGTAAAGAAAAGTTTTTTATGTTGTACGGTGGTAAGGGAAATAACATTTCATTGTAGGAGACGATTATGACTTGTGTGCAATCTGCCTGGATGAATATGAAGAGGGAGACAAACTACGAGTCCTACCTTGCTCGCATGGTAATTATAGATAACTTTTTAAATCATTTGTGATTTGATTGTAACGTTGCGATTTTCTCAGCTTACCACTGCAAGTGTGTGGACCCCTGGCTGACTAAGACCAAAAAGACTTGCCCTGTGTGCAAACAGCGCGTGACTCGTCCCACTTCAGACCACTCTGAGTCCGAGTCTGAGGAGGAAGGAGGCCAACGCAGCGAGGAGGAAGGGACTGAGGGCGACTCAGAGCGCACACCTCTGCTCCGATCCTTCAACCCTGGATCTCCTTCTGGGAGTTTAGTGGACTACTCCGCCACCAACAACACTACAGTGACCACTGCCCAATGCCTGGCTTCCCCTGCCCGAAGTGAATCTCCCATAGTGGGCTTTGAGGGCTACTACTCCCCAGAGGAGAACACCGAGACTGAGAGTGACTACACAGGTGACGAAAGACATACTGATGATGACACAGCTCAGCTCATCGATGGGGATCATGTCCATGTTTGATGGATGTGATTTGGATGAAACATTTGAGGTAACAGTCTAATGAGTAATGATTCGTCACACATGATCATTGTAGAGCATAAAAAGCCACTTGCACATAGTTTACATTACATGCGTTTGAGTCACTCACCATCTGATCAAAACTTTTGCACAAAATGAAAAATGTATATGTGCAGCTCATATTGTTACATGGACTATGGCGATTAGTGCAATTAATAGTATAACATTCAACATATTCAATATGCGTTAACTTATTGAACAATTGGGAAACGTTTCTGTTTTTTAATCTGATGCATTATCTGCACATTTTTTTTTTTATCAGTTTTTATTTTGAATGTTGTGTGTGATATTCTTCTAATTCTTCTAAATCTAATCAACATCTCAGGCTTATCATATCATTTTAGTACCTTCATTACAGTGACACAATTGATTTTCCCTGTAGATTTTCTGTGTATATACAGTATTTAGTACTTTTTTGTATTTTTATAAGAACTTAAACTATAAAATTCTTAGTTGGGGTTGAAAAAAAGAAGCAGCATTGCCTTATAATGGTCTTGATTTATGTGAAATTTATATTTGGAAATTAAGGGATTGTTACACTCCTAATTGTCTGTACTGCGCCGTTATTTCTGTCTTTATTTTCATCCATTGCTTGTGATGCTTAATTAATACACAATATGTTTAGTGTACATTTTATTTACAGTAGAGCTGAGAAAAAGAAAAAACTACAACTATTAACCTTCCATTGTACATGTAAAAAGGAATGACGACAAAAAAAAATCAGCTTTTTCATTGTTTAGATTCTGCCACTGTCTGAAAGTCTTTGTTTAAGAGACTAAGAAATTAAAAGTCTTTTGGAAAGTTCTTATTTGTACCTTTTTTTTTCTTTATGTAATTGTGAAGAAAGCCTTCAAGTTTTTTATGTGATTGAGGGTTTGAGAAAGAGGGTTTGAATGCAAGATTTACATAATAATTGGCTGTCACCTCGGTGATGGATATTTAGATTTGTAAAGTCACTAATGAGGATAAAATACTAAAACTACTTAAATTGACCGGATGTATGGACTCAAGTAATGTAATTTAAATACATTCAATAAGACTTCTTGTAAGACTTCAACTACTAATTATTAATGTATGCAGAATTATTAATAGCGTTTCATTAGACAAACTTCTAATCTGTCTTAATTAGCCAATCTTTATACTTTTGAAGCATTCTTCCTCACCACTGCTTACCAGAGACTTCTATTGAAATCTGTGAACAATAGGCCTTATAAATGAACATTGTGAGGTTCAATCAATAGATGTTTGCCGGTTCCTATGCATTCATTATGAATATGTTGAAAGGTAAAGGGTGGTTCAAATCAAATTACCGGTAAGCTAGTGGTTATAATTATTTTCTCAAGTTCTAAATTTGCAGTTGTGCTGCAAGGTTTTTAAAAGGTTCCAGACATTGACAAGTGCAAGTGTGAGGAGAGATGGCTGGACCTGTGCTGTTCTGCCCCTGTGTGCTCAGACCTGCCTTCCTGCTCTGTCTGTTTGCATCTTTATTTGCACTGCTGGACTCCAGAGGGACAAAAATTGAGGTAATGTGACTTTTATGATTTATATAAAACAACATTGCACCTCTCTTCAGTTGCTTGTGTGTTTTAGGGCTTTTTAGGAGATACCTATCCTGCCCCTATGATGGCTCCTCCTCAAGATGGATTTCCGTTTGCTTCTTTAGTTGGAGATGCCCATCCACAGCAAGAGGAATCTGCATTATTCATAGTGGATGAAGCACAGACTCACATTTGGCCTCAAGTGATCTTAGATTATATGAGGCACCAACTACGATTTAGAGGAAGGTCAAAGAAAAACATCAAGAATGTAAACCAGTAGCATTGTGCTGGATTCAGGAAAACTGAGAACTTTTACAGTTAAGGGTACAAAAATCTGTTTGTGTATGAATGAAAAATGGAGAAAATAAAACACTAACTTTTGTCAAATTTACCCTTTTCAAGATTTTAAAGGTAGTCAGACAATATTATGTAAATCCAACAGAAATGTGTTAAAACATGTCTTCAAATGTATTAGTTGAGGTTTAATTATCAGACAAATGTGAAATATCTGTAAAATTAAAAGTACAAAAATATCACCTTACCTTCTTTATTTATTTTTATATATATATTATCACACACATATATATATGTGCGTGTGTATGTATATGTATATGTATATATATATATAGTTCCCAAAGCTATAAAAACCTTTCGACGAGCTGATATATGGCCTCTAGTTAGGTATATTTTTGCTTCTTTTTATCTAAAATCCATGCACTGAAAATTGACTGTTTACTCCGGACGTGTGCAGAATTGAAAATAGTACATTTTATAAATATGACATTATTTTCTGCTGTGTCAAATGATTGTATGAAAGTCCTATGACATACAGTAGTGATTTGAGATAAATGCTGTTAATTGTTCAAACTAATCCATTAGTTCTAACAATTAAAAGCATTTATCTCAAATTGTTTTATATTTATTACTTTGTAGAAATCCAACTATCAGTAATGGATAATTGGCTTTCCACAAAGTATTAAATTTAGTGAATTTTATTATACCATGTTTTGTCACTCTTAAGTGGGATATATCTCTATCTATCTATCTATCCATCCAACTTTTGGGTTGACTATGAGGGAAACAGCTCTACTGAGTACTGCTTCCACACCAGTCCAGAATATAACTCCGAAAGAAGGGGAAAATGTGTGAACAGCTGAGCTCTCAGACACATGTTTCTGAAGCTCTCACACATGTTTCTGCCACATGTTCTGAAGCTCTCACACATGTTCTGACCACATGTTTGAATGCTCTCACACTATGTCCTGAAGCTCTCACACATTGTTCTGAAGCTCTCACATGTTTCAGACACATGTTCTGAAGCTCTACACATGTTCTGACACATGTTTCTGAAGCTCTCACACATCTTCTGAAGCCTCACACATGTCGAAAGCTCTCACATGTTCAGACACCTTTTCTAAGCTCTCACACATGTTCTGAAGCTCTCACACATTGTTCTGACACAGTTCATGAAGCTCACACATGTCTGACCACATGTTCTGAAAGCTCTACACAGTTCTAAGCCTCACTCATGTTCTGAAGCTCTCACACATTGTTCTGACACATGTTCTAAGGCCTCTCACACATGTTCTGAAGCTCTCACCGACATTTTTCTGACAACAGTTCTGAAGCTCTCACACATGTTCTGAAGCGCTCACTCAAGTTTTCTGAAGCTCTTACATGTTCAACACCTTTTCTGAAGCTCCCACCACATGTTCTGACACCATGTTCTGAAGCTTCACACCATGACACATGTTCTGAAGCTCTCACACATGTTCTGACACATGGTTCTGAAGCTCTTCACACATGTTTCTGAAGCGCTCACTCTATGTTCTGAAGCTCTCCACATGTTTCAGGACACCCTTTTCTAAGCTCTCACACATGTTCTGAAGCTCTCACACACTTTTCTGACATATGTTCTGAAGCTCTCACACAGTCTGAAGCTCTCACACTGTTCTGACCCACATGTTCTGAAGCTCTCACACATGTCTGAAGCTCTCACTCATGTTCTGAGCTCTTCACACATGTTCTGAAAGCTCTCAACACATGTTCAGACACATTGTTCTTGAAGCTCTTACACATGTTCTGAAGCTCTCACACATGTCGACACCATGTTCACGCTCCTGTGTCCGTGCTTTCAGCTTCTGTCTGATTTCAGAACTTTGCAGCTGTGAATGTGTTTGCTGAACGTGTTTCCAGATCGATCCGAAGCTGCTTAAACATTGATCTCCTTCTCGTGGCGTGAATTGCAGCCTTCTGGGCAGACAGTGTTTACAGAATTAGATCTTGTCTGAGGAGCTATTCTCGAGAGCCGTGTCCAGAGAATCTCCTTGCTCCTGAATTCGTTTGGCCGTGTTTGTTTCTGACTTAGCTCTTCGTCTCTTTGTCTTCCGAACAGAAAATGTATTGAGGACAATAACCTGGGCGACACCTTGACGCGTGTGTGTGTGAGCGTATGGGAAACGCGCACCGCGATCTGCTCCGGGAACCAAAACCGGGGAACGCTGACCACGAACCGCTATTGACCGTGTCCCAGGCTTCATCGTGAGAGACCTTTGACCGCCGCTGTGTTTTATGTGTCAAAGACCTGGTATCAGGACCGGGTTACAACCTGGTTCATGACCGGTCTCAGACCGGGTTCAGACCTTGGTTCAGGACCGGGCTCAGACGGGTTCAGACGGCGTTCAGACCTGTCAGACCGGGTTCAGGACCGGGTTCAGAACCGGGTTAGACCGCGGTTCAGACCTGGTTCAGACCGCGGCTCAGACCTGGTTCAGACCTGCGTTCAGACCGGGTTCAGACCGGGTTTTCAGGGGACCGGTTTCAGACCTGGTTCAGACTGGTTCAGACCGGGCGCTCAGACCGGGTTCAGACCGGGTTCAGACCGCGTTCAGACCGGGTTCAGACCTGGTGTCAGACCTGGTTCAGACCTGCGTTCAGGACCTGTTTTCTTGTTCCCAGGAGAACGTGCGCCCCCAAAAAAAAAAACCCCCACCCCCAAACCAGAAGGGCCGTCCCAAGCCCGGGCAGATCACTCTAAAACTGATATTTTGGTCCACGCCATCGCCATCAACCAGCGCCTACACGTACCAAAGATCCTGGTCAGTATTAAAGCTGTTCAGGGGCCAGTGGTTAGAGCTGTCAGGGCCCTAGTATATAAAGCTTCAGCGGGCCCAGTATTAAGCTTGTCTAGGGGCCCAGGTATTAAAGCTGTCAGGGGGCCCAGTATAAAGCTGTCAGGGGCCCAGTATTAAAGCTGTCAGGGGCCAGTATTAAAGCTGTCAGGGGCCCAGTATTAAAGGCTTCCAGGGGCCCAGTATGAAAGCATTTCAGGGGCCCAGTATTACAACGCTTGTCAGGGGCCAGTTATTAAAGCTGTCAGGCGGCCCAGTATGTTAAGCTGTCAGGGGCCCAGTGTTAAAGCTGTCAGGGGTTCCCCAGTATATAAAGCTGTCAGGGGCTCCCAGTGGTTAAAGCTTGTCAGGGGCCCAGTAATATTAAGCTGTCAGGGGCCCCCCAGTATTTAAAGCATTTCAGGGGCCCAGTATGAAAGGCTGTCAGGCGGCCCAGTGTTAAAGCTGTCAGGGCCCAGTATTAAAGCTGTCAGGGGCCCAGTGTTAAAGCTGTCAGGGGTCCCAGTATTAAAAGCTGTCAGGGCCCAGTATTAAAGCATTCAGGGGACCCAGTATGCAAAGCTTCAGGGGCCCAGTGTTAAAGCTGTCAGGGGCCAGTATTAAAGCTGTTCAGGGGCCCGAGTATTAAAGGCTGTCAGGGGCCCAGTATTAAAGCTGTCAGGGGACCCAGTCTATTAAACTGTCAGGGGCCAGTATTAAAGCTGTCAGGGGCCCAGTATTAAAGCTGTCAGGGGCCCAGTAATAAAAGCTGCAGGGGGACCAGTATTAAAGCATGCAGCGGCCCAGTATTGAAAGGCATTCAGGGTCCCAGTATTTAAAGCTGTCAGAGGGTCCCAGTATTAAAGCTGGTAGGGGCCCAGTATAAAGCTGTTCAGGGGCCCAGTGTTAAAGCTGTCAGGGACCCAGTATTAAAAGCTGTCAGGGGCCCAGGTGTTAAAGCTGTCAGGGGCCCAGTATTAAGCTGTCAGGGGCCCAGTATTAAGCATGTCCAGGGGGTCCCAGATGAGAAAGTGCTGTTCAGGGGCCCAGTGTTAAGCTGTTCAGCGGGGGCCCAGTAAAATTAAAGCTGTTCAGGGGCCCAGTTGTTAAGCTGTCGGTCCCAGGATTTAAAGCTGTCAGCGGGCCCAGTATTTAAAGCATTCAGGGGCCCAGTATGAAGGCTGTCAGGGCGGCCCAAGTGTTAAAGCCGTCAGGCCGTATTAAAGCTGTCAGGGGCCCAGTATTAAGCTGTTCAGGGGGCCCCAGTATTAAAGCTGTCAGGGGCCCGTATTAAAAGCTGTCAGGGGCCCAGCTATTAAAGCTGTCAGGGCGCCCAGTATTAAAGCTGTCAGAGGGGCCCTAGTATTAAAGCTGTCAGGGGCCAGTATTAGAAGCGGTCAGAGGGCCCAGTTATTAAAGCTGTAGGGGCCCAGTATTAAAGCTGTCAGGGGCCCAGAAAAACCTATGAAAGCTGTCAGGGGCCCAGTATTAAAGCTGTCAGGGCCCAGTATTAAAAGCTTGTTCAGGGGCCCAGTATTAAAGCTGTCAGGCCCAGTTATTAAAGCTTGTCAGGGGCCCAGTGTTGGTCAGGTGCATTAAAGCTGTCAGCGGCCCAGTATTTAAAGCTTGTCAGGGGCCCGTTTAAAAGCTGTCAGGGGGCGCCCAGTATAAAGCATTCAGGGGCCCAGTATTAAAGCTGTCAGGGGCCCCAGTATTAAAGCTGTCAGGGGCCAGTATTTAAATTCTGTCGGGGCCCTAGTGTTAAAGCTGTCGAGTGGGCCCAGTATTAAAGCGTCAGGGGGTCCCAGTGTTAAAGCTGTCAGGCCCAGTATTAAAGCTGTCAGAGGGCCAGTATTAAAGCATTTCACGTTCGGGCCCAGTATGAAAGCTTCAGGGCGCCCAGTGTTAAAGCTGTCAGTGGGCTCCCAGTATTAAAGCTGTAGGGGCCCAGTGTTAAAGCTGTCAGGGCCCAGTATTAAAACTGTCAGGCCCATATTAAAGCATTCAGGGGCCCCAGATGAAAGCTGTCAGGGGCCCAGTGTTAAGCTGTCAGGGGGTGCCCAGTATTAAAGTTCAGGGCCCCAGTATTAAAAGCTGTCAGGCAGTATTAAAGCTGTCAGGGGCCCAGTATTAAAGCTGTACAGGGTCCAGTATTAAAGCTGTCAGGGGGCCCAGTATTAAAGCTGTCAGGGGGCCCAGTATTAAAGCTGTCAGGGGCCCAGTATTAAAGCTGTCAGGGGCCCAGTATGAAAGCATTCAGGGGCCCAGTATTTAAAGCTGTCAGGGCCCAGTATTAAAGCTGTCAGGGCCCAGTATTAAAGCTGTCAGGGGCCCAGTGTTAAAGTGTCAGGGCCCTAGTATTAAGCTTCAGGGCCCAGTGTTAAAGCTGTCAGGGCCCAGTATTAAAGCTGTCAGGGGCCCAGTATTAAAAGGCATCAGGTGCCCAGTATGGAAAGCTGTTCAGGGGCCCATTTGTTAAAAGCGTCAGGGGCCCAGTATTAAAGCTTGTCAAGTGGGCCCAGTGTGTTAAAGCGTCAGGGGCTCCAGTATTAAAGCTGTCAGGGCCCAGTATTAAAGCATTCAGGGGGCCCAGTATGAAAGCTGTCAGGGGCCCAGTGTTAAAGCTGTCAGGGGCCCAGTATTTAAAGCTGTCCAGGGGGCCCAGTATTAAAAGCTGTCAGCGGGCCCAGTATTAAAGCTGTCAGGGGCCCAGTATTAAAAGCTGTCAGGGGCCAGTAATTAAAGCTGTCAGGGGACCCATGTATTAAAGCTGTCAGGCGGCCCAGTATTAACTGTCAGGGGCCAGTATTAAAGCGGTCAGGCGGCCCAGTATTAAAGCTGTCAGGGCCAGTATTAAAAGCTGTCAGGGGCCCAGTTATGAAAAGCTTGTCAGGGGGGCCCAGTATTTTAAAAGCTTGTCAGGGCCCAGTATTAAAGCTGTCAGTGGCCCAGTATTAAAAGCTGTCAGGGGCCCCCGTATTAAAAGTGTTCAGGGGGGCCCATGTTATTTAAGCTGTCAGGGGCCCAGATTAAAGCTGTCAGGGGCCCGAAGTTATTAAAGCTTCAGGGGCCCAGTATTAAAGCTGTCAGGGCCAGTATTGAAAGCATTCAGGGGCGTATGAAACTGTTCAGGGGCCCAGTGTTAAAAGCTGTCAGGGGCCCAGTATTAAAGCTGTCAGGGCCCAGTATTAAAGCTGTCAGGGGCCCAGTATTAAAGCTGTCAGGGGCCCAGTATTAAAGCTGTCAGGGGGTGCCCAGTATTAAAGCTGTTCAGGGGACCCAAGTATTAAGCTGTCAGGGGCCAGTATTAAGTTAGGCTCAAAAAGTTCGGCCGATAGTGTCGGCCCCGCAAGTGGGAGTATGAAAGCTGTCAAGGGGCCAGTGTTAAAGCTTCGCAGGGGCCCAGTATTAAAGCCTGTCAGGGCCCAGTGTTAAAGCTGTCAGGGGCCAGTAATTAAAGCTTGTCAGGAGGCCCAGTAGTAGAAGGATGGGGGGGGGTCAGGGGCGCCGAGTATGAGAGGCTGTCAGGGGCCAGTGTTAAAGCTGTCAGGGGCCCGTATTAAAGCTGTCAGGCAAGCGGCTTTAGAAGGTTGCGGCCAGTATTAAAGCTGTCAGGGGCCCAGTATTAACTTGCAATAAGCTGTCAGGGGCCCAGTATTAAAGTCTGTCAGTGGCCAGTATTAATAGCGTCTAGGGCCCAGTATTAAAGCTGTCAGGGGCCCAGTATTTAAAGCGGTCAGGGGCCCAGTATTAAAGCTGTCAGGGGCCCAGTATTAAAGCTGTCAGTGGCGCCCAGTATTGAAAGCTGTTCAAGGGGCCCAGTATTAAAGCTGTCAGGGGCCCATTTAAAGCTGTCAGGGCCCAGTATTAAAGCTGTCAGGGCCCAGTATTAAAGCTGTGCAGTGTGTCCGGCCAGTATTTAAAGGCTGTCAGGGGCCCAGTATTAAAGCTGTCAGGGCCCAGTATTAAAGCTGTCAGAGGGCCCAGTATTAAAGCTGTCAGGGGCCCAGTATTAAAGCATTCAGGGCCAGTATGACAGCTGTCAGGGCCTCAGTGCTTTTAAGCTGTCAGGGGGCCCAGTAGATTAAAAGCTGTCAGGCCCAGTATTAAAGCTGTCAGGGCCCAGTATTAAAGCTGTCAGGGCCCAGTTTTAAAGCTGTCAGGGCCCAGTATTAAAGCTGTCAGGCCAGTTTAAGCGTCAGGGGCCCAGTATTAAAAGCTGCAGGGCCAGTATTAACTAGGGGCCAGTATGAAAGCATTCAGGGGCCCAGTATGAAAGCTGTCAGGGCCCAGTTGACGAGTGAAGTTAAAGCTGTCAGGGGCCCAGTATTAAAAGCTGTTCAGGGGGCCCAGTATTTAAAAGCTGTTCAGGGGCCCCAGTTATTAAAGCTGTCAGGGGCCCAGTATCTTACTAAGCTGTCGAGGCCCAGTATTAAAGCTGGTCAGGGGTCCCAGTATTAAAGCTGTCAGGGGCCCAGTATTAAAGCTGTCAGCGGGCCCAGTTAATTTAAAGCGTTGTCAGGTGGCCCTATAGCAATTAGTTAAAGCTGTCAGGGGCCCAGTATTAAAGCTGTCAGGGGCCCAGTATAAGCATTCAGGCGGCCCCAGTATAATAGCTGTTCAGGGCCCAGTTTAAAGCTGTCAGGCGGGGCCCAGTATTTAAAGCTGTCTAGGGGCCAGTATAAAGCTGTCAGGGGCCAGATAAGCTTCAGGGCCCATATTAAACTGTCAGGGGCCATATAAAGCTGTCAGGGCCCAGTATTAAAGTACGAAAAAGCATTCAGGGGCCCAATCATTAAAAGCTGTCCAGGGGGCCCAATATTAAAAAGCTTGTAGGGGCCCAGTATTAAAGTGGTCAGGGGCCCAGTATTAAAGCTGTCAGGGGCCCAATATAAAAGCATTAAGGGGCACCAGTATTAAAAGTGGTCAGGGGCCCAGTATAAAAGTGGTCAGGGGCCCAGTATAAAAGTGGTCAGGGGCCCAGTTAGTGGGGGGCATAAGGGTGGGGGGGGGTCAGGGGCCCAGTATAAAAAGCCTGAACTGTAAGAGACTGGACCAATCACAGCACAGCAGCGTGGTGTAGGCGGAGCAAAGAAAAACATGGCGACGCCCTTTTAGCATAAATAGTAGTTTGTTCGTACATTTGGGGATTTCATCGACCAATCAGCATTGAGTATTTTGTAACGTCCCGCTGGATGTGACAGAACTTCACACAGAGACCTGGAGCTTACATTTGATCCTTTTGTCTTCTCAGCGCCCGTCGTGAGAGGGGGCCTCGGCCAAAACAGGTGGGCAACAAGACCGAGTGTGGTCTTCTGGGCTTCGTGCTGAACCTGAGCAAGACTACGCTCCAGTGAGAGAGCAGGTCCCCGAGGAGAAAGCTCGTACAAGGTCAGCAATGGACACAACCTGAGATGTTTCCTTCTTCCATTGAATCCACTTCATCCATAGACTTCTCTGAATGGACATGCTTCCCACAGAGCCACAAAGATCAGGTTCTCTGGGACATGCTCCTCCCCACAGAGACACAAAGATCAGGATCTCTCTGGGACAGCTCCTCCCACAGAGACACCAAAGATCAGGTTCTCTGGGACAAGCTCCTACCCACAGAGACAAAAGATCGGTTCTCTGGACATGCTCCTCCCACAGAGAACAAAGAATCGGGCCCGTTTAAAGTGGCTCCAAACACACGCAAACTGTCCAAGAGTCTGACAGAACCACACAAGGTCTCTGAGCCTCGTTTATCACACTTTAAAACACAGATCTAAATAAAAAAAATGCGGGCAAAAATATGAACGTTTAGTCCAAAACGAAATAATAAATCCAAAATCTGCTCTGTAAATGTTTTGTGTTGTCGTAATATGTGGACAAAATGAAGACATTTAAATCTGTTTTGTCCATTTTTTCACCATTTAAATGTCACAAATATGAGAAAGTTTGGCCGTTTTTACACAGAAAACGCATTGTTTCCAGTCGCTGAAAAAATGACATGATGAAAAACTCCAAATACAGTTTTAAATATGAAATATTTATAAATATCTTTTCTTTCCACAGTTAAAGCTAGAAGACACTGTGTCCTTCACTTTCCCTAAACTAAAAGGGACAAAACTATAAACTAAATCTATTATTACTACTTTTACTTTGACTTTGATCTTTGACTTATGAATTTGAATATTTATGTTTTGTTTCTGCTTAGGTTTTATGGATTTACTCCTGTCATATTTATGATTTACTTTTACTTCTATATCCATCAAGCGCACACACACACACCGCAACACACACGCATACACACACACACACACGCAAACACACACGCATACACACACCACACACACACACACGGCAAACACACACGCATACACACTATATACACACACACATAACGCATACACCACACACACACGCATACACACACACGCATACACACACACACATGCATACACACACCACACACCAAACGCATACACACATATATACAGACACACATACGACACACACGCACAACACACACGCATCACACAACACACATGCATACACACCATACACACACGCATACACATGCGCACACACGCGCGCACACACACATGCATACACACGACATACCAATACACGGCATACACAATGCGCACACACGTGCGCACGCACACCACACTCTGGAACACAACACACGCGCACAACCAGATGCTTATACACACTTACACATACACGCATACACACGCACGCACTACACACATGCGCACACATCACACACACACACATGCCACACACACGCTCACACACACACACGCACCACACACACACACACACATGCGCACTACACACACAGCACACTACACACATGCGACACACCGCGACCACACACACAATGCGCACACACGCACACACACACACACATGCGCACACACGCTGCGCACACACACTGCGCACACACACACCATGCGCACACACACACCACACACAAACACACACGCCACACACACCAATGGCACAACACACATGCGCACACACACACACACATGCGCACCACACCGCGCACACACACACATGCGCACACACACATCACACACAAACACACACGCAACACACACACATGCGCACACACACATGCGCCACACACGCACACAACACACACACATGCGCACACACGCGCGCACACAACAAATGCGCACACACACACATGCAGCACACACACACACACACACACACGCACACACACACATAGCGCACACACACAGACGACACACACACGCAGCACACACACACGCGCACACACACACACACACATGCGCGACACACACCACAACGCGCAACACACCGCACACACACACACACATGCGCACACACACACACACATGCGCACACACACACGCGCACACCACACATGCGCACACACACATGCGCACACACACACACACACACATACATGCGCACACATGCGCGCACACGCACACACCAGGGCAATCTGGCGCAGGACCTGAAGCTGTCTGTGCTCCTCAGGTTTACACGTTTAACCTCGGCGCGTAAGTCCATGAGCACGGTCATCAAACTGTCCGACCGGCACGTTTCGTCTCTACAGCAAAGGAGCCTCCGAGATCATGCTGAAAAAGTGAGTCTGCGCCTCACGTTTGGACGCGAGCGAGTACCAGGGCCTCCTTTACGAGCCGCGTCTTTGCTCTCCCTCTGCAGGTGTTCTTACGTGCTCGACGCCGACGGAGAGCCGCGCAGCTTCCGCCCGCGAGACCGCGACGAGATGGTCAAGCAGGTGACGCTCGCTCTGATTTGACATTTATATTTGATAATGCTGCTTTGGGATTCAGTGGCTTCACTCCTGCAGCATGCTCCAGTTAGGGCTTCTCTTCTCCTCTGCACATGCTCAGTTAGGACTTCTCTTCTCCTCTGCACATGCTCGGTTAGGCGGCTTCTTCTTCTCCTCTGCACCATGCTCGGTTAGGTTCTCTTCTCCTCGCACATGCTCAGTTAGGACTTCTCTTCTCCTCTGCACATGCTCGGTTAGGGCTTCGCTTCTCCGCTCTGACAATGCTCAGTTAGGACTTCTCTTTCTCCTCTGCACATGGCTCGGTTAGGCTTCTCTTTCTCCTCTGCACATGCTCAGTTAGGACTTCTCTTCTCCTCATGCGCACATGCTCGGTTAGGGCTTCTCTTCTCCTCTGCACTGCTCAGTTAGGACTTCTCTTCTCCTCTGCACATGCTCAGTGTAGGACTTCTCTTTCTCCTCTGCACATGCTCGGTTAGGGCTTCTCTTCTCCTCTGCACATGCTCAGTTAGGACTTCTCTTCTCCTCTGCACATGCTCAGTTAGACTTCTCTTCTCCTCTGCAGATGCTCAGATTAGGACTTCTCTTCTTCCTCTGCACATGCTCAGTTAGGACTTCTCTTCTCCTCTGCACATGCTCAGTTAGGGCCACACTTCTCCTCTGCACATGCTCAGTCACATGTTTCTTCAGGTGGGTTGAGTTTATCCTCAGAGCACATGTGCAGAGCTCTAACACAAGCTGCTGTCCGCTCTGGTTCTAAAAGCTCATGTTAGAGGGCGGAGCATGAACGGGCCTCTGAACACGCCCACAGACTGAGCAGCTGCGGGAGAAGAAGAACCACTGCTTGTCCTGCTTGTCCCGACCATGCAACACTGATGTGGTCTTCACTGTTGTGGTCTTTGCAGGTGATCGAGCCCATGGCGTGTGAAGGCCTCAGAACCATCTGCATCGCCTACAAAGACCTGTCCCCGAACCCGGAGCCGGACTGGGAGAACGAGGCGGAGATCGTGGCAGAGCTGACCTGCATCACTGTGGTGGGCATCGAGGACCCGGTCAGACCTGAGGTAAACAAACACGCCACATCGAACCACACACAGGGTGAAGACGAGAGTGCGAAGAGAAAGTTCTCTTCTGCTCTTTTGGGCTTCAGTTTAGCGTCCAATCACATTTGAGCACATTCTGAGCAAGTGGGAAAATAAATATTTGTATTGAGATTCTGCAAAAAGTTTCATCTTCAGGTCGGAATCCTCAGGTGAACTCTCTGTCAGGGTCAGAGGTCAGGGTCAGAGGTCAGGTTTATGGTTCATGTCTCTGTAATCACTTGATCAGCCTACATGAGTATTAAAGTGACAGGTGTTATTAAGTTATTAAGTGTTATTAAGGTGTTATTGTTATTAAGGTGTTATTAAGGTGCGAAGTGTTCATGAGTCCAATGGCAGAGGGAAAGAAACTGTTCTTGTGGCGGGAGTTTCTGGTCCGGATGACCGTAGCCTCCTGCCTGAGGAGTGGCCTCCTGCCTGAGGGGAGTGGCCTCCTGCCTGAGGGGAGTGGCCTCCTGCCTGAGGGGAGTGGCCTCCCTCCTGAGGGGAGTGGCTAGAGCCGATCACCTTCTCAGCAGAGGCACAAAGGACTTTAAGAGAGAAGATTCATGAAGAGAACCAAAGTAAGAATGAAAAGGACAAACATCTGTGGAGTTACACAGGCCACGCCTCCATCTCATCGTCACATTCCAGAACAGGTCTGAAAGTGGAGAGAGGATTTGAGTCGATGGCACAGAATGTCAGCCTCGCCCAGTCAGTCTGCCCCAGGGCAGCTGTGGCTAAGTGTGCATTCATTCATTCATTATCTACCGCTTGTTTCCGTTAGGGGTCGCGGGTGACTGGAGCCTATCCCAGTGCCTTTGGGCCTTAGGCGGGCCACACCCTGGACAGTGGTCGCAGGGTGTGGCTCAGTGAGTGAATAAAGCACTTCTGGGGAAACGGCTCTTTGTAGATCCATTATTATCTATGAATTATTCAAATTCATTCATCTTTATTTCCAGACTCACAAATGGACAAACATTTCTTGTCGATGTTTTGCTTCTACAGAAGTCTCTCTCGTTTAGTCCTTTCGCGCGCGCGTCAGTGGATGTCAGTTACACAGTCAGTTGCTTTCACTCGGTCATATTTATCTATTATTTAAACTGACCTGTTCCGTGTCCTTCAGGTTCCAGATGCCATCCGAAAGTGCCAGCGCGCGGGCATCACAGTCCGGATGGTTACCGGGGACAACATCAACACGGCCAGAGCCATCGCTGCCAAATGTGGCATCATCCATCCAGGAGACGACTTCATCTGCCTGGAGGGAAAAGACTTCAACAGACGCATCCGCAACGAGAAGGGAGAGGTCAGGCTCACACTGAGGCCGAGAGGTCAGGACTGAGAGGTCAGGCTCACACTGAGGCCGAGAGGTCAGGACTGAGAGGTCAGGCTCACACTGAGGCCGAGAGGTCAGGACTGAGAGGTCAGGACTGAGACGTCAGGCTCACACTGAGGCCGAGAGGTCAGGACTGAGAGGTCAGGACTGAGAGGTCAGGCTCACACTGAGGCCGAGAGGTCACAGGACTGAGAGGTCAGGACTGAGAGGTCAGGCTCACACTGAGGCCGAGAGGTCAGGACTGAGAGGTCAGGGTCACACTCAGGCCGAGAGGTCAGGCTCACACTGAGGCCGAGAGGTCAGGACTGAGAGGTCAGGCTCACACTGAGGCCGAGAGGTCAGGACTGAGAGTCAGGCTCACACTGAGGCCGAGAGTCAGGCTCACACTGAGGCCGAGAGGTCAGGACTGAGAGGTCAGGACTGAAAGAGGTCAGGCTCACACTGAGGCCGAGAGGTCAGGACTGAGAGGTCAGGGTCACACTCAGGCCGAGAGGTCAGGCTCACACTGAGGCCGAGAGGTCAGGACTGAGAGGTCAGGCTCACACTGAGGCCGAGAGGTCAGGACGAGAGTCAGGGCTCACACTGAGGCCGAGAGGTCAGGCTCACACTGAGGCCGAGAGGTTCAGGACTGAGAGGTCAGGACTGAGAGGTCAGGCTCACACTGAGGCCGAGAGGTCAGTTTCACACTGAGGCCGAGAGGTCAGGACTGAGAGGTCAGGGTGCACACTGAGGCCGAGAGGTCAGTTTCACACTGGAGGCCGAGAGGTCAGGACTGAGAGGTCAGGGTCACACTCAGGCCGAGAGGTCAGGCTCACACTGAGGCCGAGAGGTCAGGACTGAGAGTGTCAGGGTCAACACTCAGGCGAGAGGTCAGTTTCACACTGAGGCCGAGAGGTCAGGACTGAGAGGTCAGGTCACACTCAGGCGAGAGTCAGGCTCACACTGAGGCCGAGAGGTCAGGAACTGAGACGTCAGGCTCACACTGAGGCCGAGAGGTCAGGACTGAGAGGTCAGGACTGAGAGGTCAGGCTCACACTGAGGCCGAGAGGTCAGGACTGAGAGGTCAGGCTCACACTGAGGCCGAGAGGTCAGGACTGAGAGTCAGGCTCACACTGAGGCCGAGAGGTCAGGACTGAGACGTCAGGCTACACTGAGGCCGAGAGGAGGATCAGGACTAGAGAGGTCAGGCTCACACTGAGGCCGAGAGGTCAGGACTGAGAGGTCAGGCTTCACACTGAGGCGCGAGAGGTCAGGACACTGAGAGGTCAGGATCGAGAGGTCAGGCTCACACTGAGGCCGAGAGGTCAGGACTGAGAGGTCAGGTCACACTGAGGCCGAGAGGTCAGGCTCACACTGAGGCCAAGAGGTCAGGACTGAGAGGTCAGGCTCACACTGAGGCCGAGAGGTCAGGAACTGAGAGGTCAGGACTGAGAGGTCAGGCTCACACTGAGGCCGAGAGGTCAGGACTGAGAGGTCAGGACTGAGAGGTCAGGGTCACACTGAGGCCGAGAGGTCAGGCTCACACTGAGGCCGAGAGGTCAGGACTGAGAGGTCAGGACTGAGAGGTCAGGATTGAGAGGTCAGGCCCACACTGAGGCATAGAGGTCAGGACCGAGGCCGAGAGGTCAGGAATATACGTTTTAATGTTTGCAAGATGGGCCGGATCAGACCGTTTGACGGGCCTGATTTGGACCGCGGGCCGTAAGTTGAAAAGGCCTGTTATAAAGCACATTATTTGCCAAATTGAATAATAAGATTTTAAAATCCAAGACCCACTCGTTCATGATAAATGTATTTGTTTCTTTTGACTAACCTTTATTTAACCAGATTTGAGTGAAGATCGCAAACGCACTTTTCCCTTTGTAAAAATAATAACAGAATATGTTTATCTCAGTGATAGAACAATTTGCTGCATGATTTTTTAAACATACAAACATATTTTTAGACTAATTTCTCTTCTGTTTCCATTTTATTCCTGAGTCTGTTCAAAAACATGACGAACTGGGAAGTGCAGAGGAAATGTCCTTGTGGTTTAAGTCCTCGCTGCTTAAATAAAAGATGGATAAATGTGTGTATGATTTCTGTGACAGGTCGAACAGGAGCGAATCGACAAAATCTGGCCCAAACTGCGAGTGTTGGCGCGGTCGTCTCCCACCGACAAACACACGCTGGTCAAAGGTGGGCGAGAAACCTGCTTCAGAAGGATTTTAGCTTCACAGAAAATATAAGAACATTAAACTGCCGTTGTGTTTATCTTCATTCACTTTGTTTGTTTACGAGCTCCTCTTCTCTGCACCTTCCGAGCCTCACAAAACACATATTCTGCTAAATGTACCGTTTTCTCTCTGTTTTCATCACAAACATCTCTCTCTTCTTTTTTTGTTTTTTTATTGTTATTATTTTTTACAGTATAGAGTAAAACTTAAACTTTGAAGACGTACATCTACAGTAGGTGGCAGTGTTGTAACACTTTATGGGTGCCAACGGCATAAATCACCAAAGAAAAAATAAATAAATAATACAAAAAAAGACAAAACAGCTGGAGCACATTTAGCTTCCTTCAGTTAGAAAGTCCTCTCCCTGCGAGCCTCAAAAACACTGTGATAATGCTAACATGTGCGTGTCTCTGTGATAATGCTAACATGTGCGTGTCTCTGTGATAATGCTAACATGTGTGTGTCTCTGTGATAATGCTAACATGTGCGTGTCTCCGTGATAATGCTAACATGTGCGTGACTTCGTGATAATGCTAACATGTGCGTGACTCCGTGATAATGCTAACATGTGCGTGTCTCCGTTGCTGATGTGCGTGATAATGCCTAATCATGTGCGTGAACTCCGTGATATGCTACATGGTGCGTGTCTGCCGTGATAATGCTAACATGTGCGTGACTTCGTGATAATGCTAACATTGCGGCGTGATAATGCTAATGAGATGTGCGTCCGTGATAATGCTAACATGTGCGTGACTCCGTGATAATGCTAACATGTGCGTGTCTCCGTGATATGCTAACATGTGCGTGTCTCCGTGATAATGCTAACATGTGCGTCCGACTCGGTGATACATGCTAACATGTGCGTGGTCTCCGGATAATGCTTAACATTTGTGCGCTGTCGTGATAATGCTAACAGTGCGTGTTGGTGATTAATATGCTAACAATGTGCTGTGACTTCGTGATAATTGCTAACATGTGCGTGACTCCGTCGTGGATAATGCTAACATGTCGTCGACTTCGCCGTGATTGCTAACATGTGCGCTCGTCTCCAGTGATATCGTAGCTGAACATGTGCGTGACTTCGTTGATAATGCTAACATGGTGCGTGCGTCTTGTCTGTGATAATGCTACATCTCTATTCCGTGCAGCTACAGTTCGCTGCTCTCCTGTGATCATATAGGCTAACATTGATGCGTTATCCTGTGATAATGCTAAGCATGTGTGTCTGATTTGAAGCTTTTTCTTCGAGTTTAATGCTGATAACAGTTGTTGCGTGATGTCTCTCGTGATTCTGCTAGTGGAATGTCGTAATCTCAGGGTGTTCGACAGTCCAGCTAACATGTCTTCCGTGACATGCTAAGATGTAGATTGCTCGGTTAGTCAACTGTGATAATTGCGTGATTAATGCTAGCATGTGACCGTGTCTCGATTGCATACATGCTAAACATGATTGCGTTGTTTCTACGTGATAAATGCTAACATGTGCGTGACCGTGATAATGCTAAATGTGGGTGATCTCCGTGATAGATGCTAACATGTGGGCGTGTCTCCGTGATAATGAGCTAAAATGTGCGTGCACTTCGTGATAATGCTAACAGTCGGTGCCGTGAATGAGCCGTTCCGTGATAATCGCTAACATGTGCGTGTCTCGTGATAATGCACATGTGCGTGTCTTCGTGATAATGCTAACATGTGGCGTGACTTCGTGATAATGCTACATGTGTCGTGACTACGTGATAATGCAACATGTTGCGTGACTCCGTGATAATGCTAACATGTGTTCTCCGTGTATCGTTCTACATGATTAGTGTCTACATAGTCCGTCCTTGATAATGTTAACCTATGTGCGTGATCTCCGTGATAGATGCTAACATGTGCGTGGATCTGTGATAATTGCTAACATAGTCCGTTGTCTCCGTGCATAATGCTAACAATTGTGCGTTGACTTTGCTGAAAATGCTAAACATGTCCGTGTCTCCGTGATAATGCTACATGTGCGTGGAACTTCGTTTGATAATGCTAACATGTGCGATACTCCGTGATATGCTAACATGTGCGTGTCTCTGTGATAATGCTAACATGTGCGTGAACTCCGTGATAATGCTAACATGTGCGTGACTTCGTGATAATGCTAACATGTGCGTGACGTTGTGATAATGCTAACATGTGCGTGACTTCCGTGATAATGCTAACATGTGCATGAGTCCTTGATAATGCTAACATGTCTGTGTCTCCGCGATAATGCTAACATGTCGTTGACTTCGTGATAATGCTAACATGGCGTGACGTTGCTGATAAATGCTAACATGTGCTGTCGACTCCGTGATAATGCTAACATGATGCAATGCCCTGATAATGCTACATGTCTGATGTCTCCGCGATAATGCTAACATTGTGCGTGACTCGTGTCTCCGGATAATGCTAACATGTTATGCTCCTGTGTCTCCGTGATAATGCTAACATGTCATGGTCTCGTGATAATGCTAACATGTGTGTCTCCGTGATAATGCTAACATGTCGTCCTCCGTCGTATAATGTAGGTCTCCGTGATATGCTAACATGTCTGTGTCTCCGTGATAATGCTAACATGTCTGTGTCTCCGTGAGTAATGCTAACATGTCTGTGTCTCCGTGATAATGCTAACATGTATGCGTCTCCGTGATAATGCTAACATGTCTGTGTCTCCGTGATAATGCTAACATGTCCGTGACTCCGTGATAATGCTAACATGTCCGTGACTCCGTGATATGCTAACATGTGCGTGACTCCGTGATAATGCTAACATGTGCATGAGTCCTTGATAATGCTAACATGTCTGTGTCTCCGCGATAATTGCTAACATGTGCGTGACTCCGTGTCTCCGTGATAATGCTAACATGCGTGACTCGTGTCCGTGATAATGCTAACATGTCCATGACTCGTGTCTCCGTGATAATGCTACATGTGTGTCTCCTGATAATGCTAACATGTCTGTGTCTCCGTGATAATGCTAACATGTCTGTGTCTCCGTGATAATGCTAACATGTATGCGTCTCCGTGATAATGCTAACATGTCTGTGTCTCCGTGTCTCTGTGATAATGCTAACATGTGTGTGTCTCCGTGTCTCTGTGATAATGCTAACATGTCTGTGTCTCCGTGATAATGCTAACATGTATGCGTCTCCGTGATAATGCTAACGTCCGTGACTCCTTGATAATGCTAACATGTGTGTGTCTCCGTGATAATGCTAACATGTCTGTGTCTCCGTGTCTCCGTGATAATGCTAACATGTCTGTGTCTCCGTGTCTCTGTGATAATGCTAACATGTGTGTGTCTCCGTGTCTCCGTGATAATGCTAACATGTCTGTGTCTCCGCGTCTCCGTGTCTCCGTGTCAGGCATCATCGACAGCACAGTCCTGGAGCAGCGGCAGGTCGTGGCCGTTACAGGAGACGGAACCAACGACGGCCCAGCGCTCAAGAAGGCCGACGTCGGCTTCGCAATGGTAAATGTTTCAGATGTTCTGCCTGTTTAGTAACGCTTTGTTTGTCCTTTCCAGACGAGTTTTACATTTAGAGTAAGTGATGTCCAGATCGGGTTTTTACAGCCCAAATATGTGTTATACTATTGTTTTGTTTGGGACCTAAAGTGTGAATAAGTTTGTAGTTTAGCCTCGTTTGGCTGTTTGATTTGACAAAAGTCTGGATTTCACATAGGATCTCTAATATTTGTTCTTGGCTGCATAGAAACTGTCGATATGTACAGCTTTGATTAAACGTGTTCATTCTGTGTTCTGTGTTCTCAGTGGAGTCAGACTCAATGCAGTTGTATCACAGTTTGACTATTTCACAGTTTAAGCTTAGAAAGAGAAACCAAAGTGACCGTTTAAGCTCAGTTTCATCAAACTTAAGTCAGACTTTATTCAGGTCCGTTTTCTGTAGAATCTTGACAGATTTTGAGCATGTATTTTTCAGGAAAAACTGTTTATAATCCAAGAGCAATGTTACTTTCCTCCCCTGTTCAGTAATCTCCTAACCGTAGTACAGAGGCTGAACAGGCATATGACTCGTTTGCAACACAATTTATTCGGTACAGGAACCAGGAAAAACAGAGGCCGTACATTTACTTTTGCGGCGGCAGCCCGACCCGCGCGCTCGCCCCCCAACATCACAACAACAACCCACTTCCGGGTTCCCACAATGCCTCTCTCTCCAAGGGGCCAGCCAGGCTGGTAACAGCAACTTCAATTGAACCTCAAAAAATCAGGTTTGTCCAAGGTCTGGTCACTATTGTAACTTCAGCGCTCAGTCTGGGCGTGCGCCAGACCAGAGTCTCCTCGGCCAGTATTTCTGCTGCTCAGAGCTTTAGCGTTAGCAGCGTTAGCGTTAGCAGCGTTAGCGTTAGCAGCGTTAGCATTAGCAGCGTTACCGTTAGCAGCATTTGCGTTAATAGCATTAGTAGCATTAGCGTTAGTAGCGTTAGCGTTAGCTGTAGCGTTAGCAGCGTTTAGCAGCGTTACCGTTAGCAGCATTAGCGTTAATAGCATTAGTAGCATTAGTGTTAGTAGTGTTAGCATTAGCGTTAGCAGCATGTGGAGGACGTGAGGACACTGTTCTGTCCGTCTAGTCACTAAATCTGATCGGATACTTTCAAAATGCCTGGCTCGGCGGCGGATACCGATGCCAGTGTCGGATCGGGACATTCCTCAGGGACATTTGACCCGAGCGGAACGAGAAACGTGCCGTTGGCTCACACAGACCGAGCCTCCGCACTGGGATGAATCTAACTCTTCTTTTCTCCTCCCCTTCCCCTCACCCTACCCTCCATCTACCTCTTCTTCTTGCCCCTCCCTTCTGTCTTTCTCCCCTCCAACTCAACCCCTCTCCCACCTCCTCTTATTCCCCTCCACATCCAGCCCCTCTCTCCTCTCTTTCTCCCTCTACCCCCACACTCCCACTCCACCCTCTCTTCACTCCTCTTTCTCCCCTTCCACTTCCACCCCTCTCTCACTCTTCTTTCTCCCCTCCGGCCCCCAGCCCACTCCACCCCTCTCTCACTCGTCTTACTCCCCTCCCACTCCACCCTCTCTCACTTCTATACTCCCCTCCACTCCACCCCACCCCCCTCTCCCACTCTCTTCTCCCCTCCCACTCCACCCACTCTCCCGCTCTCTTTCTCCTCCCCCCCTCCTCCCCCCAGGGCATCGCGGGCACAGACGTGGCTAAAGAAGCGTCTGACATCATCCTCACAGACGATAACTTCTCGAGCATCGTCAAAGCCGTGATGTGGGGAAGAAACGTCTACGACTCCATCTCCAAGTTCCTCCAGTTCCAGCTCACGGTGAACGTGGTGGCCGTGATCGTGGCCTTCACCGGGGCCTGCATCACCCAGGTCAGGACCGGGTCTGAACCGGGCTTAAACAGGGTCCAAACAGGTTCTAAAACAGGGTCTTAACAGGGTCTAAACTGGGTCCTTAAACAGGTCTAAACTGGTTCTTAAACAGGGTCTTAAACTGGGTCTTAACCTGGTCCAAACTGGGTTCTAAACCAGTTCAATGATAAACATAATAAATATAAATGTTTCATAAATCGCTTTTCATCACACTCAAAGACTAAAACCAGGACTAAACTAAACAAGGTCTAAACCAGGACTCAACTGGGACTAAACTAGGTCTAAAACTGAACTGAACCAGGACTAAAGACATAGGCTTTCCTGACAGATTGATATTATGTAGAACTCACACAACATGAATAAAGAAGAAGCTGCAGGTCACAGATTTACCACTTTAGTCATTCCAAAGTGTCACTCAAAAAAGTGCAACAGAAACCTCAGTTTGACTGTCGACTTGTGAAATCCTCTGGACTGAAAGCTGGACTCGTTTTCCGCTGATGTGTCGCTCGGGTTCCTCGGGTTCCTCGTGTTCAGATGTGTTCAGACAGATCTGCTCATCGCGTCAGCAAAAAGTCTCACTCACACTGACAGAAGTGCATTTCTCTGCATCACACTCTGACCACTCTCTGCTCTGACCACTCTGATTCCACATGTTCAAGGTTGTTCACTCTTGTCAAGGTCAAATGTGAGCCAGCGTAAAGAACAGTCTGGCCAGTGGGCCAGTGTGGGCCGTGTGGGCAATGTGAGCAGACGTTGTGGAAGTCTGGGCATGTGGACGGTGGCAGTGCTGGGCAGTCTGTGGCAATTGTGGGCTTTGTGGAGCAGATGACTGCAGTGATAGGCGCAGTTCTGGGCAGTCAGTGTGGGCAGTGTGGGCAGTGTGGACAGTGTGGACAGTTGTGGACAGTGAGGTGCAGTCTGGGCCCAGTAAGGGCAGTCTGCGGCAGTGTGGGGCAGTGTGTGGCAGTGCGGGGCAGTTGCGGGCAGTCTGGGCAGTGTTTGGAACAGTCTGGGGCAGTCTGGGCAGTGTTGGGGCAGTGGGCAGTGTGGACAGTCTGGACAGTGTGGCAGTGTGGGACAGTGGGGCAGTGGTGGAACAGTGTGGGCAGTGTGGACAGTGTGGGCAATGTGGGCAGTGTGGGCAGTCTGGGCAGTGGGCAGGTACTGGGACGCGTCTGGCAGTCTGTGGCAAGTGCATGGGCAGTGTGGGCAGTCTGGGCAGTGTGGGCAGTGTGGGCAGTGGTGGGCAGTGTGGACAGTGTGGGACAGTGTGGACAGTGGTGGACAGTGAGGGCAGTGAGGGCAGTGTGGGCAGTGCGGGGCAGTGCGGGCAGTCTGGGCAGTGGTGGGCAGTGTGGGCAGTGTGGGCAGTCTGGGCAGTCCTGGGCAGTCTGGGCAGTCTGGGCAGTGGTGGACAGTGTGGCAGTGTGGACAGTCTGGGCCCAGTGTGGGCAGTGTGGGCCAGTGTGGGCAGTGTGGACAGTGTGGACAGTGTGGACAGTGTGGACAGTGGGCAGAGTCTGGGCAGTGAGGACAGTGAGGGCAGTGCAGTGGCAGTCTGGACAGTCTGGGCGCAGTGTGGGCAGTGTGGGCAGTTCGTTGTATGGATGTATTTTGTGTTCTCCTCTTCAGGACTCGCCGCTGAAGGCCGTTCAGATGCTCTGTGGTGAACCTCATCAGTGACACGTTTGCGTCTCTCGCTTTGGCGACCGAGCCCCCGACGGAGGCGCTGTTGCTACGGAAACCGTACGGCCGGAACAACCCTTTGATCTCCCTGACCATGATGAAGAACATCCTGGGACATGGAGTTCTATCAGCTCGTCATCATCTTCACTCTGCTCTTCATAGGTCTGGGACACACACAACACACACATACACATACCGTTTACACGCACACACACAAGTCTCACCCACGATACACATACAACCGACACACAGAGACACACACACACACCACACATGCACACACATACACACGCACACACACACAACACAATGCACATACATACACACACACCAGACATCCACATACAGCGCACATACACACAACTAATGCACACACATACACATACACACACACGCACACACACACACACACACATAACATACACCAACCACACACACATGCACACACATCACAACACACACACAGACATACACCCACACATATACACATACAACACGCGCACACACACCTACACAAAACAACAGACAGATTTATACACACACATCTTCCTCTGTTTAGTTCCTCTGTATAGTTCCTTGTAGTAGTTCCTCTGTGTAGTTCATCTGTGTAAGTTCCTCTGGTAGTTCCTCTGTTGTAGTTCCTCTCTGTGTAGTTCCTCTGTGTAGTCCTCAGTGTATTCTGTGTAGTTCCCTCTGTGTAGTTCCTCTGTGTAGTTCCTCAGTGTAGTTCATCTGTGTAGTTCCTCAGTGTAGTTCAATCTTGTGTAGGTTCCTCTCTGTATTTCTCTGTGTAGCTTCTCAGTGTAGTTTTCTGTGTAAGTTCTCAGTAGTTGTAGTTCTCAGTGTAGTTCCTCTGTGTAGTCTCCTCTGTGTAGTTCCTCTGTGTAGTTCCTCAGTTGTAGTTCTCTCTGTGTAGTTCCTTGATGTAAGTTCCTCAGGTAATTCCTGTTCCGAGTTTCCTCCTCGTGTCTTCTCTGTGGTAGTTTCGTTACTTCTTGTTCGTGTAGTTCCTTCAGTGTGTTAGTTCTCAGTTCTTCTGTGTAGTTCTCTTAGTTCCCTGTGCTAGTAGTTCTCAGATTTCGTGTCTCGTGAGTTCCTCAGGTGTAGTCTCGTATTCCCTGTGTAGTCCTCTGTGTAGTTCATCTGTTCCTCTGTGTAGTTCCTCTGTGTAGTTCCTCTGTGTAGTTCCTCTGTGTAGTTCCTCTGTGTAGTTCCTATCTAAGCGTGGTGTTTTTTGCAGGCGAGCGCATCTTTAACATCGACAGCGGCAGAAACGCTCCGCTCCACTCGCCTCCGTCCGAACACTACACCATCATCTTCAACACCTTCGTCCTCATGCAGCTCTTCAACGAGATCAACGCCAGGAAGATCCACGGAGAGAGAAACGTGTTCGACGGCATCTTCGGGAACCCCATCTTCTGCTCCATCGTCCTGGGAACCTTCGCAGTTCAGGTGAAGCCCCGAACAGAGAGCGTGAAGAGGGAACTCAAAACATGTGTCGTTTTAATTCCAGAACATACTTTCAAACGTGAAGTACTTTTCTGTCTGTTCTTATCACATTAACTTTGTTCGATTTGGTAACCATGGTCACAAACGTGAGGGAGAGGAACGTGTTAAAACCGTGGGAATGAAAGAAAGAAAAGATTGTTCAGTTCTGGTCTCAGTCATTCTGAATAATCATTCGATTGAGGTGTTTTTACACTAAAATGTGATTTAGTGACGTCCCTAAATACAGGTAAATGAGTTTGGAGTATTCTCTCAAACACTTTATAATTCCAAATGACTTTTCAGAATGATAAGGATCTATCTGCAAATAACACTCTTTATTTCTGCTATGAACGTGGTCAGAACTTTAAACCTAAAGTATCTCAGACCTGCTCAGAGAGAACTTCAGAGGCGACACTTTAGCTGTGGGTGAACTTTGAACGTCTGTTACATTCTGTCCTGAAATAAGTGCTGTGTGTGTTTTTGTGGTTGCAGATAGTGATCGTGCAGTTCGGGGGGAAACCGTTCAGCTGTGCCCCTCTGAACATGGAGCAGTGGCTCTGGTGTCTGTTTGTGGGAGTGGGAGAACTTCTCTGGGGACAGGTGAGAGCTCTATGTCAGATTTATTATGAACTGAACTGGCCCGTTTTAGGGATCCAAAGTGGCCCATGAGAGGTTCTAGCTCCCAAAAAGCAGAGAAACACAACAGAGTCATTTGTCTCCAAACTCTGACTTGATCTCGTGCTAAAGCGCCGTGTTTCCACTGATGCTAACTTATATGTGGAGCCTTAGCAACACAAAGCTAGCAAAGCGCGTTAGCAACAGCTGTTTCTGTTTCCTGTTTGTCCAAATGTGGTGTTTCCAGGTCAGAATGCGTCTGACATGATTCCATAAAGAGAGGTTCAAACGCGGCGTCGAGGCTTTGCACACAAGGCAAAGACATGAGGCAAAACTGTTCCTGTGCACGCTCGCTTTAGCCACGCCCCTCACACACACACACTGGGAATCACTTAAGGTCTTTTTGTGAATTAAATCGACTTCAGGATTAAAAAGTGTAATTCAGGAGGATTTAGATTTGATCAGATCTCTCCTGCTGCTTTCGCAGGAAGGGCAGCTCACGTGCAAAATGGCACACATTGCGTTAATAATAATACATATGGAGTTTGTGTTAATAATACTAAATCTGGAGTTTGCGTGGTGAACGTCTCTAGAGGCCACACAATCCTTTTTAGATGAGGCTCCTGGACTGACGGAGAATTAAGACGAGTCAAACTAAATACAACTTCCAGCTTCCAGTGGTTTAATGAAGAGAACAAACATGGTTAAAAGGTCCTAAAAGGACTCAGGTCTCCTTTAGGTTGTTTCTTAAATGAAACAAAGGTGGCGCTGTTCCATCTTGTGCAAAGCCACACTTCACTGTCCCCCCTCGTTGTGGATCTAGGGCTGGTCTCGTTCCCACAGAGGTGGTGAGTCTTTTAGTGCACAATACCCTAAACACAGAATTTGAACATGTTCACGCAGAGTAAGACCCCACGGAGACAGGGTTAGGCTCAGAGGACATACGCCTGAAGAACGGCAGCCTTTGACCGTTGATGTTTGCTGTTGTTGCAGTTGATAGCGACGGTTCCCACGGCGCGTCTGCCGTGTCTGAAAGAGGCCGGTTTGGGTCTGGAGCCGGGAGAAGAAGAAGGAGAGGAGATGGCCGAGGACGAAGAGGAGATCGACTGTGCAGAGCGAGAGCTGCGGAGAGGACAAATCCTGTGGTTCAGAGGCCTCAACCGCATCCAGACACAGGTACAACACTGAATTTAACATGTGACCGCTGAGACACACCTGCATTTAACATGTGACCGCTCAGACAAACCTGCATTTAACATGTGACCGCTCAGACACACCTGGATTCAACATGTGACTGCTCAGACACACCTGCATTTAATATGTGACCGCTCAGACACACCTGGATTCAACATTCAACATGTGACTGCTCAGACACACCTGAATTTAACATGTGAGACCGCTCAGACAAACGCTGTCATTTAACATGTGACCGCTCAGACCGAAAACTGCAATTTAACATGTGACCGCTCAGACAAACCTGCATTTAACATGTGACCACTCAAGACACACCTGCATTTAACATGTGACCAGACAGACAAACCTGCATTTGAACATGTGACCAATCAAACATACTGCATTCAACATGTGACCGCTCAGACACACCTGGATTCAACATTGTGACTGCTCAGACTCACCTGAATTTAACATGTGACCGTCAGACACACCTGGATGCAACATGTGACCACTCAGACACACCTGCATTTAACATGTGACCGCTTAGACACACCTGCATTTAACATGTGACGCTTAGGACACACCTGCATTTAACATGTGACCGCTCAGACACACTCGGATTCAACATGTGATCGCTCAGGACACACCTGCCATTTCAACATGTGACCGCTCAGACACACCTGGATTCAACATGTGACTGCTCAGACACACCTGCATTTAACATGTGACAGCTCAGACACACCTGTATTTAACATGTGACCGCTCAGACACACCTGTATTCAACATTGGACCGCTCAGACACACCTGCATTTAACATGTGACTGCTCAGACACACCTGCAGTTAACATCAGACCGCTCAGACACACCCGCATTTAACATGTGACCGCTCAGACACACCCGCATTTAACATGTGACCGCTCAGACACACCTGCATTTAACATCAGAACACTCAGACAAACCCACATTTAACATCTGACCGCTCAGACGTACTGCATACCAACGAAAGGATAAGTGGCCTTTGACACAGGACGTCCAGCAGAGCAGCCGTGTAAATGAGGCGGGGACAGATCATAATCCTGTGTGAAAGAAAGACCTTTGACTCAGCGTCAGGACAGAACATTACAGGCTTTGACCACAGAGCAGAAAAGAGCAGTGTTTCCCAAACCGTCCAAGCACAAGAAACCGCAATCTGCTTCTGGTTAGACTTCAATAAATTAATCTGTTTAAATGAAATATACTTTCCAACATAACAGCACTTTAAACTTATACTGCAAGAGTGTTATTAATAACATGAAAATCATAATATTTAGGACGTTTTTTTCCCATTTGTTGGGCCTGTTCTAGTATATTTTCCACTGAATCGATGTTGTTACTTTGGCTGTGACTGGGAAACACTGCCTTTTACATTTGGTTCAAGGATTTCCTCAACATTTACAGTCTATAAAAGTCTTCTTCTGAATGTGCTGTTTAACTTTGTGTCTCTGATGTGCCAAATCACTTGTTTCTCCCCAAAGCAGCAAATAAACATGTAAAACATCTTCTAATCCAACAGCCTTCTCTGTGGTATGTATTGAATGAACAGCTGAAATGTGCCTGACAACGTCTCTTTTTGTGGGAGAAAAACACAGAATGTAAATATGTACAAACACTGGTCAACCATGGACACGTTTTCATCCAGACTTTTAACTGACACAGGTTCAAACTCCTACATCCTGCTGAATTTACTTTAGTCTGAGATTTGAACTGTTCTAATGTCGTTTCATTATCACAGACACACCTGAGTTCTCCAGGAAGTGTTCAAATGCACCTCGTCACCTGATGAACTCTAATATACACCTGATGAACTCTAAGATACACCTGATGAACTCTAGTATACACTTGATGAACTCTAATATACACTTGATGAACTCTAATATACACTTGATGAACTCTAATATACACCTGATGACTCTAATATACACCTGATAAACTCTAATATACACCTGATGAACTCAGTAATACACCTGAATGAACTCTAAGATACACCTGAAAACTCTAATAATTACACCTGATAAACTACTAATATACACCTGATGAACTTAAGATTACACATGATGAACTCTAAGAATACACCTGAATGGACTCTAGTATATCACTTTGATGAACTCTAAATAATACACTTGATGAACTCTAATATACACTATGATGAACGCTAATATCACTTGATGAACTCTAAATATAACACCTGATAAACTCTAAATAATACACCTGATGAATCTTAATATACACCTGAAAACCTAATATACACTGATGAAACTCTAGTAATACACTGATGAACTCTAAGATACCCCTGAATAAAATCTAATATACACCTGATAAAATTAAGATAGCACCTGATGAACTCTAATATACACCTGATGAAACTCTAGTATACACCTGATAAACGCTAAGATACACCTGATGAACTCTAACATACACTTGATGAACTCTGATATAACACCTGCATAAATCTAAGAACACCTGATAAACGCTAGATACACCTGATGAACTCAATATACCACCTGATAAACTCTAAGATACACCTGATGAACTCAATATACACCTGATAACATCCTAAGATAGCACCTGATAACGCTAAATACACCTGATATAACTCTAAGATACACCTGATGAACTCTTAAGATACACTGAAAACTCTAGATACACCTGATAAACGCTATGAGATTACACCTGGACTCTAAATAACACTTGATGAACTCAATATACATCCGTGATAAAACTCTAAGTACACCGATAAACGCTGAGATACACTATCAACTCTAAGATACACCAATGATGAAACTCTAAGAACACCTGATAAACGCTAAGATACACCTGATGAAATCTAATATACACCTGGATGACTCTAAGATACACCTGATGAAACTCTAAGATACACCTGATGAACTCTGAACATACACCTTGATGAACTCATATACACCTGATGAACTCTTAAGATACACTTGATGAACTCTAATATACACTTGATGAACTCTAATATACCATCCTGATAAACTCTATATACACTGATGAACTCTAATTCACCTGATAAACTCTAATATACACATGATGAACTCTAGTTACACCTGATGAACTCTAAGATACACCTGATAACTCTAAAATATACACCTATAAACTCTAAAGTACACACCTGATGGAACTCTAATATACACCTGAATGAACTCTAGTATACACCTGATAAACGCTAAGATACACCTGAGAACTCTAACATACAACTTGATGAACTCTAATATACACCTGCATAAACTCTAAGATACACCTGAATAACGCTAAAAGATACACTGATTGAACTCTAATTACACCTGATAAACTCTAAGATACACCTGATGAACTCTAAGATACACCTGATAAACGCTAAGATACACCTGATGAACTCTAATATACACCTGATGAACTCTAAGATACACCTGATGAACTCTAACATACACTTGATGAACTCAATATACACCTGATGAACTCTTAAGATACACTTGATGAACTCTAATATACACCTGATGAACGCTAAGATACACCTGATGAACTCTAAGATACACTTGATGAACTCTAAGATACACTTGATGAACTCTAAGATACACCTGATGAACTCTAATATACACCTGATGAACTCTTAAGATACACTTGATGAACTCTAATATACACCTGATGAACTCTAGTATACACCTGATGAACTTTAATATACACCTGATTAACTGTAAGATACATCTGATAAACTCTAAGATACACCTGATGAACTCTAAGATACACCTGATGAACTCTAAGATACACCTGATGAACTCTAAGATACACCTGATGAACTCTAAGATACCACATTTCAGGTGCCTGCGATCGATCCGAGCGTTCATGGTCCTGTTTAAGGGTTTGATTCTCAACAAGTGAACAAGTGTGACTAAATCAACACTGACTAAAGCTAATGCTAATGCTAATGCTAATGCTAATGCTAATGCTAATGCTAATGCTAATGCTAATACTAATGCTAATGCTAGCTTGTGACTTGTCAGCACAACCCAGCTGTTCAAACTGCTTCTAAAACAAAGTTCAGATTAAAGTACAAAGATGGGTTCACAATGTGTGATTTTTATGCCAATTTTGACCAAATTTAGTCAAACAACAATTTTAAAATCAGTCTGAACTTTGACCCCCTGTGCATCTGTGGTGCAGTGCACAGAGCGTTACAAGCTGCGACCGCACAACTGCGAACACAGATCTGAAGGTCCCGAGGCGCACGGGACCAAAGCCTCTGACTCTGAACCATCCACGCAAACGTGTGAATGAATAAAAGACAACAACAAGGAAACGACACTAGAACATGGCAAACAGCGAAAAGTCCATTTAGCAGAATACAGGAGCTGAAATGTTGAATAATTCTGTTGTCGACCACCACACACACAGACAGACACACAACGCACACACACACATTTCCTGGTGTTGGCCTGACTTGGTGCTGCTGTTCTGTGTCTGTCCTGCAGATGGAGGTAGTGAGCACATTCAAGCGCAGCGGTTCGTTTCAGGGCGCAGTGAGGAGGCGCTCGTCCGTGCTCAGTCAACTGCACGACGTAAACACTCTCTCTACCCCCTCTCACGTGTCTCTGTCCGCCACAGCCAATCCCAGCTCAGCGGCGCCCCCTGGGAGTGAGTCCGCCAGCATGCACTCAGACATGACCGCAACGACACAGCCTCAACACCAGGGGGAGCAGGTCTATGCACACGAGAGGGGCCAGCACGCAACAAACAAACAAACAAACAACATAGGAGCTAAACACAAACACCAGCCTGAACGTAACAACACAGCCTCAACACCAGGGGGAGCAGGTCTAAGCACACGAGAGGTGTCAGCACGCAACAAACAAACAGAACAAAACAAGCAAAACAAACAACGTCAAGAGCTAAACATGAGCCTGACCGCAGCAACACAGCCTCATTCTGCCGAAACGGAGACTAATGCTGCGTTCATGTGGCGTTATAGAAAAGTGTCACGCCCCCTTGTGTTTCACGATCTCAATGTCCAGACACTGCTGAGATGGACATTATGTGGTTACGATCTCATCTGTTCTGAAGCGGTCACGACCTTGTCCCATTCACTGGAGCGACACGTTCCTTTACTGTCGACGTCCTGGTTTGGTATAAAATGTGTGTTTCCTGTTTTGAATTCACTTTGGGACAGATTTGTTTTTAACGCGTGTATTTGGCGTCACGAACAGGACACCAATTGTTCTGGATTTTCTATTGAGAGGAAAACTTGAGCAGAGTTATTCTTTATCCAATCATGATTATTTATTTAGTTTAGAGTGACACCTGTCCGTCTGTCCCTAAATCCAGTGATATGACAACGGACATTTCGTATCTGGACACTTGAGATTGTGAAACACAAGGTGGCATGACTTTTTTCCACAATGATGGCCCTTGGGGTTCTGACTTGGAGTTTGCACTCATGGTTTGCTTTTCTCTGGGAAAGTCAAGATCTGGATTTAAAGATCCGTTAAAGCTAATAAGCAAGATTTGTTTTAAACTCTTTTCTTTGGACACTGACTGGTTTATTGACCTTTCTGGTCATATCATAACCCTGTGACGAGCTGGCCCTGTCCAGGGTGTACCCCGCCTAAGGCCCAAAGTCACTGGGATAGGTTCCAGTCACGCGCGACCCCTAACGAGGTCAAGCGGTAGAAAATAAATGAATGAATGAATGAATGTTGTTGTTAGCCTGCCATAAGCTCACGTTAAAGGTTTTGAGCTAAATCCCACCATTTTCACTTTAGCCTGCTGATGTTTATCTGTAATTACATAAACAATAGTGTCAGGTCTTGCACAAACCTGCTGCTCAACTCACACTAATCCGTAAATGTGTTGCTCAAATGTTTAACATAAATTGACAAATCAGCAGATTTTCATCCTGTTCCACAGCAGTGACGTCGAGCAGCAGCTTCTGAACCACATGAACGCAGCAAAAACCTGATTCTAATCAAAAGTACCGTCTACACGAGGATAATAATACGTGTATTGTACTTTAACCTCTCCAAGCGCCACACTGTGGTCATTATTACTCCACACATTTATATAGACCCTTCAGCGTCTGTAAATAGAATATCTACATTCTAAAGACTGGTGCAGGTCCAGACTTTAGCTGCGACACATATCAATGGGAGAGTTAGCGTTAGCCTCAGAGTTAGCATTAGCCTTGTGAGCACTTGTGAGTAACACCAGAGCAAAGTAAAAAATATAACACAGCACTGTTCAGCGCCAAAACAAGCTAACAAGCTAACAACCACGTATTAAACATTTTAAAATGTAAAATTAAATCATGACAGAATTATGTAACATTATTCTGGACAATAATGCACCAGAAGTACTGCAGGCCACAACAGTTTGACAATGGAGTTTTTACTTTTATTTCATCAAGCGCCATAAATCCTGCAAACAGCACTCACGCCTCACAGCAAGAAGGTCTCGGGTTCAACTCCCAGGTCTTCTTGTGCATTTGCACTGTTCCTCACAAAGCAAATCCAACACCCTCTCCTCAGGTCGAGCGCTAAACCGCTTAAACCAACCAAAACCTTATAGCCAGGATCTGACCTTAACCCTTTAACCCTTCTGACTTTAACCCTTTATTAACCCTTTAACCTTTCTGACTTTAACCCTTCAACCCTTCTGACTTTACCCCTTTATTAACCCTTTAACCTTTCTGACTTCAACCCTTTAACCTTTCTGACTTTAACCCTTTATTAACCCTTTAACCCTTCTGACTTCAACCCTTTAACCTTTCTAACTTTAACCCTTTAACCTTTCTGACTTTAACCCTTTATTAACCCTTTAACCCTTCTGACTTCAACCCTTTAACCTTTCTAACTTTAACCCTTTAGCCCTTCTGACTTTAACCCTTTGTTAACCCTTTAACCTTTCTGACTTTAACCCTTTATTAACCTTTTAACCTTTCTGACTTTAACCCTTCAACCCTTCTGACTTTACCCCTTTATTAACCCTTTAACCCTTCTGACTTCAACCCTTTAACCTTTTTAACTTTAACCCTTTAACCTTTCTGACTTTAACCCTCTATTAAACTTTTAACCCTTTAACCCTTTAACACTTCTGACTTTACCCCTTTATTAACCCTTTAACCTTTCTGACTTCAACCCTTTAACCCTTCTAACTTTAACCCTTTAACCTTTCTGACTTTAACCCTTTATTAACCCTTTAACCCTTTAGACTTTAACCCTTCTGACTTTACCCCTTTATTAACCCTTTAACCTTTCTGACTTTAACCCTTCTGACTTCAACCCTGTAACCCTTCTAACTTTAACCCTTTAACCTTTCTGACTTTAACCCTTTATTAACCCTTTAACCCTTTAACCTTTCTGACAGCAGTGATATTTATCACACACATTTAAAAAGTCCCTAAAATGTGGGAACAAAGAGCCCCTTAATCCAAACCCTCAAACAAACATGGGAACATCGAGCTCACAACAGCCTCCGTCACGGTAAAGCTAACATGGACTAGCATGCTAACGGCACACTTCCTGGTTTTGGGACCATAAACCGCGCACACCGCGGCCTCGTTTTCACCCAACACCACACATGTGACCTGCTCCGGCTCAACACGACAGGGATTTAGGAGGACGGGAGGGCATCTGACACACTCACACGCCCTCCATGCCCCTCCCCCCCCCGCTCCGGCCCCCGGGACAGTCCGACAGCCCAAACACGCTCTCTCTGCACGGCACGTGTTCTGCGGTTCTCCTGGTTGTGCCCTCTTCCTCCGCTCGCTCGCTGCTCGTGTGTCTGCAAAACGTTGCCCCCTTTTTTCCGACACAGCACCCGGTTTTGGCCTGGTTCCAGTGTTGATTTTGTTGAATGTCGTTCTCACGGCACGAGGTGGGGCTGTTCCTCCGTCGCTCATTTCGATAAGAATAAATACATTTGCAAAAAGAGTTCAAAGGTCCATTTATGCGAGAGGAAGGGTCCCAGCTCCTGCGTTTGGTGTTTCCGTGTCTGTGAATGCGGTCAAGCGTGGTGGAGCGTCACCGGGTCTATTTCTTTCACTTTCTTTCATTATTACCAGCCTCTGAAACATTCTATTTTCAACAATCCTTGACGAACTAGATCTGGTTAAGCTTCTGAAACTAAATTGTAAACCTTCGAGTATACGAGGCCCATTGCTCGGTGTTGTTGAGACTGTTTTCCGGTTCACTTTTAACGGTGTATTTGCAGCTCTCGTGAGGTCTGGCTCTTCTGACGTCTTCAAAAAAAAAAAAGAATCTGCTCTTCTTATTTTCAAATCACTTTCTTTCTTTCTTTCTTTCTTTTTTTCCTTGTATCTATCTTGAGCTATTCCAGGTTTCCAGATGAAGTCAGCTGAAATTTGCACCTAAAATGTGTCCGACAATATTTGTTACGCTGCAAAAAGTGAATCTCTGCATGAGTTAAAACGACGTGAATTCAGCGTTTTGATTTGAGTTGTTTTGAATAGATTTATTTCGTTGTGGCTCGTGCTTATTTGACGATTTTTACTGTATTTAAGAGAGGTTTTAATGCACTTTTTCTTATTTCAAGCTAAATTATTGAGAAATGTATGCCAAAAGCAAACAAATTTAACTTGAAATATGAAAAAACCAAACATTTTAAAACAAATAAAAAGAAATCAAATATAAACTAGTCGAAGCGACTCAAATGAACAGTGATTTCAGCTGATTTGAACTCATGTGGTCCTTTTTGCACAGTGCAGTCATGTAGCGTCGTCCATATTGTGAGATTTAGATTGTAAACGATCTAAATCATGGCTCTTAGATAAGCTTTCGTTTGTACACTTCCATTTTTACGTTTCGTTCTTTTACCCTTTTCTCATCCTTTCTTCCATCACTCACGTTCCTGTTAAGACCCCGCCCTTCCTGTTTGGACCCGCCCCCCTCTCGTTTACCCCCCACGCCCCCCTCCATGTAGTCTGATTTCCCGTGTGTCAGTTCAGTGCGTTTGGGAGCGAGTGTGCATGTCGTACTGAACGTTTTGTGTGCGTCGATGCATTTCTCTGTAATCGTTTGTGTCGCTGGGGCTTTGCGTGAAAGCTGCACGTGAACGCTTGAGCTGCTCCTGCTTTTCTGAGGCCCCATTTCTCTCTCAGCCCTGGCCTTTTCTGTTGCTCCTCCCTCTTTACCTCCTCCGTCCTCCATCTTAGGCTCCTCTTCCTCAAGGAGATTCACTGCTAAGCTACAGCGCTGAGCTAAAGCGCCGAGCCACAGCGCTAAGCCACAGCGCCGAGCTACACTGCTAATTTCCACCGCTAAGAGTAGTTTGAGACTCACTCATTACATCCTTTCCATAACTCAAATGTCGCTCCAGAAGAATGTGAGAATGATCTTTAGTTCAAAATGAAACCGCAGCATTGAAAGCGCTCGTCCTGCTTCAAACGGGACTTTCCATTTTCCATCCTAAAGGTCAGAAACGACTCGAGCTGTCCCGGTCCAGACCTGAGAAAGCTAAAACTGCAGTAGTACAAAAACATCGGTACGTTTGATACCAAATACTGAAAGATTGGTGTCGGATCGAGACATCTCTAAAGTGAGCAGCTTCAGTCTGTCCCAGGCTGCAGTTCCTCAGGCCGCCTCTAGGCTCCACACATGTTCATTCTCTCATGTGTCATATAGATTTCTAATATGGAGGATGTAGTTTAGACACTGCCATATTAGGTCATGTCCTGGATCACGGGCGTTACATTAAAGTGGTCTAAAGGTGAATGCATGTGTAGATAAACGTGACCAGAGGTGGCGCTCTAGACACTTCACTCCAGCTCTGGTTCGTAGGTGCTTCATTCACTAAAGACGACTGAAGAGATCCGTCTGTGGATCCAGTTTGTTTTCATTTGGTCTGTGGCGAGTGCAGACTGAACGGGAGGTCTGAGGACCGGCCTCGTTTGCCACAGTCCGGCCTCGTTTGCCACAGTCAGGCCTCGTTTGCCACAGTCCGGCCTCGTTTGCCACAGTCCGGCCTCGTTTGCCACAGTCCGGCCTCGTTAGTCACAGTCAGGCCTCGTTTGCCACAGTCCGGCCTCGTTTGCCACAGTCCGCCTCGTTGCCAACAGCCGCCTCGTTTGCCACAGTCCGGCCTTCGTTGCCACAAGTCCGACCTCGCATTTTGCACAGTCCGGCTCGTTTGCCACAGTCGGCTCGTTGCACAGTCCGCCTCGTTTGCCACAGCCGCCTCGTTTGCCACAGTCCGGCCTCGTGCCACAGTCCGCTCGTTTCCACAGTCCGCTCGTTGCCACAGTCCGGCTCTTATCACGTCCCGCCTCGTTTGCCACAGTCCGCCTCGTTGCCAAGGTCCGGCCGTTGCCACGTCCGGCCTCGTTTTGCCACAGTCCAGCCTCGTCTTTGCGTCACAGTCCGCGGTCTTGCCACAGTCAGCGCTCGTTATATACTCTTTTTTTTAGTGCACAGTCGGCCTCGTTGTCACAGTCCAGGGCCTCGTTTCACGTTGTTATCACAGTCGGCTCGTTGTGTTTGCCTATGTCATCGAGCTCGTTTAGCACAGTCAGGCTCGGTTTGCCACAGTCCCGTGCCCAGTGCCGTTTGCCACAAGTCCGGCCTCGTTAGTCACAGTCAGGCCCGTTCTGCCACAGTCCGGCCTACGTTTGCCACAGTCCGGCCTCGTGCTCATCAGTCGTCGCGCCTCGTTTGCCACAGTCCGGCCTTGTTTGCCACAGTCGGCGCTCTCGTGTAGCCCACAGTCCGCCTCTGTTTGCCACAGTCCCCTCGTTGCGTCGCTCGTTAGTCCACCAGTCTCGTTTGGCCATCCGTTTGCACAGTCCGGCCTCGGTTTGCCAGTCGGCCTCGTTTCGGCGACGTCGGCCTGTTTTGCCACAGTCCGGCCTCGATTTCCACAGTCCGGACCTCTAGTCACATCCGGCCTCGTTTGCCACAGTCCGGCTAGTTTGCACAGGTCCGCCTCGTTTGCCACATCGCTCGTTTGCAAGTCCGGGCTCGTTTTGCACATCCGGCCCCTCGTTTGCCAACAGGCCGGCACTGTTTGCCACAGTCCGGCCTGTTTGCACAGTCCGCCTCGTTTGCCAGTCCGGGCTCGTTTTGCCACAGTCAGCTTCGGTTGTCACAGTCAGGCCTCGTTAAGTCACAGTCCGGCCGTCTTTCCACAGTCCGGCTCGTTGTGCCACAGTCCGCCTCGTTAGTCAAGTCAGGCCTCGTTTGCCACAGTCAGGCTCGTTTGCCACAGTCGGCCTCGTTTGCCACAGCTCGTTACCAGGCCTCGTTTGCCACAGTACCGTGCACCAGGCTCGTTGCCACAGTCCGGCCTCGTATGCCACAGTCCGGCCTCGTTGCCACAGTGGCCTCGTTTGCCACAGTCCGGCCTCGTTTGCCACAGTCCGGCCTCGTTTGCCACAGTCCCCTGCGTCCGGCTCGGTTTGCCCACAGTCCGGCCTCGTTGCCACAGTCCGGCCTCGTTGTCACAGTCCGGCTCGTTTGCCACAGTCCGGCCTCGTTTGCCACAGTCCCAGCTCGTTTGCACCAGTCCGCTCGTTTGCAGCAGTCCGGCCTCGACTTTCCACAGTTCCTGCCCGTTTGCCCGTAGTCGTTAGTCACAGGTTCCGGCTCGATGTGGTGTCCACAGCCCCGTTTCCACGTCGCCCTCGTTTGCCACATTCGCTAGTCACAGTCAGGCCTTCGTTTGCCACGTCCGCCTCGATTTGCCACAGTCAGGCCCGTTTGCCACAGCCGCCTCTGCCACAGGTCCCTCGTTTGCCCACAGTCATCAAGCCCTCGCTTACGTCCACAGTCACGGCCTCGTTGTCCACGCCTCTTTGCCACTCCGGCCTCGTTTGCCACAGTCCGGCCTTCGTTATCACTCATCGTCGATCGGCCTCGTTTTGCCACAGTCCGGCCTCGGTCCCACAGTCAGGGCCTCGTTTGCCACAGTCCGCCGGCTCGTTTCACACAGCCCCCAGTTGCCGGCCCGTTTGACCGTCGTGCTCAGTCACAGTCAGGCCTCGTTTGCCACACAAGCTCCGGCCTGATTTGCCACAGTCGCGGCCCTTCTTCCCCCTTTCCCTCCTCCCCTCCGCCCTCCCCCCTTCCCTCTCCTTCCTATCTTTTCCTTCCCCCCTACTTCTCTAGTCACACTCAGGCCTGTTTGTTTGCCACAGTCCGGCCTCGTTTGCCACAGTCCGGCCTCGTTTGCCACAGTCCGGCCTCGTTAGTCACAGTCAGGCCTCGTTATCTGAAAAAAAAAAACGCTGAAAAAACAATATTAGAAAATTGAGGTGTTGGATTGTCTCGGAACCATAACGCAGTATTGACATCAGCCCCAAAACTCCCACATGGGTCTGAGACCCCAGTTACTGACCCAGTGAAACGAGTGTCCACGCGCACGGAGACATGTCCTCCATCGTCCTCTCCTCGTCTGTCTGTTTTTTGTTTTGCTGTTTCTTCATCCGCCTTTACCTTTCAGCCATGTTGTTTTGTTTTAACATTCACGTTTTTCCATCTAGCCCTCCTGAAAGAGCCGACAGGGCCCGAGCGCAGGGTCCGAGCGCAGGGTCCGAGCGCAGGGGCCGAGCGCAGGGTCCGAGCGCAGGGGCCGAGCGCAGGGTCCGAGCGCAGGGGCCGAGCGCAGGGGCCGAGCGCAGGGGCCGAGCGCAGGGGCCGAGGGGGGGGAGTGACAGCAGTGGCCCGAGCTGGACGCCGCTCTGTCCACTGTGTGGCCCGTTCTATACTCGAAAGTTTACAGAAAATCAAAATGAAAACAAACGTGTGATGGGGACATTTCGAAGCTTTGCATGTGGTTTTTCTGTCTGAGGCTCTTTGGAAAAACAGATCTGCACTGAACCTAAGCTTGACCGCCTGTCGATCACCAGCAGGGGGCGTTCATGTGCCACTTTCATCCAGGTTTGGAGTTTGAGGTGGAGGAACATTAGCTTTATACCTTAGTAAATGAAAAAGACATCTAAAAGTGCCATCTTTTTCATCTTGGTTCAAATTTACTGTTTGAATTTGAAGTAAATCTACTTAAAAACTACACTTCCAGTTTTCACTATATGTTTAGGGAAAGTTGACATAATCTGTCTTTGTTTTTAGTCTGAAACTTAAAGTGTAACTTTAAAGTTGTATTGATTTGGTAAGACTTTATAATCATTTATTCAGAACGATTCTGGCTTAGTAACTATTTAATTAAGATGTTATGTTATTAAACAGGTACTAACTCCTTAATAAAGTCATTTCTAAGCCTGGATTAATTACGATTTGTTCATTAGAAATTAAGTCTTTGTTCATTTTTTATTGGAGCTAATTAAAGTGTAGTTATTATAAAGTGGCACTGTGAATATTTCTTATGATGACTTTAATGTCACTCCTAATTTTAGAAAGAAAATCTCCTTTTATTTGGCTCAGTAAAAACACAACAACAAAAAAGGATTGACATAAAATTCAAATAAATAAAAGTGAAATAGTTGTGGAGCTGATCACTGAGATAAAATACTCAGTTTGTTGTGTCAAGTGTGGCTCATGAACGCGACCTGGACGTGTCACTGCGCCTGTGGGACCGCCTCACGGCCGCGCCTGTGGAACCGCCTCACGGCCGCGCCTGTGGGACCGCCTCACATCTGCTTTCTCCTTTTTATTCTGGGATGTTGTTTTGGGGTTTGTTTTGGGGGTTTCTGGGGGACGTGTGCATGGGCCGACTGTGAATGTGAGCTCTGCACGTGAACACGACACACACCGTTTCACTGCAAAAAACAACACGTGTGAAGGTTTGACTCATTAACGTTCATTTGCCCGTTAGAGCTCTCGTTATGTTCTGATTAAACTGCTCGTTATGTTAGCTTCTCTTCAGAGTTACAACCTTAAATTCCAGTCCAGTCATCTGGACTCTGTTTTAGAAAAACAAAACATTTCAACCAGGAGTCATCCTCAATCTGTGAATCAAGTCTGAGAACTCAGGTTTATATCCTCTATGTAAGCCCCACCCACATGGCGGGACCTCCTGATAAAGTGAGTTTTTGGTTTCACTTGAGACAAATCTCTTTGTTTTACTAACAGCCCTGAGATGGGCCACCTTCATCCTATTGTTCACTGACTTTGGCTCCCTCCTCCCTGAGTCCCTTTATTAGCATCAGAATGCCCCGGGCGTCTCCATGGTTTCCGCAAACCATTATAAACAACTGGAAGGTTGAATCTTAAACCTCCATTACGATTTAAGGAAGGATTCTCTTTTTTAACAAAGACTGCCTCCTTAGCTCCTCCTTAGCTCCTCCTTAACTCCTCCTTAACTCCTCCTTAACTCCTCCTTAGCTCCTCCTTAACTCCTCCTTAACTCCTCCTTAACTCCTCCTTAGCTCCTCCTTAACTCCTCCTTAGCTCCTCCTTAACTCCTCCTTAACTCCTCTTTCAAACCATCTCGAGTGCCATCGAGTGTCTTCTGTGCTGATAAAGCCTCTTGTGCAGTGGCTGTTTAGTCTCACTATGTGGCGCTCTTTACCACTTTCTTCACTGCATTGGATAGAATACACCACATTGCTCTGTTTTTGTGTTGCATCTTGTCCTCGGGGTGAACCAGTTTTTGTCTTAACGTGTTGAAATAAACAGGGATTTTGTGTTGTCTAAAATTTCTTTGCAGTTTTTCTGACAGTCCCGAGACATAAGGGACAGAGACATACGGGACAGAGACATTAGACAGAGACATACGGGACAGAGACATACGGGAAAAGAGACATACGGGACAGAGACATACGGGAAAAGAGACATACGGGAAAAGAGACATACGGGACAGAGACATACGGAACAGAGACATAAGGGACAGAGACATTAGACAGAGACATACGGGACAGAGACATACGGGAAAAGAGACATACGGGAAAAGAGACATACGGGACAGAGACATACGGAACAGAGACATTAGACAGAGACATACGGGACAGAGACATACGGGAAAAGAGACATACGGGACAGAGACATTAGACCAGAGACATAACGGGACAGAGACATAAGCGGGAAAAAGAGAAACATACGGGACAGAGACATACGGGAAAAGGAGACATACGGGAAAAGAGACATACGGGACAAGAGACCATACGGGACAGAGAGCATAACGGGACAAGAGACATACGGGACAGAGAGACATACGGGAAAAGAGACATAACGGGACAGAGACAATACGGGACAGAGACATAGGGACAGAGACATACGGGACAGAGACATAACAGAGGACACAGAGACATATACGGGACAGAGACATACGGGAAAAGAGACATACGGGAAAAGAGACATACGGGACAGAGACTACGGGACAGAGACATACGGGACAGAGACATACGGGACAGACAACGGGAAGACATACGGGAAGAAGAGACATACGGGACAGAGACATACGGGACAGAGACATACGGGACAGAGACATAAGGGACAGAGACCCCTTTCTTCTTGGTTCTGTTTCCCTTTTGTCCCTTTTGGGGGACTCAGTGAGGAGGGAGTGAAAGTCAGTGTACAATAGGACGTAGATGGCCCATCTCAGGGCTGTTAGTTTCAAGAGAAACCAAAAACTCTGTTTATCAGGAGGTCCCGCCCTGTGGGCGGAGCTTACACAGAGGATATAAACCTGAGTTCTCCGACTCGTTTCACAGATTGAGAATGACTCTTGGACGAGAGTTGAAACGTTTTGTTGAGTCCAGATAAAACAACAGATTTTTTTCTACAATGGAACCCTTCTGGACGAATGAGGTATTACAGGAGAGGTTTGGTGAAATATGAATATTGTATATATTATTATATATATCATATATTATACTTAAGTATTTAAGATTAGATATTAAAAACGTTTTGCCCTCGAGAATCCCTGGACGTTAAAACACTTTTATCTTATTCATAAACGTGTTCAAACACTAGAATCAGAGACTCAAATCCGAGTGATCTGAACTCACGCTGACATGATTTTTTGCAGAGAAACCCCTGTTCTCGAGCCTTTGTGTGAGCGTGACCGGGCCTTGAACCCGCGACCTTCTGTTTGCAGCGTTCTAACTCTCTCACTCTTTCTTTTAACGCTGATTTTCAGTTTTCATTTTCCATCGACGTCGTTGTGTGTTTCTTTTACTCCACAGCGTTTCATCATGTGCCTCATTTACCTTCAGTTTGCGTGCATGTGCACTGCATTTCAGCATGAGGGGGGAGAGGGGGGAGAGGGGGAGGAAGAGGAGGGAGGCAGGGGGAGAGAGAGGGGGGGGAAGAGAGGGGCAAGGAAGTGAGAAAGAAAGAGAGTGGAGAGAAAGGTGGAATAAAAGAAAGGGAGAGGAAAGAGAGCGAGAGAGGAGAAGACAAGGATGGAGAGAGGAGAGAGGAAAGTGGAGGGTGGGATGGAGAGAGGAGAGAGAGGGGGGATTGGAGACAAGAGGGAAGAGGATGACAGATGATAGAGGGAGTACAAAGATGACGAGAGGAGGAAGAGGAAAGGAGAGTTAAAGAGAAGAGTAAAAGAGAAGAGGAGGAGAAAGAGGAGGAGTAAAGCAGAGCGAGTGTGACAGCTCTTTGATTGACAGATGCATGTTGACGTTTGTGCCTTCAGCTCCTCGTGTGGAACAGCTCTGCACTGCACTCTGTTTTTACAGTTCTACAAACACAAACCACAGCCACGATTTATCGGGTTAATCTGATCAAGTTAATCTGATCGAGTTAATCTGATCGAGTTAATCTGATCAAATTAATCTGATCAAGTTAATCTGATCAAGTTAATCTGATCAAGTTAATTTATCGAGTTAATTTATCGGGTTAATCTGATCGAGTTAACTTCATTGAGTTAATTTTATCGAGTTCACTTGATCGAGATACTTTGATCGAGTTAAATTTATCGAGTTAATGTTATCCAGTTAATCTGATCTAGTTAACTTTAACGAGTTACCTTTATAGAGTTCACCTGATCGAGTTAATCTGATCGGGTTGAATGGCGCAGTCTCTGTGACGCAAAATCCAGATAACGACTGTTTAGCGGATTATTCAGGATGAATCTGACGGTCGTTGCAGCCTCAGAGTCAAAAACACGTTTGAAGAGTTCGGTTTGAGTGCAGCTCTTTTCTGCTCGTCGAGTTTGAGCGTCTCAGTCACACCTGCAAATGTACAAGAGACGCCCCACAGCCTCCGGACGCCGACGTCCGGGAACACAAACATTCTAGAGTCTGTAATGGAGGCAGAAGTGAAGTGGAATGCGATTTCACTGGAGAAACTGGGATTAACCTCAGAAAGTGACAAGAAATCCAAGTGGTTTTGTCAAAGTGAACGCCTCAGACTCTCGTCGCGTCAGAGCGGCTTTAAACACTGGATTTGACTGGATTTAACAGTGTCTTTAATAGAAGAATGTGATCGACAGCGTTTTTAATGAAGGCAAAATCCAGATTTGTTTTACATACAGATATATCACATATTTTACCTTAAATTATACCTTTTTCTTTGTCATAAAACAGCAAACTAACTGACATTTAGTATTTGGTCTGATGTCAGTTCATCTGTTTTATGGTCTACTCCATTCTGCCTCCAGAATTGAGCAGAGTTGGAACATGTTCTCTGGTTCTGCCGAGGCTGTGGACGTCGCGCTCTTGTGCAGCGGCGGTGTGCGGCGCCGCTGCTTTGCCCCGGGGCGACTGAATGTGGCGAGAACTGACCAACAATGAGCCATGAGCCGAGTTCTGTTCAACCCCTTCACCCAAACAGGCTCAGGTGGAACCTCCAATCACAGCGAGGATCTGCTGCTCGCTCTGTTTCCAGATCAGATTATTTACACCAACATCGAGAGCTTAAACTGTGGAAAACCTAAACGAAACCCCACGAAAAACGAGACTATAAAGTCTACATTTGGATGTAGAATCATGGTAATGCTTTCAAATGTTCTTAGTAAACTATTTATAAGGCGTTAATAAGCACTAGCACATGCCTTTTTTATTGCATATCAACATTCTTAGTATTATAAATCATGTGCCTTATCCATGTGTTTGAGTCATGTGACTTCTCTGTGGTCACATGTCCTGACAACAGCACATAAAAGTGAAACGTAAAAGTGTTTGGGCTTTGAACCTTCTTTACAGCGGCGAGGCGCTGACACTTAAACGACAAACTTAAAAGACATTTCCATCTGCTCCTCCTCATCCATACGCCCTCTGTCCCGGACACGCCCTCTGCCCCGGACACGCCCTCTGCCCCGGACACGCCCTCTGCACCGGACACGCCCTCAAAGCTCTCAAGAGCACGGACTTTGTGTCTGATCCTAAAATATAACACCCGGAACGTTGGAAATGAGGCTCCTTTAAACTGTCTGCGAGTAGGCTAACGTTTATTAGCATAGCCACTAGCATTAGCCAACTGCTAACGACCTGAAACAAACAGCTCAGCCTCAGTCTGGAGTGTTCTGTAAGTCCACTGGTCCCTGCTGACCACAGTTCTGGACAAACGGGTCTTTGGGGAAACAGCCCACAGTGAACATGCAGCTTTTGTCCTGTAGATGGCAGTAGCACCAGTGTGTCACATGACTTCAAACACATGAATATGTGCATAAATAAATAACTAGTGCTTATTAAAGATAGTTTACAAAGGATCTTATGTTATTCCCCGTTCTGTGTGATCCTGTAGTTTAGACGTCGACAAACAGGTTCTGAAAGGTTTTAGTCCAGTCTTCTCTGGTGGTGTTTACCATGTGACCTGTGAACAGAATCCTACAAGAGTGAAAGTGTCTCCCACCTGAGCCTGCGTCTCGTCTGTCTCCCCTCGTCTGTGTGTTTGTCTGCACTGGAGGACACTGGTGCATCGCGGGCTCTCCGACCCTTCTCGCGGTTCAAAGTTCAGCACTAACTCCCTCTTCTTCGTTCTGCTCTGTGTCTCCTCCTCGTCCTCGCTGTCGTTGCAGATGCGTGTGGTGAAAGCCTTCCGTAGCTCCCTGTACGAGGGCTGCGAAAAACCCGAATCGCGAAACTCCATCCACAACTTCATGGCGCACCCCGAATTCCTCATCAACGACCTCGTCCACAACATCCCGCTGATCGACGACACCGACGTCGACGAGGAGTCCGAAGTCAGCCGCTATCAGCACCTGCACCCGGCGCTGCGCAAACCCCCGCCGCCGCCCGCCAACCAGCACCCGGCACGCACCCGCCCCTCGCGCCCCTACCGCCAGTACAGCCTCCCGGTCACGCCATGCAACCAGAACAACAACAACAACAGCAGCAGCAGCAGCAGCAGCAGCAGCAGCAGCCACCACGGCAACCACGGCAACCACGGCAACCACAGCATCTACATCTACGGCAACCACAGCATCCACGGCAACCACAGCAACCTGCAAAACCGCCACTTTGAACGTTTGAGCCGCCATCAGAACAGAGACGGTTCCACGGAGAAACCCACCACCACGATTACCACGTTTCACCCGGCACATTTGACCCATTCCTACTGCGTGGAGACCTGCTTATAAAGACTAACATGGGTCTCGCCAACAGGACGACAGAGGGCATCGGCCAAGAGATAAAAACACATTTGCATTTCATCCGATTTCTCCGCGCGAACGAGCCGGACAGAACCCGGAGCAGGGTCCAGACGCGGGAGTGGACAATCGCTTGCAAAAATAACTCCCACAAGAATGAAAGATTTCTCTCCCTTTGCCCTGGAGACCGCTCTGCCTCACCCGTTCCTCTCTCACCCGCTCACACATGCGCTACTACACTGCAAAAAAAAGTATATGGAGTGCATGGCTAAACAGACTTGAATTCACAGTATTGATTTGAGTAGTTTTGACAAGATTTACTCCTAAAATCTAGATTAATTTGACTTATTATTGAGGTATTTCTGGAACATTCTTCCAATTCCAATTCTTCCAGTAAGATCTGATCTTGTGAATGTCGGCTGGCGCCCGCTCCACTGCTCCTGACGGGCAGATGTGGTAAAGTCGCTCCAAAACTGTTCTCAAATAAGAGTCAAGTTACTTCATAATAATGTCAACAAAGTAGTGGTACAGGAAATGTAATGTGAAGGACAAAACATCGTATCTGAAGGAGAAACACAAACGTTCAGATCATTTCATCGACATAAAGCTTTTGTCACAAGAGAAACTACACGTTTACTCAAGAGACTGCTCCGCTGCACAATACACGACTTAAGAAGGAGCAAAAGGGTCTGAAAACTACTACATTGTATTAAAAGCTACTCAAGTAAATTACTGTTAAAAATCTACTTGAATATTGATGGAAAATGGTCCCAAAATAAGTCAAATGATCTAATTCTTCCAACAAAATGAATGAAAACTTTGTCAAAACTACTTGCATTTTCAATAGTCTGAATTCCAGTCATTTCCATTCGGATCTTTCATGTCTACAGTGCCCCCTGCTGGAGAGCGCGCTCCCTCCACACAGGCCTGCTCTGGTCGTACGTTCGGGGAGCGGTTGTCGGTTAGATTCCGACCTTTGCTTTGGCCTCGTGCTTCTGTGGGGCTGAATATATGTCGTTACTACGTCAGTGTTCATTTTTTAGAGTGTTATTGTCGTTCCCGAATCACATGACCCACACACTGCAAAAAAAAAGGTATGTCTGGCATTGGCGAAGCGACCACAGTTCAAATATGAATCTTGATTTGAGTAGTTTTACGAGGTTTATTTGCTTGTGCGACGTCATTATTTCACTTCTCGCTGATTTCGAGGTCATTTGTGGTAAAAATGTACAATTCTACCCATGGGTTCATTTTCTTAACCAATTCACATATAGTTTTGCGTGAAATATAAGGTCATGCGCTGAAACGAATGCAAAAAACACAAGTCCAAAGTCAAAGCTACTTAAATTGAGATTCTGAGTTCAAGTTAACTCGTCTAGACATATTTTTGCAGTGCACTTTACAAACACGTCTTTTTAATTGTGACAAAATTTGATCTCCATCGTTTTCATTTCTTAGCATAACGGTGCTCATTTGTTTTTTCTTTTATTTAAATTCTCTTTTTCTCAGTGTTTTCTTTTCACATTTCAAATGTATTATTATTTTCATTTTTTTCAGTGTGCGTACGTGAATTGTCTTGTCTCAGTAAAATATAACAGAATTAGCTGTTACTGCGTAGGAATTTAAATCTATAGGAATTAGAACGGCGGTAAATGATGACTTAAATTGACGTTGGCGTGATTTGACACTGAAGGTTACAGTCTCCACCTTTGGAAATGTGGCTCAGAACTGTTGAACTGACTTGAATTCAGAATCTTAATTTGCGCGGTTTTGACGAGGTTTATTCATTTTGTTTCGAGACGTCGTTCCGGCGTTATTGGCTCACTCTCCTGAAAGCCACAGCTGCCCCAACAGATGTGTGGCTGCCACTCGCACGCCACATTCGCGTCAAGTCGACGTCCGAGAAACACTTTAAACTGAACGTAACCAAAGCTAAGAAGAATTATATGAATAAAAACAATGAAGGTCAAAAGCCAAGAACCTTAAAAGTAAAAAAAAAAACCTTCAAAAGTCAAAGTAAATCTAAAAAAACTATCTCAAATGAAGACGTCCAACTGATATTCTTTTGTTGTCTCGCGCGTCTCGTCTCTTGTCACCGGGGTGTTTGGAATGCTTCTGAAGCATTAACCTTTAATGCCACATTCACGCAACGCACAGACGACGGCCCTTTAAACGAATGCACTCTCTCTCCACGTCTGCCTCGCTGCCCTTCGCTTTTATCGTACATTCAACCATTTGAACACGTGTCTGTTCGAGCGATCGCACCACTTCAAATTACTTCAGAACCCTGAAGTAGTTTTGAAAGTTATTTTTTGGGTTTATTTGGTTTGTACGGAATTGTTATTAATCACTCAAGTCAAGATCAAACTTGTCAAAACGGCTGATTTCAGAATTCTGAATTCAAACGAAACTTATGTAGATTTTCATTTGCGTTTTTTTTTTTTTCTTCATCCAGTTTTGGGCTTTGCGTCGTCTTAGCTTATTCTTGTGGCATTTAAAATAAAAAAAAAATCACGAATACAGGATGAAACGTAATCAAAATACAGACATTTGACCCATCGACCCAAGACGTGAATTCCTGATCTTGATTTAAGAAGTTTTGACAAGTTATTTGAACCTAGATGATTTGATTTGTTTGTTACATGACTCATTCTTACCTTATTGGCAGTTTAGCTTGATTAACTCATGCGACCCAGTTTACGGGACAAATCAAATAACGCGGGTCAAGTGTAAATAAATCTGTTCTCGTCAAAACTCCTCGGATTAAGATTCCGTAGGCATGTCGTGTTTTCGCAGCGCGCCCGGAACATTCCGCGGCGCTCCGTTCTCTTCGTCACATTCCGCCATGTTGGTTTTTGTCCCATCATGCACCAGGTGTGGTGGGGGGGGACCCCGGACCACAATGCGACGCAAACCTGGCTCTTTTACGCCCCCTGTCTGTCTCTGCAAAAACAAACCATTCATGACTTCAAATGACTTGAATTCAAACTGTTGATTTGTTTGAGTGGTTTTGATTCGTTAGATTCATTTACTCGTCAGACCTGGATTACTTCACTCGTTTCAAGTATTTTTTAGACTTAATTTACTGAAAATGCTGCTTATTTTAATCTTAAAATCATGAAAATGTCACCTATATATTTCTCACTTGATTGAAGATATTCATGCAGCCGTTGCCATAGCAATCAACTAAATATTCTATAGTCCTCAAAATGGCGCCTGTAACAGCAAACTGAAACCCATGAGTGATAGTTCAGACCAGTTTTAATCATTCATTTCATTTATATTTCAAGCCAAAGTTACATTTTGGTCTCTTTTCACTTTTGACAGATTTTATTTGTCTTGAAATATTAAATAATAATAATCATAATAATAATAACAACGTATTTTTTTGCCACTGCTGGAGGGGTAAAAAAACATAATAATTTTTTTTTGTAGTATTATTGTACATTTTATTTTCCTTATTGCATTTCCCAAATAAAAAATACTGAAATAGGTTGAATAATTTTGGTCAAGTAAGTAACACAATCTCGACTTGTCAAAACGACTCAAATCGCGTTGAATCCTCGCCATTCCAGTCATTTGAACTCGCAAACACTACGCACAGTCCGTGACGGTTTTTGCAGTGCCCTCGTCCCTCTTTTCGAACTCCGCCCCTTTCTATTGTTCGCGCCCTATTGTTCCCTGTGTCACTGAACTTGACGAAAGGCACAGATTCCGGCAGACTATGCAAGCGGACTGCCATGTCGCCGACGCTGGGGGGGAGGAGCTTCCGCCGGTGACGTCACACATGCAAACGACGCGGACGTGACTGCGGAGAGGAGGTCGGCCATTTCGGGGAGCGAACCTTAAAACCTGTACAGAACTCTTTGTCTTCTTGAATGCATCATCGAAACACCATCCAACACGTGGCCGACGCCCGTTCGGCTAATATTGTATCGGTCTGTCTGTTTTTGAAGCATGCATTTGGTATCATTGTCACTTTTTATGTGTTGGTAAATCATTTAGTCTACTACTACCACCGCGGTCGTGCTCTAGCAGCCCCCCACCCCCCCCTCTCCATGATATGTACCCTCACGGCGCATCCACTGTACTGTTGAAGTCCCCCACGTCCGCACAGCTCTCTCTCGTCCGCGCTTTTCAATGGGAAATCAGGCAGAGAATTCAGCGAAACGGTGTAAAAATTAAATTCCGTCTAGAGTTCATTGTTCGTCCACCTGTCCGGCCATCTTCCATTAAAACGTTGTGTGCGACGAATTCATAGAAGGCAAAACACATGTGATAATAACAACAAAGAGTATATTATATTTATCAAAAATTATAAAATTGTAAAACACTATTTACTGTACAGATCGCCTTGTAATGTGCACATCTATGATTTTAACAGGTTTTTATGTTTGTTTGTTTATTTATTTATTTATTTATTTATTTGACTCCTACTGCTTTTGTAACGAGAGGGACACAAAATGGACGCGCTTGTATATTATATTATGATTATGGTTATTATGATTCTTGATTCTCTCCACCGGTGCTCCCACGGATGAAAGACAGTTGCACATTTTCCTGAGCATATTCCAAAGGCTGTGTTTTCGGTCCGAACGAACAGCGGCGAGAGTTACCGCGGCTTAAAGGAGACGTGTCAGGCTGAACTGACTGTGTTGTAATGTTGTTTCCTCGTCAAGAACAAACCTGGAGTTGTGGTTTGTTCCTTTTGCGACGCTTTTAACTCTGTACACTGCAAAAAAAAGATACGAGAGTTTTGTTAAGTGTTTGTCAAAATTCAGTATTATTCTTTTGTCTTTAAGAGTTCACTGAAGCTGTCTGCTTCTTCTGAGAGCTCACGCTTCGCTGCGATTGGTTAAATCAAATGTGTCAAGTCAAAACATGACAATTCCACCAAAACAACAGATGAGAATTGGATGTCGCTCAGCCCTAAGCTACATGAAATACTCAAATATTTATCTTGTTCAGAGTAGTTTCGGCTGAATTTTATTTATTTAGTCATTAGTCGATCTATATTTTGCGTAAGAACATCGAGAACATCGATTTAATATTAGTCTGACTGAAAAGTGATGACACAATCCTGAGCTCTATTGAAATGCGTAGTAAACATCGTAATTTACATCAAAATTCTGATTTCTAATTATTTTAATTCATACCAATATACTTTTTTTTACAGTGTACATAAGCAATTGAAACGCGAACATGCTTTTTATTTTGTTTTAAAGTCCATACAACCTTTAACACTTATTTTTGAGCCTTTGTGCGGCAAACGGCTCATCCGAGTGTTCAAATGCAAAGGGAAAGGCACATTGCTTTCCTTTTCCAAACAAACACCATTTTAAAGTTTTTACCACATCAAAAAAACGAACGCAAAGAAGTTGAATTGAGCAAAAAAGAAACAAAAGAAGAAAAGCATGTCTCCTTTAAGGCCGCCGCTGTAAACAAAACGAGCCGGAGTTCCTTATGCAAAGGTCAAACAGAGCCGGGGTCCGCAGAAGTTCCAACGCCGCGCTCCGGACGCGTTGTTTTTAGACTGCGCTCGTGGATCTGTCGTTTTACTGCCATAGAACGGTTCGAAACGTTAAGCCGGGTTTTTGGACGTCGCTCGTTTCCGCTGTGAACGCGCGGGGTTTTCCCTGTGGTCCTCGATTTCACCGTGCGCACGCGATCGAGCTGTTCCGCCGGACGGAAAACGCAAGCCTCAAACTGTGCGGAAACGAAAAAGACCAAAAAAAAACCAACAACAAAAAAAGATTAAAAAAAAGAGACTATTGAATATATAAAATAAAGAGTTACCTGCCTGTTATTTAAGCGATAAATATCTATATACGAGGAAGAACACCTGTAAACTGTAGACTAAACTGTATGGAAATCTACGAGAATTTAACGGGAAATAAGTCCAACACCTTTTGTCTGTATGAAAGAAAAAATACAACAAGTATTCTACAATAATAACTTTGACAAAGTCTGTGGAGTCTGTGTCTTTTGTTCTGCACGTGAAGAACAGCAGCGCAAAGTGAAATACGTCTTTGTTTATTTAGTCACAAGACGATCTACATTTTGAGGGAGAAATCATAACTTACAGAGGCTTGGAAAAAGTATTCGTACTCCTGGAACTTCCCCACATTCTGCCACGTCACGACCACAAACTGAAATAAATGGTTTTGTCCTTTTTTTGTGAAAGAGAAACACAATTAAATTATACATGATTTATAGATTTAGACCTCTGGGTTTGTCTCCACAGCTCTTCTTCTTCTTCACAAACGGCTCATGCTCAGTCAGATTCGATGGAGAGCGTTTGTGAACAGCAGTTTTCAGATCTTCCACAGGTTCTGGACTGGATCTAGGTCTGGACTGTGGGCCGTTCTGACACATGAACATTGTGCGTCATGTTTCTGTCGTTGTCCTGCTGAAGGTGAAGCTCCGCCCCGGTCTCAAAGTCTTTTTACAGATCCACGGGTTCTTCTCAGTTTGTCTCCATCCGAAAGCCAGACTGAAGCTTCTGCCATGGAAATGTGTTGAAATAAGTAATAAACAGTACTTACTCAAATCATCAAATCCAGATTCAGATTTCAAAGTTTTAAGGTCCATCCATCCATCCATCTTCTTCCGCTTTATCCGGGGCCGGGTCGCGGGGGCAGCAGTCTAAGCAGGGACTCCCAGACTTCCTTATCCACAGACACTTCCTCCAACTCCTCCGGGGGGATCCCTCCCGATCCGAGGCGTTCCCAGGCCAGCCGAGAGACATAGTCCCTCCAGCGTGTCCTGGGTCTTCCCCGGGGCCTCCCTCCCGTGGGACGCGCCCAGGAGGCATCCGGAAACAGATGCCCGAGCCACCTCAGCTGGCTCCTCTCGACGTGGAGGAGCAGCGGCTCTACTCAGAGCTCCTCCCGTGTGACTGAGCTCCTCACCATATCTCTAAGGGAGACGCCCAGCCACCCTGCGGAGGGAACTCATTTCGACCGCTTTGTATCCGCGATCTTGTCCTTTCGGTCACTACCCAAAGCTCATGACCATAGGTGAGGGTAGAAACGTAGATTGACCCGGTAAATCGAGAGCTTTGTCTTTGGACTCAGCTCCTTCTTCACCACAACGGTCCGATGCAGCGACCGCATCACTGCGGACGCTGCACCGATCCGCCTGTCAATCTCACGCCTCCATTCTTCCCTCACTCTCATGAACAAGACCCCGAGATACTTGAACTCCTCCACTTGGGGCAAGGACTCCCCACCCACCTGGAGAGGGCAAGCCACCTTTTTCCGGTCGAGAACCATGGCCTCAGATTTGGAGGTGCTGATTCTCATCCCAGCTGCTTCACACTCGGCTGCAAACCGTCCCAGAGCATGTTGCAGGTCCAGGTTTGATGGAGCCATCAGGACAAACATCATCTGCAAAACAGCAGAGATGAGATCCTGTGTTCCCCAAACCGGACCCCCTCCGCCCCCTGACTGCGCCTAGAAATTCTGTCCATAAAAACAATGAACAGAACCGGTGACAAAGGGCAGCCCTGAGGAGTCCCACACGCACTGGGAACAGGTCTGACTTACTGCCGGCAATGCGAACACAGCTCCCCCTCTGGTCATACAGGGACCAAACAGCCCTGAGCAGTTTAGTTTTAAGGTCATGAAATTATTCTTTTTGTAATTGAAACCAGAACGAGCTTTTTAAATTCATACAACTTTCCCCAGACCAACTCCCAAACACCTAATCCAAGTGTTCAAATGCAGGGAAAGACCTTTTCTTTTTTTGGCCCGTAGGCTTCATTAGACAGGAAAGGACAGAGTGAAATGGGGGCTGAGAGAAGGGACGACATGTAGTAAATTGTTGGAGTCGGGATTTGAACTCACGACACTGCGGCTGGCTGCACATGGAGCCTGGCATATGTATGCTGTGCCTTAACCACTCTGCCACCACGGAAAAACCTTTTCTAAACAACATAAAATAACCACCTTTTGCATGTCAGGTTCAAGGAGCTTTTTGCTCATCTAAATTCTGTTCAAGGAATATTGACAAATTATATTTTATAGCACCAAGTTTAAATGTTTAAATGTGTTCAGGGGCCCGTTCAGGGGCCGCTTTTAGAACCAGAGCAGACAGCAGCTTGTTAGAGCTCTGCACATGTGCTCTGAGGACAAACTCCTGAACAAACCTGTGTGAAAACCAGAGAAGTCAGAGTCTGCTCCTGTGCCCAAACTGCACATGTGCAGCAGGAAGACGGCAACGCAGCAAACTGTAAACAAGTGACTTTAACCACAAGTCTGTGAAGCTCAGGCTGCGTGTGTTTCTTATGATTTAGAAGTGTTAGAAATACTGTCTTTAATGACACTGTCTTTAATGACAGAGTGAGTTAGTTTGGTGCAGAGGAGGATCCAGGCTGAGAAGTGGAATGACCGGAGCGTTCATCTGACACGACACGACTTTATGAAGCAACAACAGCGACAAAAGAACAACAGGACATTTGATGAAGAGTGAGCGAATCTGTGTCTGTTTCGGGAAAATACAGGACGTTTGTTCAGGCGTGCTTTGATCTGCATCTGGGAGTGACAGGTGAGTGACAGGTGAGTTTGGGAGCGTGACAGGTGAGTCTGGGAGTGTGACAGGTGAGTGATAGGTGAGTTCGGGAGTGTGACAGGTGAGTTTGAGAGCGACAGGTGAGTTGGGAGCGACAGGGAGTGGAGTGACAGGTGAGTTTGGGAGCGACAGGTGAGTTCTGGGAGGACAGGTGAGTTTAGGAGCGACAGGTGAGTTTGGGAGCGACAGGTGAGTCTGGGAGGAACAGGTGAGTTTAGGAGCGACAGGTGAGTCTGGGAGTGACAGGTGAAAAGTCTGAGTGGGAGCGACAGGTGAGTCTGGGAGCGACAGGTGAGTCTGGGAGTGACAGGTGAGTTTGGGAGCGCGACAGGTGAGTTTGGGAGCGCGACAGGTGAGTCTGGGAGCGTGACAGGTGAGTTTGGGAGCGTGGACAGGTGAGTTTGGGAGCGACAGGTGAGTTTGAGAGGTGAACAGGTGGTTTGGAGCGCGACAGGTGAGTCTGGGAGCGTGACAGCGTTGAGTTTGGGAGCGTGACAGGGTGACAGGTGAGTCTGGAGCGTTGACAGGGATTTTGGGAGCGTGCAGGTGAGTTTGGAGACGTGACAGGTGAGTTTGGGAGCGTGACAGGGTGACAGCGTGAGTTTGGGAGTGTGTACAGGGTGACAGTGTGAGTTTGGGAGAGAGGGTGACAGGTGAGTTTGGAGTGACAGTGACAGGTGAGTTTGGGGAGTGTGACAGGTGAGTTTGGAGTGTGACAGGGTGACAGGTGAGTTTGGGAGTGTGACAGGTGAGTTTGGGAGTGTGACAGGTGAGTTTTGGGAGTGTGGACAGGTGAGTGGGAGTGTGACAGGTGAGTTTGGGAGTGTGACAGGTGAGTTTGGGAGTGTGACAGGTGACAGAGTTTGGGAGTGTGACAAGGTGACAGGTGAGTGAGTTTGGGGTGTGACAGGTGAGTTTGGGAGTGTGACAGGTGAGTTTGGGAGTGTGAGTGTGACAGGGTGACAGGTGAGTTTGGGAGTGTGACAGGGTGACAGGTGAGTTTGGGAGTGTGACAGGTGAGTTTGGGAGTGTGACAGGGTGACAGGTGAGTTTGGTCATTGTTGCAACAAGATGTTTTTAAGGTTTGTGGCACAGTATCTCGAGTATCTCGTCATAAATGTAGTTTTGAGTAGTTTCCTAAAGATGTAATCTGTCACTCGTTCAAATTATTTCAATAATATATTTGTTAATATAATGATACATGTTTTTATTATTGCTCAGTGTTTTATGTTGCACCTTAAAGTTCCTGTTTGTGAATTTTGTTCATTGACAATGGCAATAAATCCTTTCTGATTCTGATCATTGGGCTTAATTGATGCATTGATGAGGTGAGTTGGCTAATTTATCTTAGTGAGTGAAAACACAGGTTTGTGAGAAATATCTGGCAGTTCCTCGCTGAGTCCGTCAGAACCAACTTCATTCATTAAAACTCATCATCCGGCCATCGTTCATGTAAACAGAGCATTTTCAAGTGTTTTCCTTAGTAATCAAGTGTGAAATGATAGTATCGCGATAACTTTCTGCCTTCTCCCCACGCGGCACAACCTGTCCCACATTTACCTCGTCTGTAAAGGAGACATGTTCTTGGAGGTTCTCAAGCGTTACAATAATACATAGTAATAGTTTATGTGTGTGATTAGTACTTTTCGAAGTACTAGTGAGAAATATGTTTAATTATTTCCTAAATAAACGATCTTCGTATTCTGAAACCTGGTTGTAAACATGGGCCGTAGATGTTCTTTATTGTGGGCCACAGATGCTTGGGTTCACGTTCAGATCTCACGTGGATCATCAGGAGTCTTTCTTCTCACTTTAACCTCAGACTTTCAGACTTCACACGTCTTCAGTCGAGTCACTCTGAAGTCACTGCTGCTCCTCACGAAAGTGTGGCCCAAACACGTCAGACTAAAGACCGGACTGAAAACATCGTCCACTAAGTCATCCTAACCCTTGTGGAGAGAGTAAATGTCAATCAAATCAAACATTCTACACATATTTTAGGATGTTTCTTATATAAATAAATGACTCATATTTTTAGAGACACTTGTAAACATCAAATAAATATAATATGAACCCAGTGTGTTTTAACCTACAAATACACATATAAAGCATCCAATAATCCATATTAAAATGCACTTGTCTGTTCCAAACTCGCCTCATCACACGTGACGCTTTATGACACATTAGAATCATTACATGTTGTTTCTTCTTGAGCCGGTTCAACTTTTGGATAAATGTATTTCAACAAACACATTTCTCCAGTTGTTTTTCTCCAAACTCAGTCGCAGTTTGTTTTGCTTTCTCCATAACTCACTTTAATAAGAGCTGACTTTATTAGTTTAATGTTCCCCCAGAACTTTAACTGGTGCCGAGTCAGAACCAGCTTTTGGGTTTGAATGGAGAACGGCAGAGCTGGTTCTGAAACAGGCCCCGGACCAGAACCAGCTCTGTGGACAGAGTAGTGGGTTTACCAAGAACCTAAACTATGAACTGAGCTTTATTATTCCTAAAAGTAAAACCCACGTTTGTCTAAAGACTCACAATATTACATTTTTTTTTTTTTTTTTTTGCCCAAAAACTTTATTGAAAAGAACAGCGCGCGAACTGGAAATGAGACTGGGGAGGGACATGCAGCAAATTGTCATGAGCCAAATGTGTACTCGGCACGGCAGGCACATGTGCTAACCACTCAGACACCAGCAACACACACACTATTTCAAGAGCGGGACCAGAAATGACTTTATGAACAATCCAAAAGTCTCATCCTTCCATAAATGAACGCCTCACTTTTATTATGTTTTCGCCTCATAAACTAATGCAAAAAGTGTTTAATATGAGGTCTTTCTGACATGTGCGATCAGAAACATTCAATCCTCCGGCTCATCCAACACAAGCGCTTGCACTGAACAATCCAACTCATTGTGCTGATCGATGGTGAAGTTGACGCTCTAACCCCATTGGTCAGTAAGAGGCCACTGGGCGTTTATTCTACGCTCTTATTGGACAACTTTCAATCAATCATCAACAGGCGCATTTGTTTAGCCGTGTCTCCCCGATTAGATTATACCGGGTTTATAAAGTGGAGAAAACAAGTCCAGGCTACATTTGTCTCAGGTCCGGATTATGGTGAGATTTTTTTTTTTTTTATAATATAAATATAAATATATATTATATATATGCGCTCAGGACACAGAACTGTCAGTTATACTCTAAAGTCGGCTGTGAAGGGAGCAGCACTGACTTTTCTTGACATTATTTTGTGTCTGTAAATGTACTTTACTATTTTATTGAATGTTATGTTTAATTGTGTAAATGTTTTCATGCGTTAACAGAGCTGCTACTATAAAATATATAACAATGCCAGAAGACGCTACTGCCCCTTTAATGCAGGGGGTGGAGTTTGCATGTTCTACCCATGTCTGCGTAAGTTTTCTTTGGGGTAAACTAAAAACACGTGTCCCCTTTAAGGCCGCGGGGGCCGGGCCGCGTTTTTGAAAAGCAAATCGTAAATACTTTTACTCGAGTATCACGTTCGTATTCACTCGCATAAAACTTTCTGAAGTAAATATTTCTTTCCTCCGCTTCTTCCAAACATGGCTGTGATTGGCCAACTCCAGCTGTCACTCACTCAGAATGACCAATAGAAGCGCAGTAAGAGTTTGAGCACAAATACAGTGAAAGTGGGCGGGTCCACATGATCCCCACCTTAGTTTAAAGGACACATATCATGCATTATATTGCCTTTAAACACACTTGCCCCTTTAACTTTGGCATCTCATGTTTTATAAAACTTTCATTCTGCTTTTTCCCCTCGACAGGAGCTGACATTGGGGCTCCATCTACTGGCAGCAGAGGGAGTTACATAGGAGATAAAAGCTAGTTTACGGTGGTATTGAAGGCGAGGCGAGTCGAGAATGACGCATTTGGATCGTCAGACTTTAAACCTGCTCGTGTCTTTAGTTTGAAAGCTCATGTTTTAGAACAAAAAACATTTGATAAGTATGTTTAGCTTTTTTCCTGGGAGTTTTGGCACCATCTCCTGGCCGCAGAAGGAATTACAACAGGCTCATTCATTCCATCTATATAGGAAACTCTCACAGAAACGCAATGACGTCACATTTGTCCAGTTTAAGGTTTGTGGAGTTAAAAACAGCAGATTCTCAGAACCGCGTCACAGATGGAGAGGACCTTCTAACCAGGCTTCATCAAACTGAAGCTTAAAGTGACTCCAGCTGCGTTTGTGTCGAACAGTGCGAGAAGGTAACTCTGACATAATGTGTGTCCTGTAACACCGCTTCGTTCTTTTTTTTCCCTCTGCGTCGAGTCGAGAGGGTCCAAGATTTCTGATCGCACATGACGGCCCACTCAAACCGTGTAAAACATCTGACCCGACCCTAAAAAGAAAGACCTGACCCGTTCTGTCTCTGCTCCACTTTTCCTCTGAAACCTTTACCAGACTCGGCCCACACGTGGAGGGCGAGTTAGACCGTTATCGGAGCAGAGCTTGCTGTTTAGAAAGAGAAAAAGAAGAGCATTAATGTCAAAAATCCATCAAACATTTGTAACTCAAACATTAGGCAAAATATTTATTATGGTTTGTTTTTTTACATGTTTTTTTCCCGCCATGTCAGAAGTATGTACAACACAACGACACGCATGTACAACGACACGCGATCACATTTACATATTTACAGGTTTTAGCGCGTGTGGAACTCTGAAGTGCAAAGAGAAAAAGAGAAGAAGTCACAGATACCATTGATACCGATACTACCTTTTAACATTTACCCCGGACCCCCGGCAGCGGCTCCACGGGCTCCTCCATCTGCTCCCACTTCAGCATAAAGAAAGATAGGGGGCGCTAAATCAAGTGTTCTCTTTTGAACTGGCGCCGATTCACAAAGAGATTCGAAGAGCAAAACTTAAAATCCACGACAGCGTTTTTTTTTTTTTTTTTTTTTTTAAACATAAAAGCTTTTTGAAACACTTTTTTGGGGGGTTTCTCTTTGTGGATCGTCACCATTTTATATAAATTTACAATTTACACTGGCTAAAGCTAGCTTCACTTGAGGCGAGACGCGGCGGGCTGAACGCTGCTGCTGAAGATGTTTTCACACAAAAACTAAAAAGGAATCCTACATTTTTTAATTTTTAAAACTAATGTCCACAAAAATGAACAAAATATCTGCTTCGGTCCATTTCCAGATTCATACGTCACAAATATCTGGAATTTTGGCAATTTTTACATAAAAAGTCTTCTTTTTATAAGAAAACTAGACAAAAACACGTTTTTGCACGTTTTAAAATGAGAAAAAAACTAAACTTGGAACATATTTGTTCTTACATTTATGTAGGAAAACTAGAGCAGAAGAAAAGGTGGACACGGACTTCATCGTTTAGATTGAAAATGACTACAAATTAAATCAAATCAAGTTATGAGGATTTCTGCACATTTGTCTGATAAATTTAACGAGGTGCTCTCAACATCGTTAACGTGAAAGTGACAGTTAGAGCCCGGCGGCGTTTGACCCGCCGCGTCGCGCCTCACACGTGTTCACGGCATTAGCAGTAGCTGTGATGAACGCTAACCCTCACTGCTCTTTCATAACAAAGGTCTTCAGTCCGATCCTTACCATGGACTCAGGCCGGAAAAGACGACCAGATTCGCTCATCTCGCTTCGCCCATCAACCATTACCTAGAAGAAACTGTGGACAAGGTTTAGCAGTAACGAGTACTTTGACATGTAGCTTAACGTGTACTTTGACATGCGTGTACTTCCACATACAGCTTTACAAACGTCTTCACAGAGCTTCAGTCTCAGAACAAGTACTCGAGCCTACAGTTTGAGCGCCGCGCTGGCTCGCTCTGAACACGTGGGGCAGAACTCCACCGACACGTGATCCCGGTCGACGTGGAGGCAAACGCCGCCCGCCGCCGCCTCGCCCTTTTCCTCCAGCCGCGCCCGCTTCCGAGGCAGCGCGTAGTCGTGGTCGCCCGGGTGCTGCGCGGCGCCCTGGAAAAGCGAGGAAGACAGTTTCATCCCGCTCAACCCGCCGAGCCGGGCCAAGAGCTGTGCCAGCGTGCTCTCGTTGGCCAGCACGGCGCGCAGGTACCTGGTCTCGCCCTCCAGCTCCTCCACGCGCTTCGACAGCTCGCACGTCGACCGCTTCAGCGCGCCGTTCTCGCTCGCCAGGCCCGCCACTTTGCGCTCCAGACTGCTCACGTACTCCTTCTTCTTGATGCGGTTCAGGCGGGCCGCAATGGCGTTCTTGTTCAGCCCATGCCCGTGCTCGCTCTTCCTCATCCTTGGCTCCCTTCTCTCGGGGGACGACGCGGACGACACCTCGCGGCCGGAGTCTCGCTCGCTGCCGTAGACGCCGAACTCGTCGAGCTCCCCGTCGAACAGCGGCGACATGGAGTCTCGGTCCAGAGTCCAGGTGAAGTCCCCGAGCAGCCGGTCCAGATCATCCAGCGCGGGCGGCTCGTCCAGCGGCTCCGGACTGACGCCGTCGCACACCTCCACCAGCGGCTCCTCCAGCGGCTCCTCGCTCACCATTCGGCCTCTTCGTCTGGTGATCATGTTGGCTTTGTGTTTAGATGTTTATTATCCTGTGAGGACAAAACAACACTTAGTTTTGTTGCGACGGTGGAAACAAACCTTCAACTCAAACCGTTTAAAGCGCTCGTACTCCGTTTAGCGGCGTTACACGTCTGGGCAGTTTTATTGCATCACATGTACATTTTCTTTCGAACAGATAAGAGAACTATCGAGTCCAACAATTGTTTCTATTCAACAGAAACTTTTAAACCCATTTTGAACCAAATAAAGATTTTCAAATCTGAGACTGAAGCTTCTAAAGAAAGTGTCACCGTCTTTGTTATGAAAGTCAAACATTACCTTATGGATACAACTATTCTTTTTTTAATAATAAACTCACGTTTGCCCGTTTTGTTTCAGTCCAAATGTTCAAGGTCAAAACAGCGACTTGCATAACGATAACACTTGAATCATTACTTTATTGTATTTATTTTCCTGCAGAGGCATTAAGTAGTTTCATTAACATTTATGGTGAAGTTTTCATGAGACAAACGTTAAAGCTTTTCTTTTCATACAAACAATTCATGACGTTTTGTTTCGTTTCATAAGGTCTCGAGTTACACCTGCTGGAAACGTCGCAGCAACGTTCAGCCGTTAGCAGCCGTTAGCAGCGTTCAGCCGTTAGCAACGTTCAGTTTGTGTGGTTTAAGCCTTTTATTTTAACAACGGCGTTAGAAAAGTTATTTTTAAACATGTTTTATACTTACTCATAAAGGAATAAGGCAAACGAAAGAAGTTAAAATCAACCCGAATGTCTCATTTCAGATAGATGTATTATGCTAACATGCTAATGTGCTGACAGGCCGCGCTTGTGTAAACCCTTTCCAAATTCCTTGAGGGCGTAGTCCGGGTATAGTCCTGGTCTAGACCGGGTTTAGTCCCGGTTTAGACTCAATGCAACAGATTTAACAGTGATTTAGACCCAGTTTGTGTCATTGTTTTCATCTATTCTCTTCAGTTTAAACACAGTTACGATCATTTACGTGACGTCACTTAAGTTTCTAAGGCGCGTCGTTTTCAAAGCCGTGTTTAACGCAGACAGAACCCGCTTTAGGCGCAGACAGAACCCGCTTTAGGCGCAGACAGAACCCGCTTTAGGCGCAGACAGAACCCGCTTTAGGCGCAGATTTTGCAGTGAATGTCTGAGGACAAAAGCCACGAGGCGCCAAACGGCGCGCATGACGCAGCAGTTTCTGGAAACACAAACTTACCCAAAGAAAACCAACGCAAACCTCTCAAAAACAGCACAAACCCGCAGAAAACAGCACAAACCCGCCGACACTGCGGTCGGAGCTGCGCGGGATCAGAACCTCCTGAACAAAACCCCAAAAAGAAGAAAACGCAGGGAAATAGACAGAAACGTCAGAACAGCCGCTGCACCGAGCCCTGTCTGTCTCCTCTGCACTGCGCATGCGCACGCGAGAGGTCATGTCGCCTCCTGCTGGAGCGGAGGAAGAACCACAGGCCAGACCGGGACGTTCTCAGAGCTGAAGAATCATTTGACTGAAATGTGTGATTCTTCCCAGAATGTTCGGGATACAGATCAGAGTCACAGGTGTGTCTTCATATTTAACAGCAGATGAGGACAAGAAGGAGTAAATGAGGGAAATATGGAAACAGGGGTGGCCAAAGGGTGGGCCGGGGCTCCTCCCCCAGAAAACGTTGAATGTCCACCACATTCCCAGTCATTATTGCACTTTGGCAATTATAGTCAAGATTCATTCAAACGACACAGTAGTAAAACATATTTGATGTGGTGAACCAGCGCCGAGGATAATAAACCTTTCACGAGTGTTTTTACATATTGGTGCTTCCCTAATTATAACCACAATAATAAGCAGAATCGTGTGGATAAACTGACATCACGAACATCAAACTACTGCTTTACTCTTTTATTCAGAGCCGTTGCTTTGGGGAGTTTCGAGGTCTAACTTTAGTATTTTTCAATCAAATGCTTATTTTGAAATGTTTATAATATCGTGGATGTTTTTTAAGATGTGCAAAATTTGAATATTGAACGAATATCGTGAACAGTAAAAATGAAAACCTGTTGTAAACTTAAAAATAAGTGTGTGACGGTGATATTTGTCTGATAATTAACCCTCAACTGACGTTTAACGACACGTTTGAGCACATTTCTGTTGGACTGACTTCGTAGCGTTGTCGTGGAAACTCCAAAAACCACGTTATCTCACTTCCGTCTATTGAAAGTACCAGATTTTGTGCTTCATCTAAATGAAGGTCCAATAAATCAGACTCGTTAACCCTCTGGTTTGTGGGTTAGTGTCAGTTTAAAGAAGCGTAAACAGGAATGAAAAGAATAACAGTTTATTACATACATTTTGGACAGTTTGAAACATTGATTTGCACCAGTTTTTTAATGATTATTACAGATAAAATTCACGGATTGTGGAGGAGATACATTCAGAGGGATCGCAAAGTGCCACGGAAAGAAAAGAGCCACAAGAGTCTCAAACGGAGGGGCGCGGGCCATGGGCGGCACTGCTGCTGTAGTCCTGCTGTAGTCCTGCTGTAGTCCTGGTTTAGTCCTGGTTTAGTCCTGTTTAGTCCTGGTTTAGTCCTGTTTAGTCCTGTTTAGTCCTGGTTTAGTCCTGGTTTAGTCCTGGTTTAGTCCTGCTGTAGTCCTGCTGTAGTCCTGGTTTAGTCCTGGTTTAGTCCTGCTGTAGTCCTGCTGTAGTCCTGCTGTAGTCCTGCTGTAGCCCTGGTTTAGTCCTGGTTTAGCCCTGGTTTAGTCCTGGTTTAGCCCTGGTTTAGTCCTGGTTTAGTCCTGTTTAGTCCTGTTTAGTCGTCCTGGTTCTAATCTGATTTAATCCAGTTTCAGATCTAGTTCTAGTTCAATTCTGAGTCTTGTTAATACTGTTCTTGTCCTTGTATAAAACCCGGTCCCCAGCTCAGCCCCCGGCCCCCCGCCTGGCCCCCGGCCCCCGGTCCCCGGCCCGGCCCCCAGCCCGGCCCCCGGTCTGAGACTCGGTCCAGGACAAAGTGATGTTTGTAACGTAAACACAGACCAGTTTCTTCGTCATGTTCAGGAGGAAAAAGACACTAATAATCCTCTCGTTCTTCGTCGCGTTCACGTTCACTTCAGACGGAGGAAATGACACGCTCTGAACTGGACTGAATATTTGGACTTTTGAAAATTCAGATGTTTCATTTTCTCCGCTTTAAACTCGAGGTCATTTTAACGTCCGGTGAACACAGCCTCTGGCCACGCCCACAAACGTGCAGCAGAAGTCTTGGAGTCTCGTTTGGATCCACGACCTCGGAACGACCTCTCGCGGCCCGCTGGAGGGACGGGAGGGCGGCAGGGGCGGGGCGGCCGGGAGGGTAGGAGGGACGGGAGGGGCGGGAGGGCGGGAGGGGCGGGGCGGGAGGGGCGGGGCGGGAGGGAGGCGGGAGGGCGCTGGGAGGGGCGGGAGGGCATCCGGCGCGCGGGCAGATGCGGGTGGGGTCGACAGAACGGAGCAGAACGAGCTCAAACATGTGAATGTCCAGTTCAAAGGTCCAGGTTCAGGTTCAGGTCCAGGTCCAGGTTCAGGTCCAGGTCCAGGTTCAGGTCTAGGTTCAGGTCCAGGTTCAGGTCCGGGCACAAAACGTGAAAAAACGCTCATTTTGAATCGTTTTTAAGATCGAAAATATATTACAACGATTATTTTAAAGTTCGACGGTCGAGCGATTGTTTCTGTTGAACACGGAGACTTTTTAAATACGTTTTTTAAAGCAAATAAAAAGGTAGAAACACAGCGACTGAAGGCGCCACGGCAGAGAAACGTTCTGAAGAAAGTGTACTTTTGTTCTGAAGGTCGTTTGGTTTGCGTTTTAGACTCGAAAGTCCAGATCATGAGGACGACGATCACATGATCTAAACGCGACTCATCTCAAGTCCACAGATTTCCACAGGCGTCCACACGCTGCCCCCTGCTGGACGCACAGCCCTGGTCCGTCTGAAGAGAAGGTTCAATCATCTCACTTAGACTTTGTTCAGTCCTGGTTTTAGTCCTGCTGTTTAGGCCCAGTTTGATCCTTGTTTAGTTTAGGTTTAGTCCCCAGTTTAGTCCTGGTCCAGGCTCATTTTAGTCCTGGTTTTGGCCTTGGTTTAGTCCTGGTCCGGTCTGTTTTGTTTATAAAGGGATCAGTTCCATTTGATCTGATAAAAGTCGTGAACAAACTCCACCTCGAGGTGGAGAAGAACACGAGGAACCTGATGAGAACTAAACACAGGACTTTTCTGTACTTCAGCTGATTAAGTCCTGGTTTAGTCCTGATTAAGTCCTGATTAAGTCCTGGTTTAGTCCCAGAAGTCCTCAGAAAGTCTCTAAAAACCCAGGACAAAGTGAGCCGCCTCCTCAGACTTCACAGGGCAGAGCAGTTTGGAGCCTTCATGACTTTGTGATTGTTTTCATAGATTTCGTTGACGTTTCCTTGACGTTTCCTTGACGTTTCGTGGACCTTTCGGCCTGTTAAAAGGTGATGCAGTCCATGACGTGAATCTGTAGCGTGTCCATATCCGGCGCCTGGTACTTGCACTTGGGGCAGCACAGGTCGGGGATTTCCTCTGACGCCGAGGCCTGGTCGCTCACGGAAACGCCCGGGTTACGAAACGACGAGGGCGGCGGGGCGGTGTGGAACGGGAACACGCCTGGAACACATACACTTTTACTGCACCAGAATGTATACAACTGTGTCTGGCTACCATGTGTAAAGGTGCGCGGCGGCAGAGTGGTTAGCCAGCGTCACATGATCTGGAGCCTGCGTGTTCTTCCCGTGTCTTCTGCAGGTCCGAACACAAACAGAGTGAATGTGAGAGTGAATGTGTCTGTGTGAATGTGACAGTGTGCGGAGTGGCGCTGTGAGACCTCCACACCTGAAGGGGGCGATGATCAGAACTAAACGTGTTGGATTCTGACCTGGAGCCTGGGGAATGTGAGACGCTCGAGCAGGAAAGTCGTCCAAGTGTCTGAGCTTCATCTGCTCGATCCGTGCGCTGCAACAAACACAAGCATGAGACATCTCCATGGTTACAACTGTTCGGACTGGAATCAGACCAAACGTGTGTGGAAACGTCTCGTGTCATAAAATGAGCCGCGAAAGGGCAGAAATAAGACCCCAATCAAATCCAGACTCGAGTAGGACTAGTGCTGGGCCAATAATGTCCTAAAAAGAGGCTAAAAGAGGCTAAACCAGGTCTAAACCAGGTCTAACGCGAGGCTAAACCAGGTCTAACGTGAGGCTAAACCAGGTCTAACGCGAGGCTAAACCAAGTCTAACGCGAGGCTAAACCGGGTCTAACGCGAGGCTTAACCAGGTCTAACGCGAGGCTAAACCGGGTCTAACGCGAGGCTAAACCAGGTCTAACGCGATCGGCTCACACACGTGTCTAACGGACGGGCTAAGACCACACGACTGCGCGAGCGTAGAACTAACGGGCTAAACGCCATGGGGGGGGGGGGCTTAAAACCAGGGTCGTAGACGCGAGACTAAACCAAGTCTAACGCGAGGCTATACCTGTCTGAGAGCGCGAGCTTAACCAGGGTCTAAACGCGAGGCCTAAACCAAAGTCTAACGCAAGCGCTAAACCGGGTCTAACGCCAAGGCTTAACCAGGCTTCTACGCGAGACTTAACCAAGTCTAACGCCGAGCTATAACCGGGATCTTACGCTCAGGCTTAACCAGTCTAACCTGCGAGGTCAAACCAAAGTCTAACCAGAGGCTAAACCGGTTCCTAACGCACTCACCAAAACTGGGCTCAAGTACAGTGATGGCCAAACACACGTCTAACGCGAGGGCTAACCAGGTCTAACGGAGGCTAAACCAAGTCTAAAGCGAGGCTAAACCGGGTCTAACGCGAAGGCCAAACCGGAGTCAAAACGCGAGGCTAACAGGTCTAACGCGAGTCTAAACGGGTCTAAAGCGAGGCTAAAACCAAAGTCTAACGGAGCTAAACCGGTCTACACGCGAGGGAGCAAAACCGGGCGTCAGAACCGCCGCAGGCTAAACCAGGTCTAACACTAGTGTTCTATAAAACCGGGCAGATCGATAACGCGAGGGGCTAAACCGGGTTCTAAAGCGAGGCTAAACCGGTCAACGCGAGACTAAACCAGGTCTAAACGCGAGGCTAAACCAGGTATAACGCGAGGCTAAACCACAAGTCTAACGCCGAGGGCTACAGGTCTAACGCAAGGCTAAACAGTCTAACGCGAGGCTAAACCAGGTACTAACCGCGAGGCTAAACCAGGTCTAAACGCGATGGCTAAACCAAGTCTATACGCGGGGCTAAACCCAGTCTACAGCGAGCACCCAGGTCTAACGGAGCCTAAACCAAGTCTAACGCGAGGCTAAACCAGTCTAAACGCTGAGGACTAAACCAGGTCTAACGCGGGCTAAATCCAGGTCTAGACGCGAGCTAAACCAAGGTCTACGCGAGGCTAAACCAAGGTCCCTAACGCGAGGCTAAACCAGGTCTACACCGAAGGCAAACCAAGTCTAACAATGATAGCTAAAAACGCCCAGCGCTCTAAGACGCGATGGGCTAAACGCCGCGAGTAAACCAGGCTCATTCAGCGCGAAGGCAAAACCGGTCTAACCGCGACGGCTATAACCAGGTCTCAACGCGAGGCTAAACCAGGTCTAAAAACAGGTCTTACGAGTCTAGCAACGGTCTACGACCGAGGCAACCGGGTCTAACGCGAGCTAAACCAGTTCTAAACCAGTGTCTAACGCGAGGCTAAACCCAGGTCTACACGCGAGCTAAACGCAGGTCTAACGCGATGGCTAAACCAGGTCTAAACAGTCTAACGCGAGTCTAAACGGGTTCTAACGCGAGGGATAAACCGGGTCTAAACGCGAGGCTAAACCGGGTCTAAAGCGAGGCTAAAACCGGCGTCTAACGCGAGGCTAAACCAGGTCTCAACGCGAGGCCTAAACGGGTTTCTAGTTAAACGCCGAGCTAAACCGGGCAGTCTAAGAAGCTAGGCTAAACCACGGCTAACGCGAAGGTATAAACCCAGGTCTAGCATACCGCGAGGCTAAAACCCAGTCTAAAAAACCAGGTCTAACGCGAGTGAAATGCCGTCTAATACGACACGAGGCTAAATCCGGGTCTAAACGCGAAGGCTAAACCGGGTCTAAAGCGACGGCTACAACCGGGTCTAACGCCAGCATGAGGCCTAAACCAGGTCTCAAGACGCTGAAGGCTAAAAACCAATCTACACGCGAGGCTAAACCAGGTCCAACGCCAAGGCTAAACCAGTCTAAAACGCGAGGCTAAACAAGTCTACGCCAGGCAAAACCAGTCTAAATCCACGCAGAGGCTAAACCGGTCTTAACGCGCGAGGCTAAAACCAGGTCTAAACCAGGTTCTAACCGCGAAGGCTAAACGGGTCTAACGCGAGGCTACAACCGCGGTCTAAAGCGCAGGCTAAACAAGGTCTAAGCCAGGCTAACCGTGAGAGTCTAAAGCGAGGCTAGTAAACCGGGTCTAACGCCAGGCCTACAACCGGGTTAATAACCAAGCAGCCTAAACCAAGGTCTAACGCGGAGAGCTAAAACCAGGTTAACGCGATGGGCTAAACCAGGTCTAAGCGCGAGGCGCTCCAAAAACCCAGTCTAAAAGAGATGAAGCCAGGCGACCAGACTAAACACGGTCTAACGCCAGGCTAAACCAGGCTCTTAACGCCTAGGCACTAAACCAAAGGTCTATAACCCAAGGCCTAAACGCGGGTATAAAGCGAGGCCTAAACAGGTCTAAACGCAGGCCTAACCAGTCTAACCCGAGGCTAAAACCAGATCTAACGCAAGGCTACAACCAGGTCTTATGCAGGCTAGAGAACCAAGGTCTAACGCCAGGCTTATAACCCCCAGGTCTAACGCCAGGCTAAACCAGTCTAACGCCTAGGCTAAACCAGGTCTAACTGATCATTTTTGACAGTAGAAGCACAGATTACACATGCTGGGTTCACGCCACCTCCCGCCTCTAGGTGGTTTTATGTCACTAGTTCATGTCCTTGTCGTTTCTCTTACCGTGACGTCGCTTCCTGTCTTTGAGTTCGGTCGATTTCTACCAGAGCCTGGTTCAGCTGATCCTGCAGCTCTTCTTTCTTCTGGTTCAGTTTCTCTTCGTGGCTTCTCGCTCCGCCAAGAAGTCCGCCTTGTAGATCTCCGCCTGAAGAAAAGACCGAGAAGGAACCGGTAAACCCAGCGAGAAGAAACCGGACGGAGCCGAGCGGAACACAGTAAACTATGAACAGGCCGTAGACCCAGCGAAGGAAGAAACACGAGAAGAGACGACCCCGAGCAGAAAAACCTTACGAACATCCAGAGCGAGAAGAAACATGCGAAGAGAACCGTACCCGATCACAGATGAACATCCAGAAGACCGGGTAATGCAACACCAGAGCGAGAAGAAAAACACGAGAAGAACCGGTACGAAACCAGAGAGCGAGAAGAAACACCGAGAAGAACCGGTACGAACACCAGAGCGAGAAGAAACACGAGAAGAACCGGTACGAACACCAGATGAACACCAGAAGAACCGGTATGAACACCAGAGCGAGAAGAAACACGAGAAGAACCGGTACGAACACCAGAGCGAGAAGAAACACGAGAAGAACCGGTACGAACACCAGAGCGACAGGTTTAAGCGCTGAGAGACCAGTCCAGGTCCAGTCCAGGTCCAGTCCAGGTCCAGTCCAGGTCCAGTCCAGGTCCAGTCCAGGTCCAGGTCCCGGTCCAGGTCCCGGTCCAGGTCTACCTGAGCTGTGAGGACTGGGACGGTCTCTAAAGATCCTTTCAGCTGCTCCACTTCCTCCTTCAGTTTGTCAATGAGATCCTGCTTCAGAGCCAGAGCTCGCTCCGCCTCCTCCAGACGAGAACACAAGTCTCCGCCCTGAAACACACACAACATGAGAACACACACACACACATAATACACGCACACACACTCGCATGCACACATTCACACGTGCACACACTCACACATAATACACACACACGCACGCACTCACTCACACACATAATACACGCACACATAATACACTCGCACACTCACATTCGCACACACACACATAATACACACGCACACTCGCACGCACACATACACACACACTCACACAATACACACACACGCACTCACTCACGCACACACATAATACACTCGCACACTCACACCTACACAAACTCACACATAATACACACACACGCACGCCCTCACTCACGCACACACATAATACACTCACACATAATACACACACACGCACGCCCTCACTCACGCACACACATAATACACTCACACATAATACACATACACACGCACGCACTCACGCACACACACACATAATACACGCACACATAATACACTCGCACACTCACACTTGCACACACACACACGCACACGCACACACTCACCTCGTTCTTGAGTTTTGAGTCGTAGTCTCTGAACAGACACGTGTACGCGTGCTGCAGCTGCGTCAGCTTTTTCCTGGAGATAAGAAATCAACAAAAGGTGAAATACACAAAAGTGTGACAAAAGTGTGACGGAAGTGTGACAAAAGTGTGACAGAAGTGTGACAAATGTGTGACAAAAGTGTGACAAACGTGTGACAAACGTGTGACAAAAGTGTGACAAACGTGTGACAAAAGTGTGACAAAAGTGTGACAAACGTGTGACACACGTGTGACATAAAGTTGTGAAAACGGTGACAAACGTGTGACTAAAGTGTGACAATAAGTGACAAAAGTGTGACCAAACGTGTGACAAAAGGGAAAGTGTGACAAAGCTGTGACAAAAGTGTGACAAACGTTAAGTGTGACAAACAGTGTGACAGTGCTGAAAAGTAAACGTGTACAAAAGTGCCACGTGTTGCAGAATTGCAAAGTGTGACAAACGTGTGACAAGACAAAAGTGTGACAAAAGTTACACTCGTGACAAAACGTGTGACAAACGTGTGACAACGTGTGACCAAACGTGTGACAAACGGTGAAAAGTGTACAAGTAAAAGTTGACAAAGGTGTGAACAGAAGTTGAAGTGGACAAAAGTGTGACAAATTGTGACAAAAGTGTGACAAACGTGTGACAAACGTGTGAAAAAGGTTGACAAAAGTGTGACAAACGATTGTGACAGAAGTGTGAACAGAAGTGAGTGTGACAACGTGGAGTGTGACAAAAAGTGTGACAAAAGTGTGGACAAACGTGTGACAAAAGTGTGACAAACGTGTGACAAACAAAAGTGTGACAAACGTTTGTGACAGAAGTGGTGACCAAAAGTGTAGGACAAAGTGTACCAAAAGTTGTGACAAACGTGTGAAAACGTGTGACAAAAGTGTGACAAATGTGTTGACAAACGTCTGTGACAAACGTGTGACAGAAGTGTGACATAAAGGTGTGACAACAATAGTGGACAAAAGTGTGACAAAAGTTGACAAACTGTGACAAAAGTTGACAAACGTGTGACAAAACGTGTGACAAAAGTGTGATAAAACGTGTGACAACGTGTACAAACGTTGTGTACCAAAATGTGTGAAACAAACTGTGTGACAGAAGTGTGACGAAGTGTGACAAAAAGTGTGACAAAAGTGTGACAAAAGTGTGACAAAAGTGTGACAAACTTGACAAACGTGTGAACAAAAGTGCTGACCAAAAGTGTGACAAACGTGTGACAGAAGTGTGACAGAAGTGACAAAGGTGTGACAAAAGTTGTGACAAAAGTATTGTGACAAAAACGTAGTGACAAAGTGTGACAAACGTAGTGACAACGCGTGTGACAAACGTGTGACAAAAAGTCGTGACAAACGTGTGACAACAGTGTGACAAAAGTGTGACAGAATGTGAGACAAAAGTGTGACAAAAGCTGTGACAAAGTGTGACAAAAGTGTGACAAATGTTGACAAAAGTGTGACAAAAATGTGACAAACGGTGACAAACGTGTGACAAATGTGTGAAAAAGTTGTGTTTAAAAACCTTTCTTTTAGACTTTATTTACTATAATTATTCAGGTATTTTTATGCAACCTTTCCTAGTTTGTGTAACACCGGAGTTTTTGTTGTGCTGTGTTGTCAGTAGTGTGTTGTGTTGTGTTGTCGTACTTCTCCTCGGTGACCACGTGATGCTGTGTTGTCAGTAGTGTGCTGTGTTGTCAGTAGTGTGTTGTGTTGTGTTGTGTTGTCGTACTTCTCCTCGGTGACCACGTGTCTCTCCGTCTTCAGAGCCTGTTCCAGACTCTGTGTTTGGAGCAGGAGTTTGTCCATGGCAACATGATGCTGTTTCCTCTGCTGCTCCAGCTCTCGCTCTGCCCCCTGCAGGGCCTTCTGCTTACTGCACAACCTTCGCACACACACACACACACACACACACGCACACAAATATGAACACACACATTTATGGAACTACAGGGCCTTCTACTGGATCATGAGAAACATTTAAGAGAGCTCAAAATGAAACAGAAACATCTAATGATCTCCAAAGCAAGAGTAAATCACATTTTGGAACATTCTAATGAAGTGTGAAAACAAACTCTGAGACGTTCTGTTTTGTCTTCATTTAAGGTCTGGAAACACACATTCATCGTTTGATTTTCTAACCTTTCATTGGGCAAATCAACAGTCTTGTTCTGATTCTGGGCCCTACACAAATAAACGGAATAGGCATTTAAACGTGTCCACACTCACTTCTCGTCCAGGACTTTGCGCTCGTGTTCGCTTTTGTCGAGCCAGCTCTGCCTCTCGTTCAGCTCTCCGAGCAGCGACGTGGCCTGGGCCTTCAGCGCCTCGCAGTCTTTGGCCATCTGCAGACACCAGACCTTCAGCACTGAGAATGTGTTCAGTCACTTTTGAACACCCAACACCACCAAAACACCACAAAACACCACAAAACACTTCCAAAAACCACCAAAACACCTCCAAACACCACCAAACACCTCCAAACACTTCCAAACACATCCAAACACCACCAAAACACCACCAAACCACCACTAAACACCTCCAAACACCTCCAAACACCACCAAAACACCACCAAACACCACCAAACACCACCAAAACACCACCAAACACCTCCAAACACCACCAATGGCCAACACCTCCAAACACCACCACCAAAACACCTCCAAAACACCACCAAACACCACCAAACACAAACCTCCAAACACCCACCAAACACCACCAAACACCACCAAAACACCACCAAACACCTTCAAACACCACCAAACATCTACAAACAACTCTACAAACACCTCCCTGGGTGTGTTGCTTAGGGGGTTCCCTGGGTTGTTATTTTTAGGGTCCCTGGTGTTGCTTTGGGGGTCCCTGGTGTTGCTTTGGGGGTCCCTGGTGTTGCTTGAGGTCCCTGTGTTGTTTTTTGGGGCCCCTGGTGTTTGTTTTGGGGGCCCCTGGTGATGTTGTTATTTTGGGGGTCCCTGGTGTTGTGTTGGGGGTCCCTGGTGTTGTGTTGTGGGGGTCCCTGGTGTTGCTTTGGGGGTCCTTGGTGTTGCTTTGGGGTCCCTGTGTTGCTATTGAGGGTCCCTGGTGTTGTTTTGGGCGGCCCCTGGTATTGTTTTGGGGGCCCCTAGTGATGTTGTTATTTTGGGGTCCTGGTGTTGTGTTGGGGTCCCTGTTTGCTTTGGGGCCCTGTGTTGCTTTGGGGGCCCCTGTGATGTTGTTTATTTGGGGGTCCCTGGTGTTGTGTTGGGGGTCCCTGGTGTGTGTTGTGGGGGTCACTGGTGTTGCTTGGGGGTCCCTGCGGTGTTGCTTAGGGATCCTTTGGTTGCTTTGGGGGTCCCTGCTGTGGTTTTTGGGAGCCCTGGTGTTGTTTTGGGGGGCCTGTTCTTGCTTTTTGGGGTCCCTGGGTTGTTTTAGGGGGTCCCTGGTGTTGCTTTGGAGGTCCCTGTTGTTGTTTTGGGGGCCCCTGGTGTTGTTATTTTGGGGCCCCTGGTGTTGTTCTTGAGGCCCCCTGATGTTGTTTTATTGCGGTGGTCCCAGGTGTTATTTTGGGGGCCCCTGGTGTTATTTTGGGGCCCCTTGGTGTTTTATTTTGGGGGCCCCTGGTGTTGCTTTGGGGGCCCCTGGTGTTATTTTGGGGGCCCCTGGTGTTGCTTTGTGGGCCCCTGTGACACATTTACCTGAGCACAGTCCTTGTCCTTCTGTTTGAGCAGAGCCTCAGTTTTGTCTCGTTGAGCTGAACTTTTCTGCAAATAATCCAGTTTCTCCTCCAGCTCCCTGTACCTGTGGAACCATGACAACGCCTTCAAACACTACGTCACGAAACGAACCACGAGAACACTTCATGCGTCACCACAACGAGCGACTGGGGCCAAACAAAAATGACAACGCTAATTCCTCTTCTAAGAACCAAAAACATGAACACACGTGACATAAAATACACGCGACATAAAAATACACAACAACATAAAATACACACGTGACATAAAATACAAACGTGACATAAAATACACACGTGACATAAAATACAAACGTGACATAAAATACACACGTGACATAAAATACAAACGTGACATAAAATACACACATTTTAGCAACTTCCTGTTGTTGCTTTTTTACACATTGTCAATATGTTGCTTGGCACTTTTAGTGTTTTGTAACTTCTGATATGTTTTTATGGTTGTTTTTAATGTTTCGCAGTGCAGCTTTATTCACATGTTTTAATAATGTGGTTTAAACTACAAATGGCAAAAGAATTAACTAAACTAAACTGAACCGAACCGGACTAAACTAAACTAAACTGAAAAACTTAACTACACTAATCTAAACTGAACCAAACTGAACTATAAACTAAATTGAACTGAACCAAACTAAACTGAACTAAACTAAAAACTAGAACCAGACTAAACTGAACTAAACTAAACTGAACCAAACTAAACTAAACTGAACCAAACTAAACCAAACTAAACTGAACTAAACTGAACCAAACTGAACCAAACTAAACTAAACTAAACCAAACTGAACTGAAGTGACACAAAATGACGTAGTAAAATAACCCTGCTCGTGAGCATATCGCTGCTGTACATTGTTCTGTCACTGACAAAATAAAAACAAACCAAATTTAATTTAACGATCAATATTTTGGTAATTTTTTACCAGTCTAATCGTTATATATTTTCATTACTCGGGTTGAATAAACAATCGTTTTTTTCAGCCTGTAACAAGGTCAAACCTGTTTTACTGTAAAAGAATCTGACCACAGCACTTCCTCATAAGAACAGTGAAAACTGTGACGATGAAGAGTGAAGCGAGGCCGGTCACGAGCGTTACGGTTTCACTTATCGTTCCTGAAACGTTCTGTTCCTCTCGTTTGTTCTATTCGCGCGGCGCGTTGTAAATGTATGTAACCGGTGATAATGATCAGTGACCTCGAGAGGTTCATGTGAGGCACACTCTGAAAGGGTCAGATTTACCAATGAAATGAACCCTAAAGAGCACCTTCCATTGACAACAATGAGTTGTGCTTTACATGTCATTTCAGCATTCTTTACACATGTTTGATTTAAGGTCAACATTTATTCCAACTGAGCCAAATTCCAGCCAACTTTTATTTGTTATACACAGAGGGAAGTCGCATACAGCACAGTTTGTGAGGCATTACACTGTGCACCGAGCGGCAGAGCCTCACGGGGGCGCTCCTCCTCCCTGTATTTGAACAGGAGTTATGGGACATGCGGAAATTCTAATATTCTTCCTTGAAAAAAATGTGTTTCCATATTGGATCCAAAGGGAAAGTGGGTTATAACACATACCAGAGGACAAATATTAACATATATAATATTTTATAATTCAGTTTTTTTCTCCGCCTCCCCTGAATGCACGTCACTGATAATTATACACCCTGAACTGAAGGCAAAAACTGCACACACACTCGCCACAGACGAAACGCTAAAATACAATTTGGGGAATAGATTTTCATTATATTTTTTCACTCTTCTTGTAAATAGAACAGCAAATTAAATGACATTTCTACACTGGAAATTCCAAATAGTTGGTCATTTAAGTTACATTTTTTCATCATATTTAGATGTGATGTCATGATTGAAAGAGTGTCATGGTCATTTAGCCTCCAGTCGCCTTAAACGGGAACATTTAAAAAGGTTTACAAAAGAAATATGATCATCACTGTTTTAAAGCAGAACTAAGTAACATTTCACCTTATTACACGTCTTTGTGAGTCCCTGTGATGGTTAAATATGGATTTTCGGGGTGTTTGAAGTGTCTGTCGTTGCCCCCTGCTGTCTCCGAGTGGAAAACCAGGCTTAAATACGACATCGACCTGAAAACAACTCAAACCCTGGCTCTTTTTTGTATCTGGCAACATTAACCGTTTTTGTGTGATTATACTGTCTTTTATGATAAAAAAGACTAAAAACTCTTTTGCATCTGTTCTCTGACAATGTATTTCCACAAGAGAGCTGCAGGGGGAGCTCTATCTCCAGAGTTACTTAGTTCTGCTTTAACTTGGATGAAAACTTTAAAAAGAAACAAGAAAATCTCCCAGACAAAAACACAAAAGCTACAAGTCTTGCAGCCCAAATGACATCTGCAACTGCAAAAGCAGTCGTAGCGTCAGAGTCAAGCGCGACCGTAGCGTCAGACGGAGTCCAACGCGGCCGTAGCGTCAGATGTAGCGGCTGTAGCGTCAGATGTAGCGGCTGTAGCGTCAGATGTAGCGGCTGTAGCGTCAAGATGTAGTGGCTGTAGCGTCAGATGTAGCGGCTGTAGCGTCAGATGTAGCGGCTGTAGCGTCAAGATGTAGAGGCGATAGCGTCAGACAGAGTTAAACGCTAATGTAGAGGCTGTAGCGTCAGACGGAGTTAAACGCGGCTTTAGCGTCAGATGTAGTGGCTGTAGCGTCAGATGTAGCGGCTCTAGCGTCAGATGTAGCTGCTGTAGCATCAAATGTAGCGGCTGTAGAGTCAGCAGTGTCAGATGGAGTTAAACGAGGCTTTAGCGTGAGATGTAGCGACTGTAGTGTGAGATGTAGCGACTGTAGCATCAGATGTAGCAGATAGCGGCCTGTTGTAGCGTCAGATGTAAGCGGCTTGATAGCGTCGATTAGCGGCTATAGCGTCAAGATTGGTAGACGGCCGGATAGCACAAAGCGTCCAGACCCGAGTTTAAGACGCCTAATGTTAGAGGCTGTAGCGTCAAACCGGAGTTAAACGCGACTTTACGTCAGACGTAGTGGCGATGTACGCGTCAGACGATGTAAGCGGCTCTAAGCGTCAATGCTTAGGCTGCTGTAGCATCAAATGTAGCAGCCGCTGTAGAGTCAGCCATTGTCAGATGGAGTTAAACGAGCGCTTATTAGCCGTGAGTAAATGTACGCTGCACAACTACTGCTATTTGTTATGAGACCACTAAGTAGCGACTCTGTCAATGGTATGTTGCTTTGGCGAGCGAGTGATCAGAATGTGGATTGCGCTGTAATAGCGGATAATCTCTAGTGAGGTCGCTGCTGATTCTGATGCACGCGCACGTATGATAAACGCTTGGCTGCTACAAACTATTGCCACTATACGCGAGTACCTTAAGTCACCACCCAGTCTTTAGTAAGGCTCTGCAAGAGTGCTAAGAAAGTTAAGACAGGCATGCTAGAGCGTGAGCGAATGGATTGTTATGTAAGTGGCCTATTGATCAAAGTTCGATTCAGACCAGAAAGTTTTAAATATATCCGCCATTGACCTTATTTATTATTATTATTATTATTATTATTATTATTATTATTATTATTATTATTATTAATATTATTGTTATTGTTATTATTATTATTATTATTATTATTATTATTATTATTATCAATTTTATTATTATTATTATTATTATTATTGTTATTCATTTTATTATTATTATTATTATTATTATTATTATTATTATTATTATTATTATTATTATTATTATTATTATTATTATTATTTTATCCAGTTTTCCAGTTAACAATGTAAGGAAACAGTGACGAGTGTAAAAAAACTGTATTAAAGCAAAGGTTAAAAAAACGAATATTTAAAAAACAGGCTCTATGGAACTGCTCTGGTGAATGTTGTGTTATTTTTAAAGTCCAACAGGTTAGATTACGCATTTCACTAAGACTAATCGGTACTTGACTTTTGGGTGTAACAGCGGGTTTTTTTCTGTCCTGTGGTGTGACACGCCTTTGGAGCAAACTATATAAATTATATGCAATTAAAATAAAACAATCCGTTCTTACAAGAGTAAGGACGGCTTTTCTCAGGCATAAGATCATTTTGTGCGCTGGTGTGACATCACTCGTCACACCGCAGGATGTTCACTATAAATTCGCCAGGTTAAACAATATCGTACTTTACCTAACAATTAGAATTGTATATTTGTTAGGAAATTAAGCTGTCACATCGCAGGACATAAGAAAAGTATTTTTTTTAAATAAAAATAAGTATATAATAATTGTTTTAGACCCTTAAACCCTTAATCCCAGAGCTTGTCCTGAAGCATAAATAACAGATGCGCTCCTCCTGGTTTTTGTGTAAGTATCTTTTTAAATATATGGTTTTTCATGTCACACTACAACACCCTTTGTAGCATTAGACTTCTTATATCTTTTTATATTTAAAGACAGAGCTGTACAATTTTAGTAAATAATGTATTCATTCTTATCTTTTTGCCAACACTTTTTTTAACTGTCTCACAGTCACACTTCATTTTAATTTTATTTGTATTATTTGTGTTTATACAAAGGAATGAAACGCAACTTCATTCTTAAAGATGTGTTCTTGAATTGAATTTTTGAGGAAGAAAAACATAATTCAGAGCAATTTCAAGAGTTTTTTTCCTAGTTATAATTTGACTTCGTTAGACAGGTGATACAGTATGTCGATGTCATTTCATGTGTGTTACCACTGCAAACAGGGCCCAGAGCTCATATAAATTAAGCAATAGTTGTTTGACAAATAAAAATATATGACAACACCTTTATTTTGTACAATTAAATTAAACGGTAAGAAAAATGTGAACTTTGTGCTTAAAATGTTCCTACATTTTCGATGGAATTTAGTTTATAGACAAATATTTCCCATATGTATATAAGAAGTAATATGAAAATATATTTGCGCCTCCTGATTTTCAAACCTCAAAAGGAGAAAGTGGGCATTTAAATCTTACTCTTCCATAGCTCTCACTAACTTGTTTTGAATTCATATGCATTCATTTTCAGGCAAGTGCACAGCATTGGAACAGCTTTTTCAGACGGCAGAGTGAAGCTGGAGTGTACCACACAAGCGCAGCCAATTGTTTTTATTATTATTAGCTCCAGACAGCGTGCAGTGGTCTCAGTTTGTCACAAAGTACTGCATTTACAATACTCTTTGAGAAAACACAACATTCACTCGCTCTAAAGCAGCGCTCCAAAACATTTTTTAGCCAGTGATCCATATTTTACACGAGGATATGTTGACGATCCCAACTTCCTTCTCTTATGTGAGATGTACTACCTTATAATGATTTCTTTCTTTCATTATTTCCTGGTTAATAACGATGTAACATTAATGGTTATAAAATACTTTAGAGATGCAATTAACATGCCATTCCTTCATTAAAATGTACACAATCTAGTTTGAAGCTTTTTTCTAAAAACCCTTGGGGACCCTCTGAGAATCTTTGAGGACCCAAATTTGTGTCCTGACCACAAGGTTGGTAATGACTGCTCTAAAGGATAACCAGTGAAGACACTAAAAATACATTGAGCAAAAGAATAGAGTATATTCAATATGAGGCCTTCTCGTCTTATTTAGCACTTGTCCAGGTGCTTAAAGTTGTAACATATCCTACGTTATTTTTTTTTTCGTAGGATTTTTTGGCTCGGAGGCTTTATTAGACAGGACAGCTTAGCGTGAAATGGGGATGAGAGAGAAGGGAGGACATGCAGTAAATGTTCATAGTCAGGATTCAAATATGCTCCTGCCTTAACCACTCGACCAGCGGGCAGCACTCATTATTCATTACTCAAGTCCCTTTTCCAAGAACACAACGACATATGATGGTAATGTAAGGTTTACAACTGGTTTGGTGCTGGATGATTGAAATCAGAATCAGAATCAGAAAGGTTTATTGCCATTGTCAATGAACAAAACTCACAAACATAGGAACTTGTCTCGGCCTTAAGGTGCAACACAAAACAACGATCAATAAAAACAACATATATTCAACCAAAAGGGCATACATTAAGAAACTATTTAAAATTACTATGTATAAAATAAAAATAGGCATTACTATGTACACAAGTTTACAGTTGAATTTACTGTTGTAGTGCAGAAAGTGAAAGTGCAGTGAGTGTATGAATAGTTGCAGTTAAAGTGGCAGGTGTTTAAAAGTATTCATGAGTCCAACGGCAGAGGGGAAGAAACTATTCTTGTGGCGGGAGGTTCTGGTCCGGATGGACCGTAGCCTCCTGTCTGAGGGGAGTGGTTCAAATAGACCATGTCCAGGGTGAGAGGGGTCTCAGCTGTGATCCGACCTGCTCGTCCCAGAGCCCTGGAGACGTACAGGTCCTGCAGAGACGGAAGTCTGCAGCCGATCACCTTCTCAGCAGAACACACAAGCCAGGGACAAACAGTCTCTGTTTGTCCCTGGCTGTGGCTCCAGCGTACCACACGGTGATGGAGGAGGTGAGGATGGACTCAATGATGGCCGTGTAGAACTGCACCATCATCTGCACTGGCAGCTTGGCTTTCCTCAAAAGCTGCCGCAGGAAGTTTCCCATATTACTCCCTCTCGACTAGAGGCTCTTTCCTTGATCCGACCGAGCTGGATGGAGCGGCTCCCTATCTGAGTCTCAGGTCTTTTCTGGTGATGCTGGGGCCTCAGGAGCGCGAAGTGATCCCAAGGTTGGTGATGGGGGGAGTCTCCATTGATGAGGGGGGGCTGGGTGTTGTGGGCTGTCTGGCTTTCACTGAAGACCTCTTTCTTACGATCACTTCCACTGTCTTCTGAGTCGTTGAACTCCAGTCTGTTGTTACGCGCACCATGATCCATAGTCCTGGTCCACCTCCCTTTTCTTTTACTACAATTTTTTTTTTTTTTCTCTTTACGTCCCTGCTCGACTGACCTCACTACCCCGATCTGCAGAATATTATGCCCTAGCTTCAGTTGGTTGGTTCTTGTCGCAAACCTTGATTCATTTTACGGAGTTCGTGGCTGGAGTTTATTAGGTAGGTCACTAAGCATCAGTTGTTCTTTGCTACAAGCGGAGTAACGTGAAGATGCTATGAGATAGAAATCCGTACACAGCCCTGTGAGAGCTTCCTGTGCTGATAGTCCGCAGTCGTCTGAGACATTTCTTCCTCCAGCTCGCACGCACCTGCTCCGGATCGGTCAGGAAGTCAAGGTGATCCCCCTGCAGGTGGAGTTCAGAGCACCGTTGAGCATGGGGAGAGCTTGGTCCTGGAGCAGAGGAGGGAGATTGGTGTTGAACGCCAGAGCTGTAAGATCCACAAACAGGATCCTGGCGTAGGTTCTAGGGAGTCCAGATGCTCTGCAGGCAAGGTCAAGGCAAGGCAAGGCAAGCAATGGCAAGTTGTATTTGTTATGAGCACAATTCGTTTACACAAGGGCAATTCAAAGTGCTTCACCACACACAGCGAAAAAAATTGCATTAAAATCACAAAGACAACAGTTTTTAGTTTAGATTTGAACATTGCAGGATGAAGTGGAGTGCCAGGTTGATGGCGCCGTCTACAGACCTGTTTGCTCTGTAGACGAACTGCAGGGGGTCCAGCAGGAAGGAGGTGAGGGACTTGAGGTGGGGCAAGACCAGGCATTAAAATGACTTCATGACTACAGACGTCAGCGCCACAGGCCTGTAGTCATTAAGTCCAGTGATCCGGGGCTTCTTGGGGACAGGGACAATGATGGATGACTTGGAGCAGGCTGGGACGTGGCATGACTCCAGGGAGGTGTTAAAAATGTCTGTGAAGACGTGGGAAAGCACTCCTGCGCAGTGTCTTAAAGTGGCGGAAGAAACACCGTCTGGTCCAGCAGCTTTTCGGGGGCTCATATGGCACAGCTGCATTTGCAATTAAAAAGATTTAGCTGGAGGCCCTCACGGACTCATTTATGTCAGTCATCTCCAGTCTCTCGCTCTAAAACCTACACATTAAGTTAGAAATTTGGGTGTAATAATGGACTCAGACTTGATCAGACTCGTCAAATTGATAACCTCAGCTGCTTTTCGCCATCTAAAAACCACTGCCAAAATCAAAAGTATAGTGTCTAAACAAGGAGAGACTTATCCATGCGTTTGTCTCCAGTAGATTAGACTACTGTAACGGCTGCAGTACATCCAGAACGCTGCTGCTCGGATCCTGACTAGAACCAGGAAGTATGATCACATTAGTCCTGTGCTCAGGTCTCTGCACTGGCTCCCTGTGGCTCAGAGAATAGACTTTAAATCAGCTCTGCTTGTCTCTCCATGGCCTAGCACCAAAGTACATCTCGGACATGTTAGTGCCATATGAACCATCTCGGACTCTGAGGACCTCAGGGACCGGCCTCCTGCTGGTGCCCAGAGTCTGGAACATCTCGGACTCTGAGGACCTCAGGGACCGGCCTCCTGCTGGTGCCCAGAGTCTGGACTAAACATGGGAAATCTGCGTTTCAGTTTTATGCAGCTAAAATCTGGAACAGTCTCCCTGAGGATGTGAGACAGGCCTCTACTCTGGCATTGTTCAAATCTAAGCTAAAAACTGTTTTGTTTAGTTATGCATATGACTGAAATGACTTTCTTTGCACTCTTCTCTTTTATGTCTTAAACTGTCATGTCTTTGTGATTTTATTGATTTTTTTTCCTGTTGTGTGAAACACTTTGAATTGCCTTGTGTACGAATTGTGCGCCTATAAGCAAATTCTGACTTGAGAGACCTGGTGAATTATGAACATGGTTTTTATTTTTTTTCTTCTTAAAAAAATAATAATAATAATAACTTTAAAAATATATAAAAGTCTTCCCATTTTATAAATGTCCGATGTTTTTTAAATTCAGTCCTTGACAGTCAGCTCCAGCCCTATCTCCAAAAACCTCCTTGTTTTTGCATTTTTGTAGCAGTCAAAAGTAAAATCCACATGCATCTATTTCCATAAAATAAAATAATACTTTATAATTATTATAATCGATAATATATATTATACATTATTACATTCAATTATAATAATTTCCATTGTTGCAGTTTTATGTCCGCCATATACAGTTTTAAAGTCAAATGGAAAGTGCCTGTATTTGTGTCCAGTATTTATGAATAATAAGACTCGTGATGAGCTACTTGGCAGCCATAGTTTCTTCAACAACTAGTATTTCCTTGTGAATAATGTGTTACATTGTGCTTTCAAAAACACAGTTGGTTACAGGTCGTCCCTCTGCCATAACAGCTCATTTTTCATTACCAGTCCCACAGTGCAAAGAGATCTAACAAACAACCTCCAACCGACACTAGTTTTTCTGGATATGGGTGATCCGACTTTGGCTGGGTGCCGCTCCAGTGCTCCAGGCCAGGTTGATTTTCCCAAGCCACCTGAAGAGTGGTGTAAAAGTCACAGTGACAAAAGACACTCCGAATCTCAGCGTGGGAATCCCTGTGTAATTGTCTGGGAGACTGATCTTACAGTAAATCATGAATCACGGCACAGACTGGTCGGACTGGTCATGTGTGGATCAGGAGCGTTTTATCTGCCGTCGTCATGGAGGCTGCTGGATGAGGGCAGAACTATTCCACGCTTCAGGAATTGGATTTCTATGGAATAGGTTTAAATTAAACCCATTCACCCAGCTGTTACCGGTTATTACAGCTTAATAGAAACAATGTTTGTGCAATCACGGAAAGAGAGTTTCTTTGTGCAAGAAAGTGCACTATATTTACAATTAGCTGTCTCATTATGAACCAGAATGACAGTGATCATGATAAATCAACATGGCTAGTTTGCTCAAATGATTTATCCAATTTCCTTGTTGTCATTTGTGTTCCCTTTTGTCATGCATTGAGCAGAAGAGTATTATGGAAGCTCCAGCCGCACATCACTGGAAAGCTTAAAAATATGCATATCAGAGGTTAGATTACGCATTTCACTGAACCAGTTAACACTATTAGATTTAAGACTTTCCCTAGTTTGACAACTTTGGAAACATTTAGAATTGTACCGTTACTTCCTGGTAATGCTGCTGCGCTCCAGTCGGAGTGACGTTGTTCCAAGGGTAAAAACATGTATTACAGCGACGCAATCAAACAACAGAAACAAGGACAGTGCTCAAGTCAGCCTTAAACTTAACCTTCATTTTGTAAATGATTGTTTAAACTGTCAGAAAAACGTGAGATTAAATGACCACTGTATTTTTAATATAAGTGTCACATATGGATGACATCAATACAGAACTCTGCACAGACTGATGAAAAACTCGGACAAATATTTATCACAAGTTCTACCCCTCCAAAGAAAGTAATAATTTGAAAAAAACATGAGAATCTGTCATAGGCACTTTAAATTCAGATTTATTTCTCAGTTTTTGGTCAAATCAACCACCCTGAGATGAATTGTATCGATATATTTGCATCTGTGTTAACCCTGCGACGAGTTGGCCAGTGTCCAGGGTGTACCCCGCCTAAGGCCCAAAGGCACTGGGATAGGCTCCAGTCACCCGCGACCCCTAACGGGAACAAGCGGTAGAAAATGAAATGAAATGAAAAAAAGATTTGAATCAGGATACCAAACAAAAGCACAATTCATAAAGTATGACTGGTGTTTCTGCGAGTTCCTACGCCGCAAATGCACTGTTTTAGAATCAAACCTTTTATCTACAGTACTTTTTGTATGACCTAATTTGCTTGTGCAATCTTCTGAACTCATCTTCTCAATCACTGTTAAAATAGCCTTTTCCCATGAGATGCTTTGAACACAGTGAGTTGCCGGGCAGTTTAGAGTCTTAGTTGTAACTCTTCGCTGGACTGTGGTGGTTTTGACTCTTCTGGATTTCCCCTGCATTAGTCACACACACAGTTATGCCCGCATGCCCTCCTCCTCCTCCTCCTCCTCCTCCTCCTACGCTGCACCGGACCGGCCACTGTCCCATACCCATAATGCATCTCTTCATTGAGCTTCTTCATCAGCTGCTCCACCAACTGTGCTCTGGCATGCCCTATGTAAACGTCTGGCTGTGACCAGGCCGTGTGAATAGGGGGCACACAATGCTTGCATAATGAGGAATTTGAATTTAATTGAATACTTTATTTAAGTAGGTAAGAGTGTTAGTAAATATTATTTGGACATATTACTTGGACTGAAAGCTCTATCTTTAAATGGGACTTGTGGTAACTCTAAAGGACAAAAAAAACTTGAAAGATGAGAATTTGTTGTAATTGTAACTGCATTTGGCATACTGTATGGGCCTTCTCTATTTGTTGTACTACTCGCAACTGTTGACGTGCAGTAGTAGTTCTTTCTTCATTGCACTTGCAGTAGAATTCCTGGCCATAACGCCTTAAGAATGTCTGATCTCAGAGGCAAAGAAGTGTCTGGTGAGTACTGGGATGGGAGACCTCTGAGAAAACCAGGTTAGTGTGGAATATTGTTGTTGTGTCCTGAAGCAAGACACTTCACCCTCATATGTGTTGACAATTTAAGGGATCCATAAAGTGAGTGTCAAAAAAAAAAAAAAAAAAAAACCCTCTATAAATCTTTATTATATACAGCAAGATCATCGTCTAATTTTGCTGAAACACACTTGTAGATTTATTGCAAACTTAAAATTCACTATGCTTACTCAACACTCATTTAATGTGTTACTGTTTATTTGTTGGTAGCGATATTGGTGAAGATAGACCATTGATTTGGACAAATATCCATATGGAGTTGTTGAAAAAAGTTCTCTGACAACGGTCAATCAATGGTGCTTCGCTCATTGATTTTGACAAAATCTGCACTGATTTTTTTGTCCCCTGCGATATTTTTTTTTCCTTTTGGTTTCCCTCGTAAGATTGTTTTGATACGACTGGACCATCCGTGTCCCAGATCGACTAATCAAACTGTCAATCATGCCCATCTGAATTTGGGGAGATTAAACTAATATTGATTTGGAGGAAAAAATAGAGAGACATCATTCTGGACTTTCCAGGCAAGCGATGGAGAGGCCGAAGAGGCTGATGGTTCTGCTGCTGGTGGTGAGTAGGATCGTGACATGTGGATGAAAAAGGCAGTGCTAGAAGAGAGGAGAGAGATTGCATTTATATGAATTGTTTGAGAGGCGTTACAGTGATAGCCAAGGCTGGGATGGGTTTGTGGCATCAGGTGAGGTGAAACGAACAGGAGTGCAGCATGACACGAACCAACACAGACTGGCCACAGAGATTGGATGCTTCACTCCGGTTTAATTTATTTTAGCGCTGGCTGGCAAACTCCTATGAGAATAATGACAATGTTACACAGACACAGAGACGTGCCTGACGTAGCTGCGAACTCATAAACACACACATGCATGTGCTCTGAGGTAAGAGGAGTTGGGTGACACAAGCTTTGGAGTAATTAATGATGTAAGGGTTTTGGATCTCCTCGTAAAGATCAAATTAAAAGCACTTGAAGGTCGGTTTGTCCTTGCTGTCCGCAGAGGTCAAAAAGTGTCAAATGTTTTATTGGACTGAATTGTCGTATTGGTTGCCACTATGGTTTCCCTTATCTTTTTACTAGAGTGTCTGGTTTTGCAGTTGGGGCTGTGTTGTTGCCTCGGGACACTTCATAAAGCGGAGATAGCTGATTAACGACAGGCGGTATTTACAGCGCTGACCTTGGGGAATATTCACACACTTAACAGTAGTCGGGCAGCAACTGGGGCTTAGAGAATTTGTTCTATTCTGTTATCGCTGGATAAATATATGCGTTGCTACTAACGGTCTATACAACGAGCAGACAAAATGTTGATGTAGATTTATAGGCTTTGTATGTACTTGTTTTTTCAAAGAGTAGAAGATGAGAATACAAAAGCCGTGTTGTTTGCATGTGAGGCCTGTTTACTGGTTACAGCGAAGAATGTGATTGAACTTTCAGGTTCAGATTCAGTTTCAGGGGAACTCCAGTGACTCAGGGACCCTCATTGGGCCCAAGCACGGATAAATTGAGAGTTGCATTAGAGTTAACATTTAGCATGAAAAACACTCAGCATAAAAAGCGTTTCCAGAGCTGGCCGGTGGTCTAGTGGTTAAATCGGCAGCACATATGCCATGCATGTATATTTTTTAAAAAGCATAGAAAAAAAAGAAAGAATATATATACAGTATATAGCATGTATCTGTTAACATTACTATCAGTGGTAAAAGAAGAATTCGATTTTGTTTAAAAAAAAATCTATTTCAGTAAAAATATTGAAGTGCCTGTTTAACCTTTAGAACCAAATTGTTACCATAAGTGTGTTAAAAAAATTAAAAAAAAAATTAAAAAACCTCTGTCAGTGCAGTGGGTGACTTTTCACAGTACAGTATTTGCTCTTAAATGTAAAGTAAAATTTAAATTTATCCAATGAAAAATTTACTTACAAATACCTAAAGAATTGACTTTTTAGGTACCTGTGTACTTTTGTACTTTCCACTTTGGATTACCTTGTTTCTTGACAGCTCATTCATGCAACAATTCAAGAACTCACACAGAATAAAGCTTGCTGTTGTTTTTCTTCACATGTGCACTTCCTTTCCTGCTGATCCAGGATGATGCTAATGCTAAAGATACATTTTGCATCACAGTAAAAAGACTACATATTTATAATCTACATTATGTCATGGTGTAGGTGTAATGCGGGATCAGCGCTCCCTCTCGCAGCAGGCTGTCCGCGGTGAGAGTCGGCTTCATGTCTTTATTAAAGGTACAAGAGAGCAGCTTCGAGGTTTGTGTTCCCTGGATACACCACATCTATTTATTATCACTCTCCCTGTCATGACCCTGCTGTATTTCAGCGCTCTGAATCATGTCCCCAAAAGCACACAACAACTCCAGGTTTACTGTGTCCCTCTGCTGTCTTAACTAAAGCGGTGGTAGAGGACTGTTGAACTTATACTAGTGGGCCACAGTGAGTATTTTACTTACTGTTATTACACCAGCTATACTGATCAGATGCTTCTATTATCATCATTTTACAGTTGTATTACTATTCAGTGGTGGAATGTAAAGAAGTTCAAAAGTAAATTTACTGTACTTAAGTAAAATATTTGTCCCCCACTGCACAATTGAACTGGAAGGAAAAGTGCTTTTCACATGATTTGACAGGATATTTCTTGGCACATTTATGGTGACCTTCTGCCTAAAGGTTCTGAGTTCAAGCCATAGCTTTGAGCAAAAAAAAATATACATGCACATAAAATGCACTTGAAAATTAAGAAACCAAGTGGAATTGACCAAAGATCAGCAACATTTTTTGTCATAATCACTACATTTAATGCTTTGACTGTTCTCAAAATCTGTGTGAAATGCTCTTAAAGTACAGTTTTAAATACTTATATACAAATGCAATGCTTTTTTAATGTGCTACTTTCATGTATTTGTACTTTAACTTAAATATCAAAATGGAGTCGTTTCTTCCACCACTGTTACTCTTTTCATCATGTCATTTCACCACTTGTACTTTTTCAACTCCCACTTGACATTGATTTAAAACCAGCTGTTTTCTTTACTTAAAATCAAATTGACCGTCGATCATTTTTACTTTTACTTCACCACATTGTCTCACAACTCTAGCCTTAACCTGATTGTGGAAAACTATATGTAAAAAGGGAACTTTTGCTACCACAGCCTCTAATGCAGTGGTGGTTGTGTGGCATTACAGGAGAGAGCAACAGCAAGAGAAATATGAAAATAAACTTAATACTTTCAGTCACTTAAGTATCTTACTTAAGTACCTATATTCCAGTATCTATACTCTGACCTAAAGAACAAACTCCACTGTTTTAAAAAATTTGTAAATATTATAAAACATAACATGGTGCATATAGGTTAGGTTCACATAGAGTGGAGTTTACATATATTTACAGATTTCCACTTTCTGATTTCCACCACAAATATTTATTACATTAAAAAAATGTCACTGTTAAACAAGAAAATGTTTTCATTATAACAGGAACATTTTCTTGTTTTAACATTTTTACAAAAAAGCTTGAAGAAAAAATGAAAAACAGACAGTTATGTTTCCGTACAAAAGGGCTCTTCCTGGTTAGTGAAATACTAAACAAAGGGTACTGCACAATTAAGTAAAAGTTTAAGATCTCTGTACTGTAATTATTAAGTATCTATACTTTACTTGAGTAAATGTTGCATTGGATACATTTTATTTATACTTCACATATCTGAGAGCAGGCCTGTATTTTCTTTCTACACGACATTTTCCCCCCGTAATTTATCTTATTTTTTAAACATGTTTATGATGACATCTTGCCTGAAGGTTTTGCCTTCAAGTTATGTCTTTGAGCAGACAAAAATATATAAAACTGAAAATTAAGTTGTTGATTCACCAGTCGCCATGGTGACTGAAAATCACCACATTTCTTTATCACTACATTTGACTCGTAAAGTAAAAAAGCATATTTCAATACTTTAATTTAAGTAGATTATTTGATGTGATTCTTTTACGTTGACTAGTTTTGTTTGTTTCTGTAGCTCTTGTTTTACTATAATAAAAAAGTATTGATCCACCACTGACCAACTCGCCATAACTCACTTTGTCTGTGGAGTTTGTTTATACGAGCGGATATGCAGTGTAGAGCTCCACTGATGTGTGCTATTGTCACAACTTTAATACACTCTTTACCACTACTGTATTTCTATTAATACTGCGGTTCAGATGCTAAACTGCAGTGCTGTCTGTGTGGAATGATATTTGGACTATGGGGGGGTCAGATGAAGTTGCTTGATATCTATATCCTAGCAACTGCCAGTGCTTGCAATTTTACACCGCCGTATACTGGGATTGGTCAGAGAGCTGGCACTGGCCCCTCCCATCTGTGACTCTAGAAAAAATATACAAAATTCAAAACATCTCCCCGACGTAGCCCACTCTGCACTGTACCCTCTGGCACTTTAATGCAGGCCGCTTTATCAACCACTGTTGTTTACTGTCTTATTTTAAATGATCGTGATTTTGTGACTAACTGATAATTGAGGAAGATTTGACGTTGGCATGACAACATGAATTCACCCTACGCAGCTGTGCAGTATTACCCAGAATTCCCCTTTCATCGGTAAGTACCACGCACACTGTAAAAACCACCCGCATTTTAGTGACACTAAAAATAATGCTTGCTGATTGAGTTAAAAATAAAATATAGGCCTATGTTTTTTTATATTTACTAACAAGTGTGCATTGGATTTGTGCACATGTCATTGTAAACTGACAGCTGTGGTTGACAAACTTTTACAGAAAAAAAGAAAACCAACATTTTTTATTTTTTTTTTAAATGTCATTGTTAGTCTGCTGCGTAGCACTGTACAAGTGGATAAACTACATGCTGTCAACTTTAAAAAAGAATGTTATAGTTAGTACTTTTGACTTCCTAGAATCTAGATGATACTAATTTTATTTGTAACATTATCTTTGGTTGTAAAACTAACAACGTTAAGTTTTGGGAAAATTATTATTTTGCTGTGAATATAATTTATCTATTAAGCTTAAACAACATTATAAAATCTAATTAAATTATTAGTATATGAAAGGAAAAAAATGATTGCAACAAAGAACAGGAAATTATTGGAGCACAGCAGGAAATACTATGATTGCTCTCCAGAAATTTGAGCTAGATTTTGTTGGTGGAGTTTGAGAAACACTGGTCTGGACAGTTGCGTTTGACCCAGAGACTTGAGGCCAACGGTCTCAGAGTTCAAAGTGTTGCCTGCTTCAGCTGCCGCCCTCGCGTCATGTTTATAAGTCGAACTTGTTGGTCACTAAGACGATATCATCATGAATGTAAACATGGATTCTGTATCAAAATACAATGAACACTTTAAATTGTGCTTCCTTCAATCAGGGAACAAATGAGAGAATTCAAAGGCTCTCTATACCACAATATGAATTTGAATTATTTCATTTATTTGTTTTGACAACAACATAGAGCTGAGCTCTACCAGTTGACCTAAAAATATGTTTGAAGCAGACTAACAACTGTGCCAAACATGGAGTTATTGAACAAGTACATTTTTGTTTCCAGGTTTAAATTGAACTCATCTGAGCATCAGTTGTTGATTTAACAGAAGCATTAAGTTAATATGATATCATTCGAATAGCAACAACTCCAACAAACAAGAAGACAAAGGAGAAGAAGGACATTTTAAAATATATAGTGTGGTTTATTTAAATTTTAATTCAACATTGTGACAAATCTTTAGTTTTCCAAGTGTATATGATGAGAGATCTTTGTTGTAATTATGTGCATTTATAATTTCAAAGTTATTAGTGCAACTAGAAGAGAAAAATGTGCCTGTCCAATCATGCGTTGAGTACTTTGGAGTCCAGCTCTTTTGTTTCAATTGCTGATCAAAAGCTCCAAGGGCCATACACTCTCTGTACTGGCCTTTGACATAAAGCACAGCACTTTTAGTCTCAATTTGAGCAAAGTGTCAATGGTCAACCTGAAAATCACACTAATTGTCCAACTTTTCTCTTTCTTGGGACTCCACAGGAATGTCCCTTTGACTCTGAGACTGTTTCTGTATAAAGTGATGGATAAGTGCAGGAGAAACTGTGGCTGGCTCTATTGTTGTGCCGTCATGTCCCTCTCGCGAGTCGTCCTGACAGATGGAGGCGGCCGGGTCTGGGGGGCTTTGAACCAGTGATTAATAGAGACACAGGAGAAGGGTCCCATATCGCCAGGTCTGTTTGTTTTGATTGCATTTTCATCGGTGGCGGTGCCCGAGCTGCCAGGAGACAATGGGGCCTGCCTGTTTAGTGCTGACCCCTGGCCCGCTGCCGTCTGTGGGCTGTGCTGTGTCTAAGTGGATGCTGAACAGCCTCTGCCCCGGGCTAAAGCCAAACTACTGAGTGAGTGAGTGAGTGAGGGGTAACCAGACACCAGGGCAGACAGGCTACACCTACAGGATCAACCTGAGGGAAAAAAATCAAAGCAGGGCTAAACATTGCATTTGTATTCAAAGGGGTCAAGAATGATACACGGAAAGAGGCTGCAAAAGTATTTCTGCTGTGGCTCATGGTTCCTTTCACTTGCCCTAAGCATAACTCTATTTTTTGGTCCGAAGGCTTTATTAGACAGGACAGTTTTAACCTGAAATGGGGACGAGAGAAGTGGGGGACATGCAGTAAATTGTCGGAGCCGGGATTCAAACTCACAATGCTGCGTGCGGCCGGCTGCACATGGAGCTTGGCATATGTGCTGCTGTCTGAACTACTTGGCCACCAGGCAGCACTCATAACTCTATTTTACAACACACTAATTAAACAAGCTTCAAAAAGGTGTGTTGTGTGATTCAAAAATATCTGCATATGCAATATTCACAACTTTTACAAGCCATGGCCTAAAAAACACGAAAATGCATTTAAAAACATCAACACGTGGAATAAAACATATTTGTGCAAGTCTGACAAAAGAATCATTCAAAACAACTTTTTTCTTTTTGCAATTAACAATGCATAACATTGCAAACTTACAGGTCAGATCTATGTAGAAGTGACACCACTCACAGTAAGAATGCCTATTTGTAATGGAAAACACTTAATTGAATAAATGTAATGGAACTATATTTAATACTAGGTGAAGAATGAACATTTCCATGGAAACATGCTGGTGGCGAACCCTCCACTAGAAAACTTACAAAGTGCACCTTTAAAGAAAATAGAAGACAGGACACCAGGAGACCTGTCCTGCTCCCTACAGTGTCGTGTCATTCACTGACAGCACCGAACATGAGTCCTGTGCTGGAGTAAGGGAAGATGCTGATTAAGGTCATGATGAGGCTTACTGGTAACAAGTAACGAAACAGACACAAAAGAGAAAGAGAGCGAGATAAGGAAAGATTGCAGCTAGCAGCTAAGCTAGGAGGTTTATTCAGGGTCAAAATGTAATCAAATGTCAAAAGCAAATTTTAAATTTAAATAGTTTTGATTTTTTGATATAGTCACATTTTGGTGATAAAAGGATCCACTGTATTATCGTGAGATTATGTAGTCACATTTGACTTAGTTCTACTGCAAAGGCAAAGGCACCCTGTGCTCATGACTGTCACCTTTACTGCATGATTATAGTTGTTGATTTGACAAATAGATTAGCATAATCCAATTGATGGCACGTAGCAATGAAATGATCGTAAAAAATCCGTATATAAAAAGAAATACTTTAAATGTGCAAGTAAAACACCTTATTTAGCTAAGTGCTAGCGTCACTTCAAATTGACTTTGTAACATTGCAAACAACAATAAACAATCATCCTTTTGAGAATGTCAAATAAAATATTTTTTCTAGACGCCTTTACGTTTTTCCAAATAAATGACACAAAATTCAAGACCAACACTACATATAGAGGATGGATGAGTGGATGTCTAAGGCTAACTTAGCTTTTAGCATTGCCAGGTTAATTAGCACGTGTCACGTGAAGTAAAAGCCAAACAGCTACGCCTCATTTACTAGTTTAGCCAAGAACTTGATATATTTAAAGTAAATTGTACACTTTGTTAGATAAGGACGTTTCGTACTGTGTTTTTCTCCTTGAGTACTCCCCCCGAGGAGCACATATTGGGCCTTGTTGCGTGTAAATGTGACTGACAGTGACCTGCAGCCTGCCCATCTGTGAAGGCTGCACTTTAACGACTCGTCTCATTAGATATGCCCGTGTTTGCGAGCCAGGTATTAATATCATTCATCGCGCAGTGTTGGGGAATTCCACACCCTTAAATAGTGCCAGTTTCAGACGATGGCCTCCCCTCTCTCTCTCTTCTCTCGCCTCCTCCGCTGAGCCTCGTCCAGCTGCACAGTCCGGGAGGTGCGGCACTGATCTGGGGGGAATTCCGGTGGCAGAGGCCCCCGGTGTGTGTAGCACGCGCTCCACCACAGTCTGGCTGCACCCTCTACAGACGGGCCTCACGTGACCTATCTCCATGCACAGGTCCCTCACTGTCTTTAGTGTACTCTGTGGAGTATTGCTGTTTATGAACGGTTATTTAAGGGGATGAAGCTCATTTCACATAAGGTTACTTTATTAGTACGAAACACTTCAAAAATACAGGCTAAAGAGATTAATCCCCAAATATATTACTACTCTGAAATGAACAAACTTTGTGTAGTCTCTGATCTGGTTTGCTTGCAAAGATTTTTTTTAGCAGTTTCAAAATGTTTTCACAAACATAAGACATGTAAATTACCTGACAACATGTGCAATGATGTAAATAAAGTATAGTTTATTTGAGTGCGTTGCCTTAGGCCCTGAGTCTGGTTAAGATTGGGCACAATTCAGTTAAATTTAAGGTAACTAAAAGGGTTTGGTATTGTCTTGATTAATGTCAACTAATGAAATATAACAGGAACTGCACAGCGCAGCTACTGTATTAAAATCCATTATAGTTTTCAAATAATGATTAACAAGATTGAAACACTTTTATGATAGCAATGATGATACAAAGGCATTTTAGTCTGTAGAAGTGTTTTTTTAATTCAGTTTACTGTTTATTGTCATTTAGGGTCTTGAGGATGGAGGTAAGTCACGGGAAAGTCTTTCTGGTAGAGCCTGCGAGGGAGGGGCCTCTGCAGCCAGATGCCTCTTGCATGCACCACACTGCAGCGGGACAATGGCAGTGGTGAGGCAGGTGTAGTGTTTCAGGGAGCCGGTCAAAGTGCCTGTGTGTGTGAATGGTGTGTAATCACTGTTCTGTGTGGTACAAATATGTGACATGATGCAGGCTGACTCCTACACAATGGCAGCGCTCTACTCACGAGTGGCTGCTCCGCCTCCAAGCTTTCATCCACTCACTGGGTGGCCACATTTCACATTGCAACTGAGCCACAAGAATTTTAGGAGTTTGATGACATTGCAAATTTAATATCCTGATGTATTTTATCAAAGAAAATGTAATAATATCAGGACTGCCAATGTGAACTATTCTGGTGGAACGGCTTTAAAGGCTGAAAATTCATGTTTAATGTGACACGTAAAAAGAAAAGTAATACGTAGATATAAGACAAAATGGCTGATGATCTTGAAACTTTATAATTAGAAAGATTATCCAATGCCAAGTGTCAACATGCTAAAATATAAATGTAAATGTGGTGATGTTATGTTGTTTATTTTCTTTTTGATATTTGTCGTTCATGGCGCAACATGTTAATGCTTCTGTTTGTTTGTTTGTTTGTTTGTTTGATGCTGATGTGATGGATGCAATATAATAAATCGTATTGTTCTTTCTTATGTGCAGACTCAGGGATCCCGCATCACGTTTCTTCAGCAACATGCCGCAGTCCTCGCAGGCGTCCGACCACTGCAGCCAAGATCTGTTCAACCAGCTGCTGGAAATGCTGGACCAGTCAGTAAACGCCACGGCACAAACCATCAGACAACGCGAAGAAAATGAATTTGTTTTAAGATGTGCTGCTTGGGTTATGTTTCAGATCTGCTGTTCACTCAGTCCAGCCCATAGAACTGAACTTCACTGAGACTCCGACAGAGAAATCGTCAGGAAACACCATCCAGATCAGCATGGACTGTATCACCATGCACGAGCAGAACGAGGCACTTTCTGTAAGTACATGGGTCTACAACACAACCGCATTTAGAATGTTATATACAGTTACCAAATTTATTCAAATATATCAAATCCAAAGTAAGTCCTATGAAGAAAACACTAAAGGACAGTTTTATTTGATCCATTATGCTTTTTTCAGGGACTTAGAATCCGAAATCAGAAATCAGAAATCAGAAATCAGAAATCAGAAATCAGAAATCAGAAATCAGAAAGGGTTTATTGCCATTGTCAATGACCAAAATTCACAAACATAGGAACTTAGGGTGCAACATAAAACACTGATCAATAATAAAAATAACATATATTCAATCCAAAGGGCATGCATTAAGAAACAATTTAAAATGACTATTGTATAAAATTAAAATTAAAATTAAAATTAAAATTAAAATTAAAATTAAAATTAAAATTAAAATTAAAATTAAAATTAAAATTAAAATTAAAATTAAAATTAAAATTAAAATTAAAATTAAAATTAAAATAGGATTGAACTAGAACATAAGTAGATAATTTTGTTAATTGTAAACCACGATATTGATCTAAAACGGCTTAGTAATAGAAATGTGTCCATTGAGAACTGTTCACTGTAACAAGCAGGACATTGGTATTTCAGTGTTTTTATGTTTGTATGTTTGTATGGGTGACATTTTACAACCCTAACTGTATCACTGAGGGATGTTGCAGTACATTACAGGATTACTCAAACATATGAATCAAGCAAAATACAACTGTGAGTAAGACAATGTTGTCGGAACACTGGTGTGACAAGATTACAATGTGTCCCCTTTAAAATGTGTATCTTAGGCATTGAATTCACGGTATATTTGGCAGTTGGAGTTATTCGCGGACTTCGTCTGAGACAGCTTTCTGAATTGTCAACTGTGCAAAAACAAAATGCAAATATACTTTCCCCGGATTGTTGTCAAAGTTGGAGCAGATTGACTGAGCGTATGTATTTTATCAGTAGTTTGTGTGGAGATGTTCTCTGAGCAGTGGCAGTTGATACGATCAGAGCAGCGGTTGACCTGGGTGGCCTCTGTAGACAGCCCCTGCACACAGTCTGCTGATACCACTGTGTCACATTCTTTGTTACTGAGAAATCTGAAATTTACCTTGCACTTTAAACTGTATGAAAAGTGTTGTGTAACATTTGAACAAATCCAAAGTGGAAAAGATTAGGACCTGCTGTATAGTAATGCAAAAACAAACATCAGTTGTTTGTGGAGAAGTCCGGGTGTTTGTTGACTGTGTTGTTGTTTACAGTGGTAGCTACAGTAAGGACACATCCTTGTCACTTCTGCTAATGAAAGACGATGCAGAGACGTGCGCTCCCATCCCTCTGCAGGAATGTTGTTGTCCAGCCAGAGTGGAAAAAATAGCAAATAAAAATTGTGTTTGAGGAGCTGAGTAATGCTACCCTGCTCGTCCCCCGGGGGGTATATGCTCCCTTGAACTGGTGATTAATGGGCCCACCCCCACCACACACACACACACACACACACACACACACAAACACACACACCTCCTGCATCAGGGAGGGGCGCGGTGCAGCGACTGGCACATCAACCGCTGGGGCAACATCCAAAATAAGGTTTGTGCCGTGGAACTGAGCCAGCGGCCCTGCCCTGAGTCTTACGACCCGACATACCCATGTTCAGTGGTGGAAAGGAACGATCTACAAATGGAAAAGTAGTCTGCTCAAGTAGAACTTTTTGGTGTCTATACTTAAGTACATTTTAGATTGGATAATATTAAGCAGGTATTTGTACTTTCAACTTAGTATTTCTTTTAAATAGTATTTTTTCTTACGGAGTGATTCCTGAGGGGTTGGTTTTAGCACTTTCATGGTGACATAATGCCAAAAGCTCATGCGTTCAAGTCGTGTCTTTGAGCAAATAAAATTACGTATATAAGAAATGAAGAGGACCACAGAGTGAGTCGCATCTGTTGACCAAAATCAGCATACTTTTTTCTTTATTAAGATCACCCCAAGATCACACCATTTCCCCAAGTGAGAAATACTTCTGTCTATGTCATCAATAAGCAACATTCCATCCAGTTTCAATCCAACTGTCACAGGTTTGACAACGTCTGACAGTTAAAACAATCGTTGCTATAAGGTATTTTTACTTGTCAAATCATAACTAATGTGGAATTTATATGGGTTTTTGCCCTTATGGTTGCTGTTGTGGAATTTACCACTAGTTTCACATCTGCTGCTCAAGTCCAACCAGGATCATAAACTTTACCAAAATTGTCAAACTGGAGAAGAATACGCAACATTTTTACTCAAATCTTAAGTCCAATTATGTTCACTATGTTTTAGTAAAATGCCATATACACTTTAAGTAGATTTTTATGTGAATATTTGTTTTGCTTCTGTATCTGTACTTTTACTGCTTCTGCACGATCTCGACGGTGGGCACATTTGCACCAACACCAGGAGCGTCCCGTCGTGACTCAACAAAACTTACTACACTCTGCAGTGCCTCGGGACACTTATTTGTTGTGTAGCTTTTACATTCTGTATCTGAAATTCCTTTTATTCTTTTGGACTTTTTTCTCGTAGCTTCAGGGCAACAATTTAGTGCAGCACCTGCCTGTTGCGCTGAGGTCCCGCTCCCATCTATCAGTGAGTGTGTGCAGAGGTGGGGGTGGAAGAGCTAGAATAACATGAAGGAATGTAGCAGAAACAGTGGCAGGAGAAACGCTATATCCTACCACAAACAGCTGATCTACGGCCTGATAGCGCTCGGATCAGCTGGACACGCAGAGGGCGGGTCACTGAGGAGATGCAGAGGAACTTAAAGGAACATTAGAAAGTCACAGATGAGTCGAGCTTGTGTTTGGATATAATTATATGTTTGTGTTTGAGCCTCACTTTCCTCCAAGTCTTGCCTGTTGGCGCTGCTTCAGTTCACTTCAGTACAAACTTGAGTAAAGGACAAGGAAAATGTACTTTATTACAAGACTGGTCATTTTATGATGTTTTCAAGTGAAATTGTTTGTCAGACAGAAATGTAATAGAGTGCTTCTGTTTTAATGTTTAATGGGTGTGATTCGGACAGGGCGATGTTGAGAAAAATAAATATCTCTGTATTTTTTGGGAGTCTTCTGATAACAGTAGTCAGATGATATTATGTCAATCAAACAGAAATGTGCTAAAACATGTCTTTAAACGTTTAGTATCAGATGAATGTGAAATGTCTGTAAAATGAATCGTGCAGAAGTATCACTTATACAATATAATCGATTATTTTTATTTTTAATTAGGTCATTTTGTGGTATTCCTTTAAAAATATACTTGATATTGAAATGTTTCATATCTTTACAACTAAATTCACAAGATTATCTGCATTTTAATATATTGCTCACCTCTCATGTGTAATATAAGGCTACAGCTCATTTGGAAATGCATTTCAAGAAGATGGAATGCACTTTTTTTTAATGTTCTTACTGAGCAATAAAAATGCATGTAATTAAAAATATATATAATAGAGGTAGATTTACTGCAACGCAATAACAAGCAGGTGGCAGGAAAGTTAGATAGTGCACCTATGTAATCAGTGGAAGAATCTGCATTTTTATTGTTATTTATTTTGTATTAATGAGAAAGAGCATACCAATAACAATAATACAATGATGAATAAAGAAAAGCTGAACTGACAGAAAAATAGAAAAAACATTCAATTGTGTCAACCAATAAAAATAAAAACAAAACAAACAATTTACAACAAATGACAGGGCAAGCATGGGTGGTGGACCCTGCAAATGCCACCTTTAAGGGGGGGCTTGAGACAGCAGCACATTTTTTTTACAGCAGAAGTAAAAGTATTCCCTTGTGTAGAAAAGCAATAGAATTTGATTCTGTTTTGGACAATGTTAAAATAATGGACGTTCCAAAAATGGCGAAGACTGGGCCTGGTTGAACGCATTTACCTAAAGCAGGGCTGATACGTGTGAAAATGTTGTTGCACCAGAACAACTGGTCTATTGATTATTTGATCAGCAGTTCGTGGTGAGTCCCAAGTGCAAGTCTCTATTATGATTATGTATGTCATGACAAGATAATCACATGATAGAATTAGCCAGCATCCTCTACAGTCCTCGGTACGTTTTCTTTTGAAGCTAATCTATAATTATAAAAATGTTGTCGATTGAGAACTGAAGGGACTTGTTTCTTCTTGAGGTCAATAATTGTCAGTTATCATCTAGTTTTTATACTTTACTTGGAGTAGTAGCCAAGCCTGCTAAGAAGTGTCGAGCGTCTCTGAGATTTGTTTTGTGGCTGTTGCGTTGCCACCCAGGTGATGCGCCGGGGAGGTGAAGGTGCTTAGACCGTTTGAGGACAGGTGTCTGCCACCTGACACGTGATACTGGACTAATCTACCGGATTTAGGGGGAGTGGGTTAAAAGGAGAACACCTCAGGAATCCTCTTTTGTGTCAGCCTCCAGATTTGAGCATCTGTATTCACCGCTGCTCAGTTTTCTGACCAGTTAAAGCAGAGCTGTGAGCGGTGATTTGGCCACACACTCTGAACTTAAGACCATTGTTTGTGTCTTCAGTAATCTAATCAATGACCAGTCGAGTGTTCACCCTGGACAACTATTTAGTCTTAATAGTTCCTGAAAACCTTGAAGAGAAATGTATAGCTTTGATAACATGGCTACAGTATAACTGCTAATACTGTATATTAGCCAGATTATGTAAGGGGGGTTTAAACTCTTTTGGGGGTTTAAACTCTTTGTTATTTCAACTGCACTTCTATATGCAACTAATTATTTTTAATACTAACAGATTTTTTTACACATTGATTTTACGTGTAAGACGGGATGCAAAATTTGCTTTGTTGTTTTGTATTATGATAATGATATTATTGCAATGTTTTACTGTTTTAGTTCAATTCACACAAAATGTACATGTCTCATACTAGTTAAACTAAAAATGTACCAATGCTAAACCAAGACCAAAACAAGGCAAAGTAGGACTAAAAAAACATAACATTCTAAATAAAATCAGCTTTTTATTTGTATTTGACTTCTCTAAAACCGTAAATTCCTGTCGTATAGAGAATTATGTATTTTCTTGTGATAACACTTCAGCCTATATAGCGATATACTAGATTTTGTCAATATTTTGTGTCAGCCTGTTTTGGGTCTCCTTCATTTCAGCCTCTGTCTCTTCTGACGCAAGGTGCTCCAAGTTCCTTTCAGATGCCGAAGTTGTTTTAACTTAATGAGAAGTTTGTTTAGCTGTGGCAATTATCACCTAAAAAGGCCGGCCTAGGTGTGCACCGGGGCTGGAGACATTAGGAGCCCATTAAATACAAGTCTTTAAAGTGTTGATTGTCCTTTTGTTGTGGGGCTGACCTGTGGCCTGCTGCCCTCAGGCCTGAGCGGGGTGTGGCTGGACGCTCTGGTGCTTAACTCTGCAGACAGTTTGAAACTATTGTGGCCACGGGGCACAACAGTGGCCCCCTGCTCCTCCAAACCGGACCCTCCCTCATCATTTGCCAGCGCTGTCCGCCCAGTTCACTTCTGCTCAACTGCCTGCTCCACTGCCCACACATCTGTACATTTTGTACATACTCAGACCAAGACTATTTTCATTTTATTAGTAAATTCTTAATCTATGCATGCCATATTTGATACGTAGATATTATTATTATTATCATTATTATTATTAATTGTTGTGTGTTGCACCTTAACGTAGTAGTGTGAATTTTGTTCACTGACAATGGAAATAAACCTTTTTCTGATTCTGACAGAGACATGCATGTTTGGTCTGCTTGTAGTTTTATAGTCTGATTGGAAAGTTTCTAGTCAAAAGGATTGTCATGTATATGGTGGAAGTGTAACATTTTAAATATGCAAGGAAATTCGTACTTGCTTCCCTCCCTTGACAATAAATAGTGCAGTTAGCTATACTATTGCTATTATTGCTTACATATTGCTACCTAATTTATTGTCTTAGTCTTTCTTTCTCAAGGATCTTTTAATTTATTCACAACCACTGTATTTTTTTTATGCTAAGTTCTAATCTATATGGTTCAAATAAAAGTTGCATTATATATATAGTGTCTTTTTATGACACCTGGTACAAAAAAGATTTTTTTTTACCTCAGATAGACCTCTCCTGCAAAGGTTTTATGTAGTGTAATGGTGATATTAAATTAATGCATTGGCTTGTAGGATATTGTTTTGTGTGCATTTAGTTTTCTTTCTTTCCTTCATCTAAAACATCAGATGACAACCTTTAGTCAAGTGACAGTTGGTATAAAGACATTTAGTTGTTGTATCCAGTGGACAATCAGCAGTGCTGGTCCTGGGCCTCAGTCCTTGTCCCTTGTAGTCAGTCCTCTTCAGGTCTCAGTCTGCTGCTCTGTCACAGACCAGGCTCACACTTTGGTCATTAGTTTTAGTGAGACCAGGATCTCAGACAGCATCATGTTTCCAAAACAGATCTCCATCAGCCTCTCTGATAGATACAAGCAGCCTACAGGAGCCACATTGTTATTTCTGGGCTCTGAGCATTGAGATGGCTGAGGGGCCCATCATTCATATGCGAAAGGGCCACTGTGGCCCTACAACATTTACATATGTCTCTGACAACAGATTTCACTCACAGCCCCAGATCCATCCACACATCTCTGCAGACGTGGCATCATCAGCGTGAACATTCAACTCAATATAAAAACACCCTCAAGATAAACGGAAAACTTTGTGAATAAAAACTAAAGCATACTTTTTTTAAACTTAATTTTCCAACTGATTTCTTGTTTTGGGTGACGGCATTCATTCACCAACATTGTCTTTAGTTCATTTACCACAAACAAGTAAAAATAGCAGAGTTTGAATAAGCGTGAGAGAGTAAAACAGTAATTAGCTCCTTGGCTTCTTCCTCTGAGGATGTTCAAAGGAGGAGTGAGGAGCTGGGTGTGGATTCACCTGTATTGGACAGGTAGCAGCAGAGCCCTCCCCTCTGCTCCCAGTATATAGCCCCCGCCAGAGGCTCCTATAGAAGCTTCTGCTAGGCCACTCTGCATCTGTAGCCCACATCACTCCTGTTTGAGTGAGAAAAAGAGATTTGGTGAATCCTGGAGCCAGTGGAGCAAACAGCAGCTGCTCTGCTCAACCTCAGCGCCAACATGTTGTATCTGGAGACAGGCAACACGACGTCGTTCTCCGAGGTAAGGCCCGCTCAAAGACAGAAAAAGAATAACTTACATTTTAATATTACACATGAACAAAAATATGAATTTACCTTTAAAAATATTTCAGATTATGTATGTGGTCAGTTGTTGCTCGTTTCCGTGTTGGTGTGTTGGCGGCGTGACAGTGTGTGATTGCACGGTTACCTGTTGTGAAAGCAGCGGAATGCAAACATCTGGAGGAATATTTTGGTGTAAAATGGCCGCTTCCTGGCGTCAGTGGATTTTGTTCACTGCTTTGGATTTTTGAGGCCTTCGTTCAAGTCTGCGATTGTTTATAAGGAGAGGTGGATTTTTGGAAAAAGTATGCTTCTCTGTGAGAAAGGCCAAAGCAAGTTATATCTAACAATTCATGTTGTTTTTAAAATGATTTCTTTAAAGATAAATTATTGTAGGTCTTCTATTTGTTTGTCCATTATATCCTGTTTTTACTTCTTGGTCATTTTTTACCACTTTGAATTGAGTTTTATTTATTTATTTATTTTCACAAAGCTTGAAAATATAGGGTTTTTTTGTATAATTTTGTGTATAATTTTTTTCAAAGTTTACTAAATGTATAGTTTGATTGATCCCATTCTTCAAATTCACACTTGAAAAAAAGAAAATAAATTACAAATCTCTGATGCATAGTTAAAATGAATATCATTTTGTAACACACAGTGTAAATTGGTCTAATGCACAGATTCTTTTCCTTTTTTTTAACAATGTTTTTGTTTCTTTTCTTTCTACCGCTGTGCACCTTTTAGCCCCTATTTGTTTTGTTTACATTTGAAGCCCCCAGACCCCGCCGTGCCCTCGCCCTTTTGCCAGCCGAGCGAGCGCTGACTGATTCTCAGATTGCAGGTTGCAGATAGCAGGTGTGTGTCGGGGTCCTTGTCTTTTAACTCGTCCGCTGTCGCTTTGGAAAGCGTCCGGCCATCTCCATCGCCCCCCGTCATCGCATTGGGTATCAAGTTGCCCCCTTTACCCCCCCCCTTCTTAAATCATGTAGTCTCTCGGGGCCGCAGACTGACCGAGGCGTTTGCCGTTATAGTCCCAGATTGCTTATAATGGTGTGTTGACGCAATACAATCACCTGCTCTGCCCACCCCAGCAGGTATGAGGTGGAGATAGCCCCCCCCCACCCACACTCTTGATCCCTTAATGCTTCCCCCGCTCTCTCTCTCTCTCTCCCTCTCTTTCTCTCTCTCTCCTGCCTGTGGTCACTCATCACAGACCCTTCTTAAGGTGCTGCTGGCCCTAAAAACACATAGAAGACAGAAGATATTCCAGCCCCGAGGCCACAGGTCTGCTCTGGTTCCTGTCATTGAGTGGTCGTTCAGAACTCTGGGCCTTTCTGACGTTTGTGGCCGCCAATAAGCAATAGAATGGATTTTTGATGTCACTGGTAGCACTTTTACTATCTTGATATATCAACAACAAAAAATGGATAATATCACACTTGTTGTTTTGGAGATTAGAATATCGAGTGTAAAAAGAAAATGAGTGTCATCTAAACAAGAATATATAACACGGCATTTTTGAGGTTCATTTTATGGTCCGCTATGTTTCGTGCGATACTTTAACCTCAATCAAGACATTTCCAGGCACAGTTTAGCACATTACTGATGCTTTGTTAAAATATCGCCTGAATATTGTTATCAAGATAATGCAACAAATTATTGAGAAATGTATGTCGCCCACCCCTTCCTATTTAGCCATGTTTAATCATGTTTTTTGTTTCTCTGGTCTTGACAGATTTGCCCATGAAGTGAAATCTGTTTAAAATTGTGACACATGGCATTCTGTGTGTAAGACATTACATCCAAATGGAGCTGAGAAAGATCATTTCCAGCGAGAAAAAAGCTAAACTTTCTAGTTTCAGTCATTTCTAGTTTAAAGTATTTTCTAGTTTAAATAATAAACAAACATGTGAACATCCTCAGACAATGGATGGTTACATGTATTTGAAATCACATTAATGATGCCATGATTCATGATTACATACTGTAAACACAACCTGTTTATCCTGCTTTCTGTTGTTAAACCTGTTAGATATTCATGCAAGTCATATTAGGTTGGCCAAAACAAAGTTCGTTTTGTTAAACAACATTATTGGGAAGGAGGTATTTTAGTCAAAAATGTTATAAAAGAAGTAAATACAGGGGCTCAGGACGATGATGGTAAAGCTGGTATGCAACAAGCTAAATAACAGTTTGCACAATGTTGGCAACTGTCTCATTATCCCCGCCTTGTCACACCAAAACTGCACCGTTTTGTTTCAAAACGCTAAGCCCAGCAGTCTGTTTCTCACAGGGAAATTAGCTGCAAGGCTCACAGTCGACAGCCCAACCTTTGGAAACTTTATTAAAGACCGTTGCTGTTGTCAAGAGTGTCTGATTTACCACTCGTCCTGAAGGCTTCAGCGCAGCATCAGCCACAAACAGGAGGAATTTTTAAGAGCGGCTGAACTAGTGATTAAATGCTGGCTGTATTATAGTGGAATAAGATCTGATTAAAGACACCCAAACCCGCATCACTGTGCTGACATCCTACTTCCACTCAATTAAACATTAAAACATTGTGCGTTTTCTCCTACTATACCAGTACATCTAGGAATGCGCTCAAGTATTCAATATCAGGCTCTTTATTCTCTATTTTATACCCCTGCCTTTGTCTATTTGGGGCCTTTCTTCAGAATATTATTTGATAATTATCGCCTGTCACATCTGTCTGCTGCTGCCAGCATCAGCCCGTGTCACGTCTGAATGACTCCAGTTTCACTGTTACTGTGGAAAACTGGGATTGGGTCATAATGGATGTTCCCATATTAAGATGACTACATTACTTTTGTTAAACTAATGCTTTTTGGAGGACATTACTAGTTATATTTTAGATAAGATTGACACTTTATTGATACTTAAACTTTAGACTAACGGTATGCTGAAACGTTAAGAGTTAAGTGCATTTCTTTTTATAGGGTGTAATTTAACTGCAGGACTACTATTACTGATAGTACTATTACACAAGTTTTCAAGTGACTCATTCTTGTAGTAGTTATTTGGTACAATGGTTAGCTTAGCCAGTCTAAAAGTAAATGCAACTGAATAGACTTTCTAGTTTAGATCAGTATCAGGCTTTTGGGACCCATACAATACAACTTGCTTTACGCACTTCACTTTACTTTACTTTATTTTACTTTTTGTCTCACGTTTTGCATCCAGCCGATACCGATATTTCTGAACCCAGAGGGGCCGATGGGCGATGAGCTCTGCAGATGTTTTTAGGGCCAAATTTCACTATTTTTAAATAACTACAAACTCAATTAAAAAATATCAATAGAAATTAGTTTAGACATCCACAACCACAACCAACCAATAATGGAGCAGTGTAGGCACATTTTGTCCAGTGCCCCGTTCTGCACAAAAGTGTAAATATTGGTGTGATATATCGGCCAACCGGTTTAGCTCTAATCCTGAATCAAAATGATAACTGATTCATTGTAAGAGACAATTAATGTCTATCTCAAATGAACTGTTCTTTTTCTTGTAAATCATCTTTTTGTTGGTGTATACTGGAGGCTACTTGCCACTCCTCTTCCTCGCTGAGTTTAACCTCCACAATGTCCTTGTTATTAGCTCATTGTGTGTAGCCGTGTTGCTTTTCTATGGTGGACCGCTTGAGGCTTTCCAAACAGAATGGACTTTTCCTTTTGTGTGCGTGCCCCATTCACAAAACATCGCCCGACTTAACTGCCCCTTTAGTCAAGCTCTCAAAAGCCGTGGTGTCGTTGTTTCCTGGGGTTAAGCAGCTCTTCGCCGCAAACACATTGAACCCGACGGCATGCTTCTCCCTGTGACTGAGGCCGACCCCCGTGACCCCTGTTTGCAAAAACCCGTGTTTGGATATGTCAAAGCTGCAATACCAACCACCGCTTCACGTTTCACCAGCGTAGTTATTAGCGCTGAAAGAGCTAGCTTGCTTTTTTCCTTCCTTTTACTGGTCATTTTAACACCTGGCCAGGGGAGAGTGGGTGTGCGGTGGACAGCTGTGGAGGGACTTGCCAGGGATAAACACAGAAGAGGCCCACAGGAGATTAATGAGCGTCTGCAGAGCGAGGGCCGTGGCACCTCGTCCAGGAATGTGCCGGGTATAAATGGAACGGAATGGGGTGAATGGCAGAGCGGGACGAAGCGGAAGGGACTGGCTGTGACCCCAAGTACGGTCCATCCTGTGTCCATTACAAAACCCCAGACTAAACAGTGTGGATAAAGTGAAATGAGATCGGAGCATATCAATTAGGAGTTTAGTCGCAGTGGATGAATTCACTTGTAGGCAGCTTGCAATGAGATTAAATATTAAAAGATAAATACAGTAATTAGGCTATTTAAAGTCAAGTTAAAGTTTGCCTGGGCTGATTGTTTGGGTAAAATAAAGATACAACTAGGCTGAACCCTGATGAATTTGTAGCTCTCACTTCTTTCTATAAAAATCTGAGTTGGGAAACAATTGAATGTATATTTTCATTAGCATATTTTCATGTTTGTTTGGTTTTTTTAAAGGCTAAATGACATTTTAGAACCCTACATGTGTCACTTGGAGTTTTAACTTTTCAAAGAATTCTAACTAGGTACAGGGATGTGGGTGGGGATAAGGGGTAGGTGAAAACAGGAATTTTCTGAGCCTCAGTTGCAAGACAATACAGGATTTCTCAATCATGCATGAATCAATCAATCAAAATACAACTTGAAGTCAGCTAATGATGAGGAAACACGGTTGTAATAAGGTTAAATGCTTATTAAAGTGGACTTTGTATAATATGTCCCCTTTAAAGTGTATTCACAGTTTTTTTTTTTGTTGTTGTGTGTAATACCTCTTCCCTGTCACATTGTTTGCCATCTGTCAGACTAAAGTGCAGTTCAAATTCCTCTGCAGTGACCGAACACAATTTCTCCCCTTTGTGCTTTGTTCCAGTCGCAGTACACAAACCTGGGGCTCCTGAACAGCATGGACCAGAACATCCAAAATGGCGGCTCGAACAACACCAGCCCATACAACAATGACCACGCTCAGACCAACGTGACGGCACCCTCGCCCTACGCCCAGCCCAGCTCCACGTTCGACGCCCTCTCGCCCTCTCCAGCCATCCCCTCCAACACAGACTACGCTGGGCCGCACACCTTCGACGTGTCTTTCCAGCAGTCCAGCACGGCCAAATCTGCCACGTGGACGGTAAGCTGCATTTGGGAGCAATCGCATTACAATAAATCCAGAATACAACAGAGTGACATATTATGGGTTAAGCAAAAGTGTCAGAATCTGCTTTGTGCCTGTTTTTTGGTCGCCACTAGGACAGACGACTAAAGAAGCTTTTGGTAGACTCAGAACTCAATGGTAAAAAAATAAATGCATATTCTTTCCCCTCATATTGATTTGTCTCGATTTTCGGTTCGATTTTCTTTTGTCCTCTCAAAAACAAAATAAATATGTCTTTCAATTCAAGACAGCACAATTTCTTCCTCCAAAAACCACTTGCTCCAAACCTGCTCCAAACCACATGCTTTTACTGACAGAAGATCTGCTGTAGATTTCTCAGCTTAAAAAAAACAAGCATATATTTGACAAACAGAATCTCGAGGGCAGCTACAACCTGGGCAGGACCACCTTGGCACTTCCATTTATTTAAGATAGCAATTGTAAAATTATATTGTAGGTGATGTTTTAAGTCCAAACATTTTTGGAGTATTGTGACAATGTGCCAGTGCAACCAGCATGAAGAGAATACCGTTATTAAACATGGTTTAGGACCAACAATATCAAAATAAATATTGCACCATGTGAATACCATAATAATATTGTTGCGCAAGGTCTAGATATCATTACATCCCAACTAATATGTTAAGTTGTGACCTATTTTTGCTACGTGGGTTGAAACATTTGTCTTCCCTATTCAAAAGTTAGTCCTGACTACTTCTAAAAGGTCAAACTTGCAATGTGTCTCAGAAGATTCCTGAATCATGACTTCCTTCTGAGTGTTTGTGCTGAAGGCAAACTCAGGTCTTTTAGAGTCCTGCATTGCACAAATCTGTCTGTAAATCTGAGTCAGGACTAACCCTCCAGGCAGTTTTTTTAAAAACTTGACAGTAAAACTGACTGGCTCAACAGTTGGGTTCAAGCTGCAATATGCAAAATTAAGTGACAGGTAAGACCTACATGAGCCAGATCTAAACCAACGAAAGAAACAACATCTAAAAAATAGTTAAAGTCAAATCTATTGAATTGAATGGATTTACAGTTAAGCTCTTTGTGACAGTTTGACCTGAACATTCCAAGCACAGTAGCATACACTCGCTGAAAAACAAACAAACAAATCTCTTCTGAGGAAAACATAACATATAAGAAACATATAAACATATAAGATGTAAAATAGAAAACAAATGACTCCCCCTCAATTGTTTAATGTCCAATCCAAAATTTGACAGTATCATTTCTCATAAAATGATTTCTACTCCAGGAATGCACCGAACAAGCTTTTTTCTGCATATATGTACAGGGCTGGGCCATATCAGACCTTTAAGGTGATACTGGGATGATTTTGAGTGACGATATGAAATTGAAATCTAGTCATTTGGATGAACCGTGCGTTCGCGGTGCCATTGTTGTCATGGAGAGCGCATGTAGCGAGAAGCATGGTGGTGACGGCTGAGGAGAGGGAGAAAGCAGACTGACTGACACAAACTAACCAGAATTGGTTGGTTTTAGGCTTCTTTTACGTTTTGGAGAAAGGTTATTTCAGCTAAACCGCTTTGTACCAGCTCCACAACACGGGAGAGGGACTTCAGGCTTCTCACATTAACTCTAACAAGTCTTCTGAAAGCTTTTCACCACGACGTTGAGTGAAAACATGAGGCAGCCCTCATCAGCGCTGAACACGCTTGACATGGACGCTAACCTGGTCGGACTTTGTGAGGATCATCTTTTATTTTAGTTCTTGATCAAACCAAAGACGTTAGCTCTGCTCTGTGCAGTGAGAGGAGGTTGTGTCTGAGCCGCCGCTGTGATGACTGTTTTGTGCAGCTCGTGTTTTCTATACACCTCGACACGTATTGCAGAGAGAGTGGTCTCTTCACTATTTTCACTGTCACTGAGTCCACTCACAGTCCGTGTCATGTTAAAGGAGCAGCCACAATCAGTGCTGCAGGGCTCACACCAAATCAATAATAAGGACTATCACAAAATAAAACAAAATTAAAAGGCTTTCATAAAGGCTGGACCAATGTTCTTCTGACGGGCCATCGTTAGATTATTGAATTTACAAGCAGGCAGATTGCATTACAGACTTATAAAGTGTCACAATTTGTTTGGCTTATAAACTGTTGGTATAAAATTATTGTTTTACTGTATATCTGTAAGAAAATTGAAAATAAATTTGGTCTATTTGGTCTAGCGTCAATCATATTGTTATAGCACATTTTCTAATTTGTATTGTGATTTAAAAAAAACACACAAAAAAAACTTTGGCCATACAGTTTTATTTGCATGTTTACAGTTCTCAAAAGGAGTAGGGAAAATGCGTGTGTGTCCCCAATATATGGCAGATTGGGGGGATTGGATCAGTATTGGGAGATCCCGAGTCTCATTTCTAGAAACTTGCTGTACTCTGCATGGACACATTTAGTTCCCAGCTCACACCAGCTTGTTGTGCAGTGTCCCGCAGCGCTGTGTTGATGACAGAGGTGAACAAACGTTGGGCCAGGTGGGGTGACGCTGCATAAAGCGACAGAACCAGCTCCTCCTGCTCTGTCATTACCAAAGCACTGTGCACGGACAGCTGTTACATCACCACTTCACCTGCTCAATGTTTGTGCACCTAATCTGGACTAGAGTGTCACAAACCGATAACCCAGCCAGTGTCGCTCTCTGGCGGACACGCGCAGAGCCAGACGTGTCACCGCTGTTCCACGACGACAGCGTGCGGTGATGTGATGCTCTCAGAGGGGGCAGGAACCAGTATTGATTATGTGTCGAATATGGCGAATATGGCGAATATGAAAACGTTGAACATCAATTATATGTATCCAAATATGCCAAAAATGTAGATTTACAATAGTAATTTTACCTGAACCAATCTCAACTAAAAATTACAAGTCAATACAATGTAACTCACCAATCGCATGTAACTCACCACAGACATTAGTATAGATTTCACAATAATTATATTTTAGTTGGATTTAAATGGGATTAAGTACTTTTAGTGTAAACAATGTGTTCTTGTGTTCTCAATCAGACTCCACAAAAGGATTACAGGCTTCTTCAAAGCAGTGATACATAACTGAACTGGACGGATGGCCCTGCCTCTCCAGCCTAATCGGCGGGAGTGCTGCGGCACAACTTCAGACACTGTGGGACCGTGACATTGCGCCTCTTCCCACACGCCTTGCTCTTCCCTCTCATTTTCACAGCCCCAAAAACAAAAGTGTTTGTCTCATTCGTAACAGTTTGTAATGACCACGCCCCGCAAACTGAGGTTCCCGTCCCGCCATGACTGCACCAACGCAAAGCCGTCAAAACACATGAGTCAAGACTGGCCCGATCGGTTTGAACTACAGCTGACAGAATACAACTGACTGCAATCATGTGCGCTGGATGAGGCTTTTTCAGTGATTTGTTATGGCTAAATCAAGGCTGGGCAATATGGGCTTAAAATACTCACTACCACATATATTTACCAAAAACATTGTCTACATTCTTGCCTCATCATGCACTTATCATTAAATTATTAGTACATGGGTTGAAACTGTTAACTTACAATCAAATTACTTCCAGGCAGCACTGAGACTTAGTGGCCACAGTGCTATCTTCATTGATGGTATCTAAAAAGTTACTTTTTAATATATTTTTGTATTGTAGTAAGTGAAGTATGTCGTGCTGAAAGGTTGGTCTAAAGGACAGAGGGTTTTTGCATTTTCAGTCAGTTCCTCAAATCCTCTAAATCCTTTCAAAAGTCTTTGTCTGAGCTGTTTTCTCCTGCTTCTCCACACGGCACACGACCTCATGTGCTTCCACCCTGGTCTGGACACTGACAGTGGGGTTTGTGATGCTTCCTCATGGCCTATGCTGGACAGAGCGAGCGAAGATGTCGCACAGCTCAAACAATGATAGCGGTGCGTTTGAAGACTGCAGGATCTTTCAGACTTAGTGTTCCGTCTTTTTGAAGCTGGTTCCCGTGGAGACACACCTAATCCCAAAGCCACAGCTCACCTCTTCCTGTCTGGGACGTCCTGTGACACACTGCAAGCAAAATCGCATCAACACTTCCCAGAAATGTTCCCACACACTGCCTTGTGGGCACACCTTTGCTCTGTCACTCTGAGCGGGCAGGTCAAACCAATCCACGGCTTACGCATGCTTTATTCACCCAGCTTTATTAAATTAATGGACATGTCGCACATCAGGCGCTTTTGTTGCCCACTGGTGCGACTATTGTGCATGTGAAGATTGGTGGTGTTTACCCTGTGTATTAGCTGCCAGCACTTGCAGTAGTGAAAGAAGAGGAATGCTCTGGTGAGGCTATCACTGGGCACTGCAGAGCTGAGGGGATTACTGTAATGGATTGAGCGCCTGTAGATAATGCCTAAGTAAATATGCACTGCCTCTTTCCTGAACCCTGTGCTCCTCACTGGGCTCAGTCTTTTACAAAGTTAAGCCCAATTCTTCTCTCACATTGCGCCGGAGGAGGAGGAGAGCCAGCTCAAAGACAAGAGTGTTCCAGCGAAAGGCTGCAAGACGCAGCTTGCCCCTGGAACATCTGCGGGCCCGTCCCACGCCTCGGAGATGGGGCTCAGACTTGTTTGTATCAGAAATCTTGTCGTGACTCGCCCCGTATCACAGCAGACACGTCTTGGGCCTCAAATGGGAAAAGTGCAGGGGAATTTTTTGGTAGGAAAACTTTTATTACCTGCGATTTGATTTCCTCATCGTCACGGAAAAATCCACCTTTTTATTTGTACTTTGAATTTTTGCAAAACTTTCTGCAACAGTGAAGCCATCCTCTACTTACTCCGGATTCTCAGGCACAACACTGAAAAGTGGTATTTAGACAGACAGACAGATTCAGTGGTCTTAATCTAAGGTCCAGCTGATGATGTACGTCAACCACGTGGAGCCGGACCAGGCCCAGGGTTGTCCTGGGACAGAAGCCAGTCCGAGGGATGGAATGCATTGTATTTTGTTTTGTTTTTGCTAAAAGCCTTTTTTTTATTGTGAAGGTGAAAGAGGAAACATTTAATCTCCACATTTTTCCATGTGAAGTGCAGGTGTTTTATATCTGGGTGTTACTGGGAAACAGGGAGAAAATGATAGCTGAATTAAACAGGTTTTGGAGAAGCTGTAGGCATGACATGACTTGTCAGGTATGAAGAAGACAAGACCAGAGGCGCCAAACAGTGCTTGTTTAAGGCCCGATGTTTGTCAGGACTTGAGCTCTGCATGCGCCCGCAGCGCCTGTCAGGGAGAGCGAGAGGGATACAGCTGTGGGCCTGTCCCAACCTGCGCACGGGATGTATCTATGATACACATGCTAAGATTCACGATTGTACCTCACCCATCTCCACCAATCACCAATCACACGAAGCTCACCAATCACACGAAGCTCACCAATCACATGTAGCTCACCAATTACATGTAGCTTACCAATTACATGTAGCTTACCAATCGCATGTTGCTCACCAATCGCATGTAACTCACCAATCACATGTGTAACTCACCAAACATATGTGTGACTCACCAAACATATGCAGTTGTGTATGTAGTGCAAATCAAAACACAATCGTAACCATTTGTTTTGTCTGCAGCCGTTAAAGTCAGGTTTGGTTCCAGCCCAGTTTCAAGTTTTGTACAGAGGATTGTGATTAAGCAGTTCTATATTGTTTGTGGCTGTAAAATTCAGATTGTGACCAATGAAAGGCTCATAATTACATGTTAACACCTGAGCCGCGCCCAGTGAGCCACTGAATCCATCAGTCAACTGTCCCCCGCCCTGCGCTTACTCTGTTAGCTTTAGCAGTATTCTCTCTCCGAGCAAACAGTCCATTCTTGTGCTAAAGTTTGTAGCTGCAGGGCTGGGACGTCCCCTGGCATCTGTTTGTTTGTGTTGAGTTTGAATATGAGGAAAACAAACCACATGGAAGACAGAGCAGGTTTACTGCTCACAAACTGCAGCTATCATTTTAGTAAACTCTGACCCTTTAGACACTGCTCCTTTGGTTCATAATCTTGTTTCTTTTCTTTGCCCTCCTCTTTCCCTGCTCCTCTTCTCCTTGGCTTCTCCAGCTCATTTAGCTGACTGACAGAAGCGTACAGCGTGGATCTGGTTTGGAGATGGGAACAATGAAAGTGCAACCATTCATCTTAGTCTGTTTTCTTTGCTGCTTTGATTCGAGGCAGTTGACTTGTGTTTACAACAACTTCCACTCCTCAGAACTTCAGCCCCTCATAACCCAGCCATGTTCTTCTAGTTCATCATTTAAAGCCTTTTCGTCCCGACACTTAATAGTATCCTAGATTTCTTGGTTTGTGTTTTGTCAATTCTTCCTCTGCTTCAACCATTTCTAATGAGGTCACTTGAGGAAAAGAGCAAAGCTGTGAATTTGGGTCTCTCTGATTTATACCACTGTTATTTAGACTAAAAAGTACATGGAGTTTTTGAGTTTGTCCGGATGAAAGGAGAGCTATTGCCTGGGGAGCTGAGGCGCAGATAGTCGTGCCAAGCTTGTGCAATCTCCAGCACAAGAGATGAGCTATTTTTTTTTTCTTTCTTCAATTTAATAAAGAGGAAATTTTATGTGTGCATTGTTCTCAAATAGAGCTGCAAGCGTTTTTCTCATTTCACAGTGAAGTAAAGCTGACAGGAGAAATTTCCCTGCTGCCCCACGCCCAGTGACTTGTGCACATATAGGGCTTAAAGTTGGGTTTGCGCTGCGCTGATTTCTATGGTTTGTTTACACAGTTGGGTTACGGCCATTAGCAGCGATTCAGACTTCGGTGTATTGCTTTGGGTCCCAGGGGAAAAACATACACGTGTTATTTATGACTCCTGGATTACCAAGGCCCTGTGTGTAGACGCACCGTTCAAATGTAAGAAGAATTCATGCTATGTGGCAGTTTGTCACGGAAAGTTGTAGCGGGATTTATGTTTCAGTACAAAAAGTATTAAAATAACAAATAAAGTAGCAGTAATTATTTATAGGTATGTTCTATTAAGCATCAAATTTGATTTAGTCTGAATCAAAGGAACCGAGGTGGTAATTATGTAAAGCCCTATTTTGATCAAACCAAAATCAGCACATAGTAATTTATTGTTTGAAACTGTTTGTTGAATAGTTAAACAAAAGAACCAATAGATGTTACTTAGGTGGCACTACAGGCTCTGTGCACTTACATCATGCCCCTTCAAGCAAACAAATTATAGACCCTTTTAAATGTTCAAAATTCTGTAAATGCAGGCAAAATTAAGTAAACCATAGTACAGTTTAATTGATTAACTGATGTCGGAAAAATACAAATGATTTTAGGCCTTTATAACAGAAAATAAGCAAACTTTTTTTTAATTTCCATGGTAGAAGTATCAATTAGTTTTAGTTTTTTTTTTCAGCTATGTAATATATCTGTTGGTCCAATTAAATAATAATTCTCTAAATATTCTAATCTCCTATTACATAAACAAATACTTTTTTAAAAAAACTAACAGTTAAAGGGTCTATACAGAAAAGTTAAAAGACAATTAAATGGACAGAAAGAAGAAGGATTTACAAAGCTCCACCAAACAAGTACTTCTGCTCCCAAACGCCATCATGAGGAGAGTTGGTGAGCGTCACCTCCTTCAGAAGCCCCCCTCTCTCCTGTGATGAAGGCCACAGATGAAAGCCAGGCCCACTTTAAATTGCAGCTGGAGGGGTCCATTTTACTGCGGTCCTCGGACGCCCCACAGGCTCCAAAAGCGCGAGAGAGGACTTTGAGGTTGACCCGTCCTCAGTGTGCGAGCGTGGAGTGTGTTTATTTAAGTAGGTCATAATCACAGTCTTGTCTTTTAGCTCCGGCTCCAGGCGCAAACAGAAGTGGCCCATCCACGCAACAGGTGTTAACTCAGACTTTTGGGATTTATGCAAAAACTGTTATCAAGAGGAGATGTCGGATTATATAAATGTAGATGTCAGAAATTAAAATGCAAAAGAAACGGGCTCGGAGTGTTGAGATTTATTCCGGCAATCTGCTGAATGTCTCTGCCCAAAATGTTCTGCTTAGCAGAACTATAAGTAGAGCTTTATTTGATTAAGATGCCCACATTTATGGTATTCTGACTATATAATAAAGCATGCCATTTTCATTCATTGTGTTTAGGGCTGTCACTGTCACGATTATTTGAGTTTATTATTTTTTTTCATTATTTGACTATTCAAACGATTAATTCCGGACTTTGAATACATTATCAACCAAATGAACTACAATGAACTAAAGTTGAACTATGGTGACTGCAGGCTTCTAAATAGAGAATATTTATGAATAAAGTGTATTATTGAGAAAAATCAGGAATTGTTTATTCTTTTTTGACATTTTGATTTAATAATACCACGGTTTTTGTTGTTGTTGTTTTTGTTTGTGTTTTAGAGTCTGTATTGTCCAGATAATGATTATGATTTTCCAACTACGACTATGATTCTTTTTTATAGTCGAAAAGTCACAATATGTTGATTAACTGTGGTATATAATGGTATATAATGTGACAATTGCATAATAACATTGTTTATTCTCCCAAAAATATTTCCCTGTTTTAAAACGTATTTCTGTTTTTCTCTCATCTCTTTCAGTATTCGACCGATTTGAAGAAGTTATACTGTCAGATCGCCAAAACGTGCCCCATTCAGATCAAAGTGCTGACCCAACCACCGCAAGGCGCCGTCATCCGAGCCATGCCGGTGTACAAAAAGGCCGAACATGTGACTGAGGTGGTGAAACGCTGCCCCAATCACGAACTCAGCCGCGAATTCAACGATGGTCAGTCACCGTTATCTTTTATCAGTATATTCAAACCGGCTTTAAATGCTACATATGAATTCAAAGCATTGATACAAATTAAGTTTTAGTTTTAGTAAATCCTCTCCCTCTGCGCATAAAAAACATGTTTTGTGACATCATAGTATAAGCTTCAAGACCTTTTACACTGTTTTTAAGTCCATAAATCTTCACCAGACTCATTCTGAACATTTCTGCCATCAAATCATATTCATTACAACTGCATGTACTCAGCCCACATTAAACACACTATTTTAAGTCCTAAAACATGAAATGCCAAAGCAGAGGTACCAAAGAGCAATAGGACAGTAACAAAACAAATAAATGCTAATGTTGAATGTTACTCACTGTGGTACTCATTCTAAGGCCTGAAATGAAACTTAACATGTTTTGATGTATCTTTGATTTATTTGTCTCAGGTCAGATTGCTCCTCCCAGTCATCTGATCCGTGTGGAGGGGAACAGCCACGCCCAGTACGTGGAGGACTCCATCACAGGGCGACAGAGCGTCCTGGTGCCCTACGAGCCTCCACAGGTGAGTCCTGGTTCAGTCTGACAAACAGAACCATCAGCAGTTTTGTCGAGTAGTTTAGATACATGTTTGTATTATTTACGCCGATATTCAAAACCCTCCATACATTATAATACATCAATCAAAGTTTATTTATACAAACACAAAGAAGACTAAAATGAATCGTTTTATATCAATTCAATTCGGAAAAAGCCTAAAAAGCATACAAAAGAGCACTGATATCAAAGAATCAGACCTGATTGTGAACCCTCGAATGAAATGTATTGAGTTGTTTAATATTCCCAAACTAATTTAGTGCACTATGTAATTTTACTCATCTGCAATCTGCTTGTCTCCATGGAGATTATATTGTTTTGCCTCAATTCTCCACAGAATGGCATTTAAAGCCCCTGTACGTAATGATCCATTTTGGATGTTTTTGTTGCACTAAAAAATCATAGAAAACGTCCTTCCTTACTAAAAGCTGGCTTGCCTCTCCACAAACCTGATTTATACTTGAATTAGAGGAGACTCTTCCTGCTTGTTTCCATGGAAATTCCACAGTATGACATAAAACGTTCCCATGAATATGTTCAGAAGTATGTTTTTTACTTTCCATTTCCATGGGATGAAGCAGGTGATTTTCCACCTCCAGAAAGCCTCAACTTATTCATCTCTATGGCAACTAGGCCAAATTACAGGTCAGATCTGTGGAGATGAAACCCCACGCTCACAATATGGATGCATGTTTTTCAAGATATTTTTGAGCAATAAATCCAGCTAACAATTGAATAAATGCTGGATAGATCACAATTCATAGTAATAAATCTCCATGGAGACCATCAGGCCTCCAGGAAAGTTACATGGTGCAGCTTTGTTTAGAAGAATAGTAATATATTTATGATCTTTGTCACTCACTCTCTGTATCTTATCACAGGTGGGAACTGAGTTCACTACAATCCTGTACAACTTCATGTGTAACTCGAGCTGCGTGGGCGGAATGAACCGGCGGCCCATCCTCATCATCGTCACCCTGGAAACCCGAGAGTACGACCCACTCCTCCATCTCTTATATACAAGCCTTTTTCTCTCCCACTCCCATCCGTAACCTTCTCCTTGTTCTGCAGCGGTCAGGTCCTGGGCCGGCGATGCTTCGAGGCGAGGATCTGCGCCTGTCCCGGCAGAGACAGAAAGGCCGACGAGGACAGCATCCGCAAGCAGAACGTTTCGGACGCCACAAAGAGCAGTGAGGGTACGAAGCGCCGTAAGTAGAGCGGGCTGGTGACGGGCTGAACAAATACTCTCATGGCCTCTGCCAAAATCTCCTTTCTGTACTATCTGCTCTGGCTTATAGGTCTAAAGTTGCTCAATGAAAAGGCATAGGCAGTGTAACTTATGCTGTTTGTACTTATTTGTAGCTTTTCGTCAAGTCTCCCACGGCATCCAAATGTCCACTATCAAGAAGAGAAGGTCCACAGATGAGGAGGTGTTTTGTTTACCTGTAAGTGGTCCAACTTATTCACTCTTATTAGATAACTATTAAAGACACTGTTCCGATTTTTACAACAAAAGGAGGAAGTAGGTTTTTAAACTTTTGTAACTCTCACGAACCCTTTGGCACATTATTAATATTCATATTCAATTTAGGCGCGTGCGTGGCTTAAGAACAGTTTTTTTTCAGACGGTGAATAGAATTTTGGGTGGACCACCCAAGCGCAGCCAATCAGAGCACTGCTTACTTCCGGTTTTACGAGAAATAAAATACTTTCTTATTACATGCAGACAGTGTGCATCAGCCAAATTTTTTTACTGCTTTTACTATATATTCTTAGGGGGAAATCGTAACGCTAAAGCTGACAACAACTAGCATGCTAACAGCGCATTTCCTGGTTTGCTATAGACGCAGAACGCACCCAGCAGTCTCATTTTCACCACAAGAGCTGCTTTTACAATAAATGTTGCTCAATTACATGGAAATATTTGTTACAGCCTCTTGAAGTTAACTAAATATGTCCACTAAAACTGGTTGTGTCTTTTTTTCTTTCTGTCTTTCTCCAGATCAAAGGTCGTGAAATTTATGAGATTTTGGTCAAAATTAAAGAATCTCTGGAGCTGATGCAGTTCTTGCCGCAGCACACCATCGAGTCATACAGACAGCAGCAGCAGAGCCTCATTCAGAAACAGTGAGTGGGGATTTGTCAGTTATATTATTATTATTGGAATTAAAGCAGAACTACGTCACTGTGGCGGTAGTACCCTGCAGCTCCCTTGTGAAAAGACATCGTCAGAAAATAGACGCAAAAGCTTTTATTTTTGTTTAATTTTTTTATCATAATAATGCATCACTGACATACAAACATATTTAACATTGCAAGATAAAAAAAAAAAAAAAAAAAGACAAAAAAAAAGCAGGGTTTCTCAGAGAGTTGTCTTCGGTCGATGCAAGGCTGGTTTGCCACCTAGAGACAGCAGGTGGCACGGTGGACAACTCGAACGCCCCAAAAATATATATGTTTAACCACCAAAGAAGTTGTCTTGCAAAGAAGTTCAATGAGGAGAAATGTTACTTAGTTCTGCTTTAATGCAACTGTCTTGTCCTTAAAGAATAGTGTTTTGTCCAGATGGCGACTGTTAACTTTTATGGACAAATGGCACAAACATATTCTAGTCTATCATTAAATAAGACATTTTATCATTGCAATTTGAATCCTAAGGCAGACACAAAAAAAAACTAAAAAAACGTTATGTCTTTGTGTAATTTGTGTCTACATAAGGCAAAAGCTGAACTTAGATCTTATGGTTTAATGTTGAAATTGGTTCGCTAGCGTTTCTAAAAACAGCAGTTATTATCAGTTGTAATAATCAGGCCTAACTTGTCTCGTAGTTTGACTCATTCTCACTTCGGTTGAACACGTTGTCTTTGCTCAGTGTTGCAGTGAGAATTGAGTAGACTTGTTGTCAACAGGTCAAAGCAGAAAGATGTTGAAAACGTGCAAGAATGTCTAAAATGTCTTTCTCTGGTGTTAAATCTTTTGGACAGCGCTAAGACGTTAATGTGCGATGTTGTGTTTCTGTAGCTTTTCCAAAATTACCAAGTACCACCTTTGTGCGAGGGCGTGTTTTTCCTCCTCTGGCGATCTTGAACCTGGCTGCGTTTTGTGCAAGAGAATCTCCTAAAAGCGTCTTCGCGGTCACGCCTTTGGGTGCTCTGCCAGCGTTTGCACAACAACACCATTCACTATCATGTGTGTTCGTTTAATTGGAGCTAGTTCTTTCCTTTCCCGTCTCTCTTTCTCCGCAATGGAAAAGAACTGCGCCAGTACACGGCTGGAAATGATAGTTCTGCAGAGTTAATGACCGCTTCTGTGGAGTTTCCCAGCAACGCAGTGACGCACAGGCCATTTCCCTCTGCTCCTCTTCTCTTCCTGGTCAAGTTGCTTCACCTTTCGATTTCTGGGCTCCGTAAAATTAGATGCATTTGTTGCTAGTTCACTGTAAATGCACTGTGTTATACCGTAGCACTTCTGCAGTTCTATTCAAAGTTTGTGTAACGAGGAAGCTGCTATCAGTGAGGTTATGCTGCCCCCTTCTGGCTGCCTGCGCTGCTATCTCCTGTCTCCTTCATTAAGGCTGTAAACTTCATCGCAATTGAGGCCAAATTTGATCACAATTTGAATGGTCTAAATGAACAACTCACTAATAGTTGTGTTCATAATAGTCAGTCTTTATTAGAAGTGGGCAATATTTCAAAAATAATTCAAATTGTGAGGTGATGTTGCTGCTCTTTTATAAGTAATTTTACAGACATTTCACATTTGTCTGATAATATAACCTCATCTAATACATTCAAAGACATTTTCACACATTTCTGTTAGTGAAAGTATAGAGAATTAAAAAATGACATCCTTCACATTTACCCTGCTTAACACTTTGTCCTGCGCAACACTGTTCATCATTCTCTTCTTCCTAGGGTGGTCAAAAGTATCTCAAATCAGACACTAATCAATGGTGTAGAAAAAAAAAATCACAGAACCAAAATGTGACCTTTCCTGAAAAGTGTTAGCATGATGAGTTCACGGGAGTGTTGTTCTTCCACATTTTCAAGAGTGCTCTGTTCTACATTTTCCAGAGTGTTCTGTTCCTTCCACTTTTTCCGGAGTGTTCTGTTCTACATTTTCAGGATTTTCAGAATTACCTGGGCACACATCACTGGTGGAATGGAATTCTTGATTTTTAAAACATACATTGCAAATCGAATCACAAAATCACAATATGTTTAGCCCGACTCTTTCCCGTTCTCTTGTTTTCTCGTTCTGTTCCTCTCTTCTGTGGTTCTTGTCCCGTTCTGTCCTTCCTGACCGCTCTTTTCTCTGGTCCTCTTTCAGCCTGGTTAAGTCGGCCGTGGGCGTGCCGTCAGAGGCTCATCACCGGCGGTGCTGAACACATTCCTCCTGAGATTCTTCTTTCACTTTTCTACACTTTGACCCTTCATCTTTCACCTCCGAGGACCTCTTTTTCGACGTCCTGCTTCTTCAGGCTCAACTCAGTGAGACTCGAGACATGAACTGTACCACAGACTCACCCCACAGAGGTCATCAGGGACTAAAGTGCATTTTTTTAAAACAATACCACCTCCTCCTGTGAGAGAGACCATTTATCGTGAGGCCTGATTTGGACAGGAAACTTCTATCTTCTATTATTGTACATTTCCTATCTGAGCTGGACTCTGAATGTAGCCTATTTTCTTTGCGGCGTTTTGTTGAGAAAACAACCCAGGAATGTCTGCGAACATTTTGTTGCTTTACTGCAGCCAGGACAGTTAGTGTGGATTTTGTTCATTTGAAAGCTTTAGCAAAGACAACTCTTAAAAAGTTATTGTATACGCTTCTTCTTATATTTCTGTGGCATGCTGCACTTTGCATGTCATCCACCAACACATGCAGATCATAATAAATTGCTCTGCTTGAAATGAAGTCAGAGTCCCATCTACTTATTTCTATAGCATTTTTCTTTTGTAATGTTTTTATTATTTTGTTACGTGTCTGTGCTGGCCATCCTCGGTTCCCCATCACAATCAACTTCTTCTCTTTCATCTCTCTCAGCGTGCTCCGATGCCTTCCTCAGCCCTCGTACGGCTCGAGTTCTGCCACCCACGCAAAGTGAGACAAACTCCCTCAGTGTCCCAGCTCATCAACCTCAGCAGGGAACAAGCCTGACCCCCTCCGCATTCTGTCCGAGGCCTCGCTGACAGTAAGTGGTCCCTCTTTCTTTACATCTGACTTGGCGTGTGTCTAAGGATCCGGCTGGCGTTGCTGTTAGCAAGACCTTGGCTTGTGATGAAGACAAGGGGTAATCGTATGACACTCTGTAGACAGGCAGCTGCATGACAACTAGAGTCTTTGTGTGTAATGAACGGGTGCTTTGGTGTGCTGTGTGACCGGTGTCTGATTAAACGAACCTATGGGTCTATTGATGGGTCTGTTGACGGAACTATGGTCTGTAACAGGTCTGTGATGGGATTATATAGGGCTGTGACGGTCTGTTGAAGGGCTTGTAACAGACCTCTATGGCGTCTGTGACCGGGGATAAATTTAAAGACAGTACTCCATTTTGTTGTTACTTAATTAATAAGTACAGATACTAGTTATGAGCATAGAATATCATGGTCTAGCGTGACCAACATACGGGATGTTGTCTACTTTGATTTATGCTGGGGGGATTTGGGGGAACTCCTAAAGGGATTCCTGTGAATGAGAATGAGCTAAACTGAGCAGGTCTGTGTGTCGAGAACTAATGGGCTGTGACGGGAAGAAATTCTTATCCTTTAAGTAAAGGAAAGTACACCTTTTAAAAAGTTGAATTCTACACAGATTTTTGAGAACTATAACAGCTGGGACATGAAATCAAAACATTTTGACAAGATGCCCATATAAATGCTGCAAACAAGCCGATTGCATTCAATCAGGCACTAAAACCCTAATATTTTTAAAAAAAACAAAAAAAGAACTAAGTTAACTACTACTTAAAAATGTAGTGGGTAGAAAGTACTGACACTCCGTCTTTGTAGTAAAAGAAAATGTATCCACTGTAAAAATGTACTTCAACTTTCTCTATTTCCCTCCCTCCTGTTCATATTTACAAATGTCCCAGAGAATAAACAACAATATTATCTTAAATAAGATAGAAAAGTCTATAAAGATAAAACAAAGGAAAAAAAATATAAAGATCTTGTCGGTCTCTCCTGTACTGGATTATATGGGGGGCTGTACTAAGTCGATGAATGGACAAGGGTCTGTGACAGGTCTGTAACAAGACCTATGGTCTGTGACGGGCGTTATGGTTCCTGTCGATCGTTCTGTGATGGCTTAGGTCTTGTGGCCCGGGTCTGTGAACCGTTAATGCCTGTGATATGTGACGTAGTCGTATATATCAATAATCTGTGTAATTAAATCTAAAGAACTCTATGATCCATGTTTCAAACTGCCTCTCAGGTCTCTGGGTTTTATTCGACTCTCAAATGAAATATCTAAACCAGGACTTCTGCGAATCTATGGATGTGTATAACCATTGCATAATGCAACGAGGGATATACAGACGCGCTTTCAAAACCCTGCCCCGGTTGTGTTTCCAGTGACATTCAAACAACCAATTTTAAAATTGTCCACAGCGCACGCGTCCCACACGAACACAAACACATCACGACACACACAGTCGTCAAAACTACCCACAAACAGTGAATTTCGAGGTTATCAACTGTCCGATGTAGATTGTCCAAACACACGTATCTATACGTATCCTCCCGTTCTGTACAACAGTTTACTCACAGGCGCTAAATAAAACTGAAATTCCCGAAACAAAGACTTCAACAATAGCTCAGAAAGTGATGCCCAATATTCAACACAAAAGATGTCAGTTAAGCCACAAGATTATATTGACAAGTTTGTGGAGCCAATCCCCAAACGAATAATGAGAGGTTTAACGTTTGTGTTTCTTCAATAACAGTCTCCCAGATTTACATCAGCCCCGCCCACCATCTGAATTTATACAACAGGAATGTAAGCCTATAGACCCTTTTAAATTGTGTGTAAACAAAAACAAATGAAGGCAAGAATGAAGAGGAAAATGTGATTTCAATGGAGAAAGTGGAATTGAAGCTCAGAAGAATCCCACAAACTATGAAAGATCAAGGCGACTTTGGCCAATGAAACCCTCTCAGTCGTCATGTGAGCGATGTCAGAGCCCGGGTGTTAACAACATTTACTAATGTATTTCACTGTATGTATTATTGTTTGTTTATTTAAAAGGAGGTTTTACAGGACAAATACATTGAGCGCACAATATGTTTTCATTTTATCTAAAGGTATATTACATACTTTAACCACAAATTATACTTTTTGTGAAGCTCGAATACAATTTTGAGGCTAGAAATAGTAAAAATAGTACTTTCTTCCATCTTTTTAAGAGAAAGGACACCTAACTGCATGTCTACTTCTAAATTGTTCGCTCATGTTAAAACTTAAAACAATTTGACATTTAGATCTGATGTCAGTTTACTTCATTGAAAACGCGTTATGCTTTATTCCATTCTGCCTCGTGGACATGTTGACGACCGGCGCGTTGTAAAGGGTCAGTAGTTGTAAAGGGTCAGTAGTTGTAAAGGGTCAGGGTCGTTGTAAAGGGTCAGTCGTTGTAAAGGGTCAGTCGTTGTAAAGGGTCAGTCGTTAAAGCCACAGGCAGCAGTGTCAGCCGCACACACAGAGCTGACGCGGCTCCTCTTGTCTCCTCAGTGACTCCCATGATGGGCACTCACATCCCCATGAGCGACATGAGCTCACTGAGCCCCACACACGCACTGCAGCCACAGCTCCCCCTGGTGCCCTCCTCGCAGCACTGCACCCCCCCTCCTCCCTACCCCATGGACAGCAGCATCTCCAGGTACAGACAGACGCACAGACGCACAGACTAGACTCACACTGGGGGAGCACACAGACTAGGAGCAAACACACGCTAGAAAGTAGAAACACTCAACACAATATAAAAGGAACCGTGTCGAACCTCAAAAACACTGCACGGAGAGAAGGGCTGCAACAAACGTCACTTTTGGATCAGTTAAACCATTTTGTACAAGAGATGTTTAACCAGATAAAGGTGACGAAGGGTTCTAGATCGAGAATATGTACTGTTATAGACTATCACTGATGAGAAATACGTCAACTTTGTTTATTCTTCATCTAATAATGCCACTGTAGTTGGTATCTTGTCATATTCTGTATAGTTCAAGAAATGATTCACAATTAGTCGATTCATCGTTGCAGCCCTACTTGAAAAAGAACTAGCGCTCTTTTGTCTCAACACAACGTGAGAGGGATCGTTTGAAGCCTTAAAAACACTGTCTGAAGAACATACGGTTTTCACATAGTCACTTGTGGCTTTGTTATGATTCCCCCAGATTGATTTTTAAAAGAAATGATGACTTTTCTCTCGATTCTTAATGATAGAAAGGTTTACACAAGGTCAGCCTTACACCACGTTATTCTTCCACTGCATGACAACGGCAGTTTAGATCAGTGTGAATGTGTTGTGTCTGACTGTGCGTTTGTCCTGCCACAGTTTCCTCATTCGGCTGGGCTGCGCAGGCTGCTTGGACTACTTCACCGCACAGGGCCTAAACAACATCTACCAGATCGAGAACTATAACATGGAGGTGAGCCCTTGCCTTTCCCACTGCAGTCACACGCTGGGCTAGAGCCCGAAGCCCCACACCCCACACGCTGTCCTGCACTCGCTCCATACTAACTGCTACTGTGTAATGGTGTGATAGGACCTGTCCCGGCTGAAGATCCCAGTCGAGTTCCAGCACCTCATCTGGAAGGGCATCATGGAACACAGGCAGGCCATGGACTTCTCGCCCCCACCCCACATAGTGCGCACCACCAGCAATGCGTCTAGCGTGAGCTTGGGCTCGTCCGAGGCGCGCGGGGAGCGGGTTATCGACGCTGTGCGCTTCACACTTCGCCAAACCATCTCTTTCCCACCGCGAGACGAGTGGTCCGACTTCTCCTTCGACCTGGATTCACGGCGCAACAAGCAGCAGCGCATAAAGGAGGAGGGAGAGTGAGAGGAACCACACATCCCCAACTAATTCAACCATCTTCATTTTCGGAACATTTCATTTGAACATATTTTGGTTTTATGTGCGGAAACTGCTGAAAAACAAACCAAAATGCACTTATTTTTGTGAGGGTTTATTATGGAGGTGCATTTTTAGTTCAATTTCTTCAGAGCACTTAAACGCTTAGGATTTCTGAACTTCTTGGGAGTTTTTAAGTGTTCCTGTTCATTCCATTTTAATGCATGACTGGAAAACAAACATTTTTACGAGGGTTTTTAAAAAAAAATATTTTAGGGCTGATATTTTTGCAAAGGGCTGTAGCAAAACGTATTCATTTTGTTGATGATTGTCTCATTTTGTCTCGTTTTTTATGAGGTAGGAGTCAACATTAATTGTCTACATTTCATTCATTTACTCTGAGAAGTATTATTTGTATTTGAGGGGAATATTTTCTACTGTTTTTTTGTTTTTTAAAATCATTTTGAGACCAATGTGCCATGTTTGTTTTGAAGTATATCTGGTCATTCATTTGATGTAGCCACATATATTGGCCTAATGCTTTTGATCCAGTGTTTTTGTATATTCTGATGACTGATGCTTTCAAGGCTTTAAATGCAGTGGACGCCGAGCACAAGTATTGTTTATTATGGTAGAGGTGCATTTCATTTGATACAATTAATTTCCCTTTGTGTATATAGATTTGTATAGACGCATGATGTTGGGGCAGAGATATGTGAATACAGCCTGGTTTCTTTTCTCCAGGAAGAACAATGTTTGTAATTGAACTAAAATAATGCATGCATGTTATAACAGAGCCCCAAGTTCAAATGTGCTCAGTCTTTTTGTACAAAGTTTTTTGTAAATATTTACAAGGGATAATAAATATCCAAACTGCTGTAACTCTGTGTCAAGTCATTAAGTCTCATGGAAAATAAGATGAACTGAATACTACATGACATACTAAAGAGTAAGAACATGCATAAATAAATAATAAACAGTAGATTAACTGTTTAAGAGCTTTGCAGATGTAATGGATTATTCTTTTAGAGCAGATGTGATGATGAAGACGGGCGGCAGAGAAAAAGGCTCTGTGTTTAAGGTTTAACATGTTTATTCTAATTTAAATGTTTTATTCTGTACATGTAGCCATTATTTACACATTAAATGTGCTTTGCGTTCAAAACAAATACTTTACAACATTTGACACTTTCCTGTACATTTACACAGTCTCTTAGCATTAGGCCACAGTTCACTCCACCTCCGCCACATGGGCCACCTCCACCTCCATGGTCTGGATGATTTCGGAGTCGTCCTCTTTGGGGCCGCTCAGCGCCTGCTGTGCCAGGACGTAGTTGACCACCTGCATGATGCCCTGGTCGGACAGAGTGGACATGCCCTCGGCCGCAGCCTGGGCGGCTTGTACGGCCTCCACAGCCTCTACAGTCTCCTCTGTGATCAGGACCGTCTCGATCTCCTCGCCCCCAAGCGGCTGCGGCTGCCGGAGCTCCGGGGGCAGCTCTGACGCCAGGATGCTGACTGCGTGCTCCACCTGCGTGCCCTGGTTGTGGAACTGCAGCGTGTCTTTCTCCAGCATGATCTTCCCGGGCAGATTGTCCGTGTGGAACTTGCCCATGTGTTTCCGGAGGGTGCGGGCGTCGATGTGTGCCTCCTGACAGATGGGGCAGACATAGGGGCGCTCGCCTGTGTGTGTGCGCACGTGTCGCTTCAGAGAGCGTGCATCGGCCCAGGCCACGCCACAGGTCAGGCACTCAAATGGCTTCACTCCTGCAGGATAACACTCTGGTTAGCTCTGTGCCCCGCGGGGTTTGGATCTAGTAAATATCTGGATAGGATCCATTGGTACTGACATGGACTGACCTGCCCCTACAGCTTTCACAAAGGTTACATATTTTTTGGTTCAAAAACCTTCATATTTTTATCTTAAGCTTCAGCTCGCTCAGATTGGTTATAGCGGTCATGTGGTATGCAGGCCCATGCTTCAGACACACGCTCGGTCAGGGCTTGGTTTTCCTATTGGTCATGTGCTGGATTTGTGGTACGATAAAAAGTATGCATCAACATTAGATTATTAACCTTTTCATCCAGGGGTGTCAAACTCATTTGGGCCACGGGCCGAATTTCGAGGGTCAGGCTAGGTTGCGGGCCGAACATAACATGAAAAATAAAACAGTAAAAACTATAAGAAATAAATAGCTTTATATAGCCTAGTAATAGTTCTTTGTGGACGCTGTTGCACAAATTTGCAGCAGGCGAGTCCATATTCATGCATCAGCAGCAGGACATGGACTTCTGACTTGGGTTTTGACAATTCTCTATTAAAGCTGAAGGTAAATTCACTAAAAATGAGTTTAAGGGACTTTTAATAAAGCAAAAATGTCCAGGTGGAATCTATATAAAAGTCCTATTCATTTTTCACTTTGGGTCATTTCTTACTTGTGGGTTTGGAGTACAAACTGACCCTGATACTTCCCAGAATTATTTATTTGACTGGAAATAAGAGGGTTAAAGCTTTATTTTTATGTACAGCATAGTAAGCAGCTTGAGAGTTTTCAAAATGGAATAAATAATGAAAAAGTCCAACGTCCCATGGGTGGGACGCACTAAGTGTAAGGGGTTAACCCTTACAGCTCTGCCGCCTCGCAGACCTGTATGTTCGGCGGGCCGGATTAAAACGTCTGGCGAGCCACATTTGGCCCGCAGGCCTTGAGTTTGACACATGTGATCTATAGCAATGATCCGAATCACCATTTATGGATTTCCATTTCAGCATTTCTTGTAGTTGAGTGGTTAAGGCACAGCACACCTATGCCAGGCTCCAGTTGCAGCCGGCCGCAATGTCGTGAATTCGAATCCCGACTCAGAGAATTGACTGCATGCCTTCCCCTCTATCTCATTGCCCATTTCACCCGGTCCTGTCTAATGAAGCCTATGGGCAACAAAATCTAAAAAAAGATCACATCGATTTGAGCCCACACTTTGAACTGAGGTCAAGGCTCAGAAAACCATAGAAGAATTTACACTCAAACTCTTTGACACAAGACTTATTTAACAAGTTTGTGGACCTGAACAACAACATATAAGATCACCATTTATTTTAAAAATAAGTGAACCATACTACATTATCATGCTCCAATAGAAGATGTGGGACTGACCCTGGTGGTTGTTGACGTGGCGTCTGTACTCTCGCAGCTGGGTGAACTTGCGTCCACACTGCCCACATTCTCTCTCCAGGTTCTGCTTCACCCGGCCCTTCTTTCCGTGAGTCGCCTTCTTCACGTGGCGTCGGAACAGAGCCTTCTCAAAGAACTCCTTTCCACAAACATTACACCTAGATACAGACATATTTTTGGCTTCTGTGAGAGAATGCTAGAAGCATTAACTATATTAGAAATATATAAATGTAGAGTTAAACAAGGCCAAAAATCATATACATTATCTGATGAGTAAAATGATGTTGTGAACTGACTTGTAAGGCTCGGCGACGCTGTGGGACTTGACGTGCGAGTACCAGTCCTTCTTCCAGCTGTAGCACTTCCCACAAACCTGACATTGGAACGGCTTCAGCCCCATGTGTTTGTTCATGTGCTGCTGCAGGTCTTTGGCCTCAAAGAACCGCTTATCACAACTGCAGGAACATACATGACACTTAATAGTAGTAGTTCAGTAACATGTTCAGAGTAAGTGAATGAGCACTCACTGGGAGCAGGCGTAGGGGCGCACGTTGGGCTTGGGCAGGTGCTTCTTCATGTGCTTGCACAGAGCTGAGGCGCGATGGAAGGTGGTTCCACACGTGTTGCACAGGTACTTGGACTGGCCTGCACAAAGACCCCAGAGGTAACACGCATGTCATCCATGGGTTTCAATTAAGGATTCAACACAACACTTTAATGATCAAATGTCCTCAAACTGTTGCCTATAAACAGTACACGGAGACCCATGAATTGAGCACTATTGTGTGTTGTACAGACCAGTGTGCAGGCTGGTGTGGTCCTCCATGCCCCTCTTGCTCACAAACGTCTTGTGGCAGTACTGGCACTGGAAGTGTTTGGTGGTGTCGTGTAGCGCGCGGTGCATCTTCAGACTTTGTTTGTGTGCGAAGGTCTTTCCACAGACTTTACAGGAGTGCGGCCGGACGCCTGTGTGGCTCAGCATGTGCAGGCGCAAAGAGTAGAGCTTTGGGAGGGTTTTGCCACAGATGTCACAAACAAACTCCCTCTTGGTAGTGGTCGTCTGCCCCTTGTCCTCACCATCCTCTGCATGAGGTTCTGAGTCCCGCTCAAACCCACGAGGTGGGCCGCGCTGACTGCTCTGCTGCTTGTGTCGGGCCAGATGAGTGCGCAGAGAGGCAGTGTATTGGAACTCCTTACTGCACAGCTGTAATAGGTACACACAGGTTAGGAATAGAAATGAATACATGAATGTCTAGCGTAGAATAAAGCCCTTGTAGGGACATGAGTACTCACACTGCACTTGTAGGTGCGCGCCTTCTCGTGCTTGAGCGTGTGCATGATGAGCGAGTACCTCCTTTGGAACGACATGCCGCACTCGGAGCAGGTGTGTTCTCCATCCACCATGCTGTCTGACCGCTTCAGGGGCTCTGGCTCTGCCCCCTTGTCCTCAGGGCGAGCCTCTGCTGTGGACACACTGTCCTCCACAGTGACTCCCTCAGCCCTGTCCACAGGCCGTTTGGGGGGCCGGCCCCTCTTTCCTGAGCGCACAACCGCCTACAACACACAATGTTTAGTACAACTGCACCATTGTGACTACGAGTGAAAGCATAGTAATCTCTACCTTTGGAGCAGCAGCTCGAGGTGGTGAGGTACTCTCTCCCTCTCCTCCCCCCTCCTCCTCCTCCCCCTCCTCCTCCAGCCCCATGTGTAGGCGCGCATAGCCCCCTTCAGCGATGGCGCGGTGCCTCAGTCTCCTGCGGCCAGTGTGTCCTGGCCCAGGTCCTGTGGCTCATCCTCTGGGACCGCCCCCTCCTCCTCCTCCTCCGCTGGGACTGGCTCCTCCACCACCTCCTTCTTCTTCAATTTGGCTGGACGCCCCCTCCTGCGCTTCTGCGGCGGGGGCGTGGCTTCAGCCTGAGTCTGTGGCATGTTGTTATCAGGAGATGTGTGAGGCAGGACAGGCTCAGGAGGCATGTCTTCTGCCCCTTGGTCTGAGCCCACGCTGATTACATAGGTCTGTGTGGGCTCCTCCTGTCCCGGGTCCCGGGGTCTCCTGTCCCGGGGTCTCCTGTCCCGGGGTCTCCTGTCCCGGGGTCTCCTGTCCCGGGGTCTCCTGTCCCGGGGTCTCCTGTCCCGGGGTCTCCTGTCCCGGGGTCTCCTGTCCCGGGGTCTCGGTGTCGTGCTGCTGCTCCAGAGCCAAACAAGCTGACACCACAGCCAGAGAGTCACTAGCCCCCGCCTGCCCACTGTGTGTCACTACAGTCATGGCCTCGCCCTCCAGAGCCTCGGCTCCAGAGATCAGAGTGACTGTCTCACCGGGCTGCGGCTGCGTGTGAGAAATCAGGGTCACCGTCTCATGTCCCGTCTCCTCATCATCTCCAGGGGCAACCACTGCCACTGGGTGCTGAATGAAGTCTTTATTGGCCACAAAGGCGAACTGCTCCGGAGTGACAGCCACAGCGCTGCCATCACTGTCTATGGCCACCACAAATGTGGCTTCTGTAGCTTCTGCCGGGACGACGTCCTCCTCCTCGTGCTCCTCTCCATAGCTCAGCTCCGGCTCGCAATGAGTCGACACCACAGTGTGCACGTCTCCTTTCTGATACACTGTCATCTTCTGCTCCTCCACCTTTTTGTGCACTGACTCACAGATCTGCAGCACCTCCGTCATCAGTAGGTGTCGCGCTAGGTTAGCAATATCCGCCATGACACAGAAGTTAAATGTGAGAGAGGAGGTGTAAGCAAAGTCCAAAAGTGGCAAGAAACTGGCCTTTGTGAAACCTGAAGTCACAAGGAGAGTTCATCAGAGCCAACAGAGCCACGGCAAAACAGCAAAACAATAACAGCACGAGCACAAAAGAAAAGGGAGATATCCTGTAAACTCCTGTGTAATGTGAGGACTGACCTGAGAGGTCCACCACAGCCTCATGGGTAGATGCTGCGCCCTTCTCGAAGAACAGTTGGTGGAAATAGTCACTGCATGCTGCGAGCACAGCTTTGTGAGCGCGGAACTCCTCCCCCTCAATCAGAAGCGTGATGTCACAAAACTGATTATTGAGGCGTTGTTGGTTGAGTTTGTCCAGCATCGTCACACTGTGTTTGTTCAGGAACTGGTTGACCACACCTCTACTGTCCACCTGCACAAGACATAGGAGCATTCATCCAAAAAGAGTAACAGACAGAACCCTCATAGACAAGCGGAGAAATGTGAAAAGGCTCCAGAATTTGGACAGAATTTTAGCAGCTGCCATCCATGTTTTAGGCTCATCATTCAGTATATACCAAAGGTATACTGTATATATCTGGAGGTGAATGTCACTTGATTATCAGAATCAGAAAGGGTTTATTACCATTGTCAATGAACAAAATTCACAAACATAGGAACTTCCTTCATATATCATTAGCTTCAGATTAAGACCTAAAGGACCACTGTATCTTGCAGATCACTAAAGCTGTACTGGATGTGAGGCTCTAAATTGCATCTTCGATGAGACTTCACAGTTCTGAAGTGTGTGAAATATTTCTTCCTATTTTGGGCTTATTTTGAAGCCAACAATTGGAGAAGTTTGTAATTACATATGAAAATGTCTGATGTTTTAAAGATTAAATAGATCAGCGAATGCCATTTAAATCCTAATTTGTACCAAATTTCCCAGTCGTGTAAAAAAATAATGTATCTGTATGATCTCACCATCTGGACCAACACTGAAGCAAGTCCCAAAATATATAACTTTTGGGACTTGTGGTATTTTTGTCTCCAAAAATACCACAATCATTAATGTCAGTATTCATTTGGAAAGACATTTTCTTTATTGACAATAAAAGACAAAGTCTAGAATCAATATATTTAGTGAAGAGAATTATGAAATAAAACCATGGATTCCAGCTGTTAAAGGAATATTTCAGTATTTCTATTCGTTTATCAAAGTCAATGTGTCTAACTAATGCTGTATATGTCTTAACTGTCTTAATACTTACAAACACAAGTTCATGCTTTGACCTCTCAATGAAGAAAGAGCCATCGTCTTCCTCATCTTCATCATCCTCGTCAAGGACTTTACGTCTGGTTCGTCCCAGTGGTCGACCAGAGCCCTCCTCACTGCGTCTGCTCTGACACACTGTGCACCCTCTCATCACGTCCTTCACAGTCTTCAGGATGCCTGCACAAGATCATACCATTTATTCAAACTATCATAATGAGTGTTTCCAAAGTGATTGTTTAGTTGTAGATAGGATTCTAGTCATGAATGCTGTAAATGTATCCTTTAACGGAGACTAAATATTCTTGAAGTTTTAGGGACACACATTTTGACACATGATTATTGCATCAAAAGCAGTATCGCCGTCTTGCCACTAGATGGAGATAGATGTACATCAGTGACAGGTGGCGCATGCGAATATTTGGGCACAGCGTGAATACGAGACAACACAGACATTTCATCATGATTGCACATGTACACTGAGATCAGTCAACAGTAATGTGCGGGCAGTCGGTACCTCTCCACCAGTACTTCTGCGAGAGCGTGTCCCATGTGGTCTGCTGGTTCAAATGCTCCCCGGTGTCGCTGATGTGCGCCTGGGTGATAAGTTCCTTCCTCCGCTCGTCCTGCAGCACCACTTCCAGCTCCGTAAAATCATCCTGGCCCTTGATCCGGCGTTGGTAAAACAAAGTCCCGTTTCTCACTACATAACACACCGCGGCTTTGCGTATTTTCCTCTTGGTGTTTCCAGACGTGCCCGGCGCGTACGGCTCTTTCTCGTCGGTCAGATACCGTATGATCGCCAAGTAGCTCTCTTCGCACGACATGTCTCAGATTACCGGCGTTTAAGGCCTCTTTTCAGCTTTTTACCAGCAGAAGAGGCCTCTTCGGGTTCGCAATGCAGTGTTGTGAATTTTATGGGTCTTTCAAATGCAAATTAAAGCTGAACAGAAATTTAATAACAACATTTTAAATTGTTATTCTAGGGTGGAACTGCAGTTCGTTGTCGTCAGGATAGACTTGCCAGAACAGACAAAATGGACGCTGCACAACCGGATGTTGCATTGGTGAAGACGGAAGTGCAGTGTATACTAAATAACACAAGATAGCGCTATTATCAAAGGTAGGCTATTGCTTATAAAATAAACTAGAAGTTGAACTATTTAACCCTTAGAAATCCTGCATTATCAAAAATAATTATTTTCATACATACATATATGCATACATGCAGACATGCATACATACATGCATACATACACGTATGTAGGCGTAATTGTGCAGGGGTAGGCACAATTACGCCTACCCCTGCATAAAAAGGGTAGGCGTAATTGTGGCTTCAGCCTACACCTTTTCGGTTGGTTTTGTTTTCTTGTAAAGAAATGTATAGAGTAATTTGCTTTACCCTACTGAAATAAACTAATACAAATTATATGTCAACCTTTAAAGATTGACCTACAGTAAATTATTTTATACCTTTTTATTAAAGGTGCACAAGTCGAGCAACCTCCTTGTTTCCATAGAAATGTTATGGTCTTTGATTTGGTCACCTGCTTGTCTCTATGTATTTAGATACGCTTAATGCCAATCTAGACAAAGCAAGAGTATCTTTCTGGAGAAAAGTGGTTCCCCAGTTGACCCTAATATAATACATCCATGGTTGGCCCTTTTGGAAGTTTATAATTTTACTTCCTGGTTGGACATGAGACAGAGGTAGAGGTAATTCAACAACAGTTACCTAGTAACCATATTGTAAACAAAGGCCAAAATGTATATACATCACACAATAGTTATGATTTGAGTAATAATAATACCCAATAACACCTTTTATTTTGTTCAAATGATCGGTCTGAAAATTGTGTCAGTTGTGTGTAAATTGTCCCTGTGTTTTAGATGGAATGGTGCTTATTGAAGACAGAGGGTTTCTATTATAGAACTCCGCTCTACAACATGTACATTTAGTACATTTTTAAAAGTTATTTCATTTTCACCTTTCCTTCACAAATTGCAACTTGACTCATATAAAACTATAATAAATATGTATCACAGGTTCTATCCCACCAAACAAAGTAATAATTAGAAAAACATGAAAACCTATACACTTGAAAAGTGAACAAAAATAAAGTGAACAAAGCATGACCTTTTCTGGCAGAACATTTAACTAATTTTCTTGTTTGTTTGTCTCACAATCTATTTGAAATAAGTTGTGTAGAATGGACCTGTATGAATGGCCTGATTAGTGAACATGATGCACCTAAAATAGTGTGAATATCAGCCTCAACACCTTACAATTTCTTCACACAGCAAAAATAGTTATAGAAATGCCAGTGTTTTGCTTTGACCCCTGTGTTACCACATTACACGGGTCACTTCTATTCGTCTAGTGTGAATTTGAGGCAGTTATTCATTTCATCACCTCACTGCAGTCGCACCTCTCCCTCTGAATCTCAGTGACCCAGAAGACACGGGCAGCTCCTAATTCAGTGTTCATCCATGTGTCACATACCAGCGCCACATCAAACACCAGTCTCCGTGCATTCCTCGGCTTTACACTGGTACTTAATTTTGCACTTTTTTTTTCAGCTTTGCGCTTATCTTTATCTATTTAATCAGTATTATTTTCACTGCCCTATATTATATTACCATTTGTGGAAACTGTATCATTTCTATGCACATGTTTTGGCCCAAAGACAGGACAGTAAGACAGTAAGAACAAGGAGAGATAGTCGGCAAATTGACTTAGAATAGAATCGATCTCATGACTCCGAAGCTTAATATAGGCTGTGTTGTGACTAAAACTCCACGTTACTATTTTTAATTACCTTAAATATGCGTCTAAAAGAACTAAAGACCAACTGAATGGCGCTTTTTGGTGTTTGATCAGGAGGATGGTTCTACGGTGCTCTAAAATCTCTTGTTGGAGATGTTAGAAGTTAGTTGGGGCTTTGGGTCAGAAAGTCTCTAGAAATGCAAAGGAATTTATCCTCAAACACATTTAACACAGGGATAAACCGGCATTAATGGAAATCCTTGGATACAGCCTGTCCAGTTCATAGTCACTACAGTCTCCGCACATGGCTCTGCTGTTTGTTTATATGAGTGAGTTTATTTGCACCACGACACAGACTCCTGCGTCAGAGGACACCGCACTCTCATTCATTTGGATTTAACAGCGGATACTGGCTGTTAAAGTTTTTGGGGGTTTTGGGTTAAGAAGAGAAAGTGTAGGGATGTTTTAGACTAAAAAGGAATGCAAAGGGTAAAACATAGTGGGAGCATAATAATTAAAAAATCAATAGCGTCATGAATTAAAATAATGATAAATTCTTTTCAGTCATTATTGAAATTAAGGTTTTCTTTTTGGAATTTACTTTTAGGGAGGTGAAATTGATGACATTCTAACTGAGCTTGAATGTAATGTATGTTACACATTACTTTAACAGCAGCATTTTACTTGGTTGTAGTCTGTTCTCAGTTGTTAGTTGTCAGTCTTTGTAGTCCCTGAAGTGTTTGATTGTGGCATTGCGCCGTTTACGGGACAAAAACAAAGACACATGACTCACAGCACACAAGAGGAAATGCCTGACACATTGGCAAAGAAGGTGCTCTTATGTCATACAGGAATTTTGGATGTGCAGGAAATGTAAATTAATAAAGGTTTTAAAACGCAATTAAAGACTCAAGATCCAAGAAAGTCCATACACATCTAGTGCAAGTCTTCAAGTAAAGATATATTATCATTTATTTATTTATTTGTTTTCATTTCAAAAGATAATTGAAAGCTAAATGTTGTTCAAATCCTACTGTCCAATATAGTTGTGATATCAGATACATTTACAGTATTTTTGTTTAGTTGTTAAAGTCGATGTTCTATGTTAAATGCAGAGTGAACTTGGTGGCAAACCAGGCATTTCCTCTCCATGCTCCTGACACAAATCTGCTCCCAGCCGCCGTCCTGGGACACTCTGCTCCCACCAAACTGTTTTGTATTCACCAACACTGTTTAGTCTTTCACTTTTCCCTTGAACGTATCTGCAAAACTTTTAGCATTTGTTTTCATTCCGTCCTTTCCTTGTGCGAGTTTTTTATCTTTTTAGTTGTCTAGTTGCCACTTTGTATAAACTCGAAGCATTTGGGCTTTTTACACATTCGCTTACATGAATTGCTTATTTTGCACAGCGTAACTTCATCAACAAAATCACAATTCAGTATTGTACTACTCTTGTTGCATGTTGTAGTTATTGTTACATTTTTACTTTGAAATACTTTGAAGGCAAAGAAATCGTACTACCTCCTCCACCAGTATTACCATTGGACATCACCTGTTTATTTGCTGCTTTATTTTCATATAAAATAAAATAAGCATAAAAAAGTTGGTAGATATAAATACCATATTAAATGAATAAATATATACTAAAGGCATTCACAGTAGATAACAGCATATTTTAATAATGGTAAAATAATGATAAACAAATGTATTATTGTATCACATGTAGGCTTAGGATGTAGGCACACATTTAAAGGGGAAATATAGATTTTTAAAAACTACTTGTATGAGCTTTTAACCATATTATAAAGGCATCATTACTCAGAGTTGTATTTTGATTGATTCATGCATATTTGAGTAATCCTGCATCGTCCATTTAACGCTTAAGTGGTCAGAAAATTCCTGTTTTCACTTACCTCCTATCCCTGCTAACTGCTCTGTACTTACTTAGCATTGTTAAAAAAAAATAGGACTCCGGGTCATATGTGTAAGGGGCAAAAAGGTGACCTAGATATTTTTCAAATACAAAAACACGTACATTAAAATCTGTTGCCTGTTGCCACCACGGAAAGGTGGGGCTTATCAGATCTGCAGTTTTGAACTGGAAGTCAATGGTCCAGTTTCTATAATTAAGCCGTTCAATATTGCAAATTTAAATGAACAAAATGTAAAACAATTATACATGTATTATAGTTTAAAACAAGTTCCAGAAAAAATGCAGAATATGTCCACTTTATTTTTTTTGTCAGTGAATGAAAAATAAGTATTAAATAGATGCCTCCATCGAGATGCCATGGAAGAAATAAAGTGGAACTATGATAGATTTCGAAAGGAAAATATCTAGAGGTATAGATTGACAGGCTGAGGGGGTTGATGTTTTTGCTGCTGCGGTGAAAATTGGGTGGATGAAGGTTGAAAAAAGCTAAGGAGGAGTACAGTCTTCTAGATTGCAACACAGACTCAGTAATTTATATCAGATAGTTTCCTTGACGTTCCAGGAGTCTTCTGTCTGCCTCCTCTCTGTCCTCCTCCTACCTCATTTATATTGATCAATTCAAACCCATTTTATCTGAGCATAGTTGTTGCTCTGTTGACCAAATATTTTAATAAAACAGAAGGAGCTGAATTTATAAATCCTTATTCAGTCCTTATCTTTTAATTTTAATAAATGATACTGACGGTTTCTGCATGATTGATATGTACAGTAGCTTTACTTACTGAATGAAAGTATGTCCAATGCTGAATACAGGATAGTTTTATGGATGTAAGTGTAAATCCAGCCTCAGAGCTCAGTAAAGTTCTTCTTCCTTCTCTTTGTCTCTCCAGGGGGAAACATACAAACACACAAAGTTCAGAGCTGCCATAACATAACAATCGATGTTTTATGTATGTTCAATGTTTCCTCCTTCAATGCCACCGAGGCCACCTGTCGGAGCAGTGGGCGTCTGCAGCGCGTCGCTCCACTGAACCACTGTTTGAGCCAGGGCTTTGGTCAAGACTTAGCCACCTATAGCTGGGAGAGAGCAGCCCTTTGTGCATTTGGTTGATTTAGCTCTGATTACACAGTTGATTTGTTACTGGGGATGGAGTGCACGGTAGACTTTGGGCAGCAGACGACTCCACTCCAGAACAGATAAAGAGAATCTCCTACGCTGACACACACAGAGAGAAAGAGGAAGAAAATCTTATCACTGTTTCCAAGTACAGATGAAGAGATGTTCAGTCCAACTCGCTGTACTCTTCCATTACACACAAGTACTACAGGAAAGCAAAAGCATTGTTATTAGCTCTTATATTGGTTAAATTAACTTTTTTCAAGCTTTCATAACGCTTGAATGTTTTTCCCCCACTTCCCCTCACGACTAAGTGTCATGTTGCTAATAATTGTGCTGCTAATTAGTTATTTCAATCGCTTCACTCCACATTGTTCCCAGGAGAGGGCAATAGACACCAAGTCCAATCTAATGCAGAGATAGAACCAGCTATATCATAAAATAATATTGTAAAGTGGTCCAAAGATATTTAGAAATGCTTGAAAATATGTAACATAGCATCTTTAATAGAAATCGAATTGAAATATTTCCATTAATACTCGCCACTTGTCTGGGCCCACAGTTGAAAAGAGTTGCATCATCAGTAAGTAAGTAAAGTATTTGTCAAGGCTTCAAACTGAACAGAGGGGCTTTATATTTAACCCTGTTTACAGCAAAGCACACGACAACCTCCTGAAGAAAGCCATTGTGCCACACCTAGAATAGATCTGTTAATAGTAAGACTAAGGGTCTCATATCAGGGCTCAAGCAGCAAATTAAAAAGGATTAAGAAGATGACGTTGCTTCAGCATCTGGTCCGGATACTCCCTGATCACCTTCCTAGGGAGGAGGCCCCTGGGAAGGACCTACAACGTGCTGAAGGATTAAGCCATCCTCTTGTGTGTCTCTCTGACCTGGGTGCATTTCTTTTTTAAATTGTCTGCAGGTCAGGCTGGGAAACACAAAGTGAAAAGTTTACTGATTGTATCCCACCCTTCGGGACCCATTGTTGCTGAGCTAGACTGACCAAAACAACAGCTCTAATGATGCAGTCACGCTTTATACATTAATCTCACTTAAAACAGTTGAAAGGTGGCAGTGGAATCCATAATACACAGATAAACTTACACAGATGGAGTTCAAACTAATGCACTCAGAAAAACCAGTGGGGAACATGAGAAGACAAGGCTTTCAGGCCACAGAGCGGGATGCTGTTTTCCGGACAATTTCCTCAACCCTCAAGTCTCTCTAATCGTAGATCCAATTAGACCACAGTACCACTCAATACATGTCTCATCTATGGACGGTTGTTTTCCATCTGATGAATTAGAAGAGGACATGAAGTTCTTAATATTAATATTCAGACCAATTTAATAACCTTAATGTGTTTCATTGTATTAGTGTGTTGCAATACTGTGCTACAGTCAGACAATACACTTTAATAATGTTAATTTACTGTGAAAGGAATGACAAGAGAATCACTGTGAGATTAAAGCCACGTTTCAACTGGTTCACTGTGGAGTGGATTGGTAAAGTGTCTCCACTGTCGTAAGTGAACCATAACAGTCTATGTAATCGATCCAAAATGGGCCGTGAGAAGTCTAGCTTGTAAAGCAGTCTGGCTTGCTTTTGACGCCCAAAACACATTTGCGTGAGATGATTGGATAAAAAGAAATGAAGATCCTGTGATAAACCAGCATATTACCAGTAATGATAACATTATTCGTTGAGCCGATAGACTTTGCAAAATAAAGCTATATTGCACGATAGCATCAGCTGTTTACTGTTCATCAATTTACAGCACTCTTGTTAAGACCGAAAATATGATATTTCCAGTGCATAATGCATCTAACCAAACCCCATTGCATTACATCAAGAGGTATTAAAATGTGGTGTAGAGGCGCAGAGAAGTGAAATAAATGCAGAAAAAGCCGACTATAAACTAGAAGTAGTTTGTGTTTACTCTAGCTTTAGCCACATCTCACAGTGCCACAAACATGGAATTAGTCAAATGATCAGCCTTATGATTAAAAAGGTTTTGGTACAATTTAGGTTTTATCTACTAAGAAAACATTTGTTATATTTGTGTGTCGTCAGCTGCTCGCATACTGTGGCTGTAACAGACCCTGCGAGCCTGGAGCATGGAGACGCACTCCGCCATTACCAGAACCGTTCCAAAATGCTCTAAACCGAACCGGTCTGAGGGATCAGGGCCAGTTGAAACGTTGCTTATAAGAGCATTTATGTTTGCCTCTGTTAAAACACCAGTAGTCCTGTCTTGCAATGATACTATTTTCATGTAATACATTTGAATTGAGCTCAACTTTTGGCTTGGCAACAATCCACTTACTTATGCTTTAAATATGTTGTTATAGTCTCTTTATCTCATATGGATCGATTATATGTCCTCTTCTTACTCAATCAAATATATTTTTACTTGAGTGATTATTTGAGCTTCTTACTTTTACTCGCGTAATAAACCTTTGAAGTAGTAAACCCACCTCTGTCCTTGTATGAAGTATGTGAAAGGTTGTCACGTAGGCTATATCTTGGTAACTGGACTCTTGAGTCCTGGTGTAGGGGCTCAGCAGGACTCATCAGAATGAGCAATGGAACCTGCCGTGGAGGCGCGGAGAAGGGCTTGTTTTGAGAAACTCTGTATCAGCCCGGGCTCAGGTCCAACCATCAGAAACAAACTGCTACATCTTTAACACTACAGACCTGAGCTGCCCCTGCCGCGAGCCACCGGCAGGCTCACACGCTTGCTGACTATGAGGAGACTGTACTGGAATGCTTTTCATGTCTAAAATCTCATTCTCATCTTTTTTTTTTTTTTTTTCATAAGATCCAGGTAAAGTTAAAGAACCATATTTGCATTTTTACCAATCTGATCTGAATGTGATGTAAACCAAGAAAAAGTAGGCTACTTTATCTGTCACTACACACAACAAAAAGTACATAGATTTGATGGAGCTGCTGCCACTATCTTGGGAGAAAGTTGATAAAGGTGCCATAGCCTACCTGATTTTGACTGTCTAAAGAACATGGAAAACAGCAGTCCCAAGGTATTTCTCACTTTATCACCCATTCCTGCCATCCAAATCATTCACCACAATGAGGCCTTCACTTTTCACAACTTTCAGGAGCCAGAGCGAGTTTGTAACGATAACAAAAACTAGCATGCAAACAGCGCACGTCCTGGGTTTTTGGAAATTAAAACCCCCTATTATTAGATGCAGAACGCACTCATGGGCTCATTGGGTCTAAACCAGGGCCAGGTTTCGGCTCGGTCTAAATTTAGTCATGGCGATGTAAATTGGACCAGGACCTAAACCAGGGCTAAATGTGCTAAACAGAAAACATTGTTTGTTTTTTAGTAATACAGCTTAACAGTATACATGTTGAAACCACAAAGGCAAGCATTAGGTTGCACCCGGAAAATGAGCTCATCACTAATCAAAACGAAACAACGTATAGAAATGCAGGCACATTTCCTGAGTGACTCTCCTTCAGCTCGAATCCATTCAAACACCACATCACAGTCTATAAGGCGGTAACATATTCCACCGACCGCTCACCAGAGAAGAGCCAAGGACAGACTGATTCTTTTGTGAGGATGCCAAAGGGATGCAGAGGGAGAGAGTACGGTAATCTAACACCTCCTCTGCTGCATCCCAAATCACCACCCATCAAAAACTAGAGAGGAAGTGATGCATGCTGAAAACATGTCTTTATTATGTCAATGTATTCTTTAAATGCTCATTTTCATCTGCAGCTCTTAATTTTTTCTTCAGTGTTTTTTAAGTCCCTTCACCAGACATACAGTATTCTGATAAATAATGTCATGTATTTCTCTACATAACAAATGTTTATGTTGGTCAACTATTGAAGATTTTCCTTCAAGGTGAATATTTTTTCACACATATCCAACTGCCCTCTGTTCAGTCCATTGTCCTTGTCTTCCAAACGTGCGGCCGGTTCAATTAAAGCCATTACAGAACTTGAGGGACATGTAATCCAACACTAGTGCAAAACACTATGTGCTGCCACGTGGGTCCATTCAGGCGCATCATTTGCCTCTTTTCACTCGAGCTCCTTCACACAAAAGACTGAGCTTTCACTGTACATTCCTAACAGAGAACTGTGGATAATACAGTAATGAGCTCAATATCTCCCAACGGTCGCATACACAATTAGTGTACGTCAAAAGAGCAATGAGAAATAATATATATTATATGTGAAATCCATATATGGCATATATGTCAAATCAAAAGAATACTGTTGAATAAGTTGTTTTGGTATTATGAATCATAATTTTATATTCCCACCACTGTCGATGAGATAGATGCAAACATTTTTCCACACTGGTTCCTATGAGGCTCGTTGGATGTTTGGAAGATTTTACCATAAGCTTGAACAAAAACAAACAGATGGAGAATCCTTTCAGTGTGCTGGCACTGGCTGCTGGGAAACAAGATGTTTTCAGTAAAAAAAAGAACATATTTGTTTATTCAATGTTCCTGGAGTTGAGAAGGTTGAATAACAAGAAAGTTATCTTCGATTAAGAGCCAAAACACAAAGGAAAACTGGCATTATATTCACCAAGAAATCTATTATTGCTACAATTATTTTATTCGAAACCTGTAGTGAGGACTTCCAAGACCTGCAAGGCTGTGGAGGAGCTGTGCACGTGTTTGGACATTACAGACTGAGAGGTGTTCAGAGCTGCCACAGATGGATGGTTTGGATGATGAGTACACGGACACTGTGAGTGTGTGTCATACAGCCTTATTCTCACGCCAGGGTGAATTATAACAAGGACAAGCCCTGGTGTCGGACCTGTTGTAATTAGGAGCTATATTTCCGTTGTCTTCTACGACTGGTAAGTTACCCCTCTAATGCATTTCGCCGTAGCTGTGTACTCGGTAGATTTTGTTGTTGTTTTGAAACTGTACAACTGTACTCGGTTTTGTTTATCCGTGCTCCGTTCGTTTGGGTTTACTGAAACAGCCACGTGGCTTTATCTGTTCTGTTAACTATAGCCGTGTTAGGGTTATTAGTTCTGAACTGCTTTATTTTACGGGTTTTAAACCGTTGTTTTCAGCTGGCTGCACACCATCGGTGGCGTATTTGGCTCGACCTGGTTGTGTTCCCTGTAGCTGGTTTTATGTGTGCATATTGGGTCACTAGTGGCGTTCTCAGCTCGACCTGATCCTGCGGTGTCTCCCTTCACCTAGCGGGTCATTTGTGGCATTCACTGCCCGACCTGACCCCACTGCTGCGCCCCTCTTACCAGGGTACCGGTTGTTTGTGTTAGAGTCGCTAGTGGCATTCCGCTCGACTCTATTGGGCTCCTATCATATAAAGCTGGAGTCCTTGTCTTGCCGGTCCTGCCTGGCGCCACTGCAGCCTGACGATGGGTATGATCTCTTCCCTTCTTGTCTTTGAATGTATATTCTTTGCGTAGCCCTCTCTGATGATGCTTGCTCCAATTATTCTGTTATGCCCCGATCTGTGCGTGTGGCACGCTTGGCTGCCTTTGAAGACGCTTCAGAATGGTCGCTGGTGGCGCCTCTGAGTCAATTGCCGGTGGGCCAGACTGCCACAGCCACAGCCACAGCTGCTCAAGGTGCCGGTCCTCCATTTAAGAAAAGGAAGGGCTCTGGGAAATTAGCTGCACAGGTGAGCACGCTGACATCTGAACTGGCCCAAATGCGGGCTCCAGAGAATCTCCAGACGGGTGGTGGCATGAGACACAGGGCATGACACGGCCTCAGTATATGATGATGTCATATCTGTGGCTGCTTCAGACACTCAGTTTCAGCATGAGTGTGACCTTCTGAGCTCCATAATTTTCTGAATCTGGCTCACTGGCCTCTTGAAGCTGGACATTCCACAGGATGAGGCAGCCCCTTCTAGTGCCTTCTTTTGGCGGCAGTCAGCAGAGTCCCACTTTGCAGTTCCTCCCTCTGAGGAATATATCAAGGAACTGCATGACTGTTGGACAGACCCAAAGGTATTTTCATGCCCTACTTCTGATGGCAGGGTCTTAGAACTGATGCAGGATCCACAGAAGTTTGGCCTTGGACACATGCCGGCAGTGGAGCCGGCCATTGCCTCCCCTCATTCATCCCATCCAGAGGAGACTTTACGGACTAATGCCCAGTGCCCACGGCCACAGTGCCGCATTACAGACAACCTACTTTGTAAGGCATGCGCCATGGGAGCTTGTATGGGTCGTATTGGGAACTCCATGTCTCATTTGATGTTAGGCCTGTCTGTTTCCCTTGAGACGGTTCCGGTGGAACAGCCCACACATCGTCGACACCTCCTTGCAGGTTTTCGCCCTCATGTCAAGGGAACTGCTCTCAACGTTAGTGCAAGCTTGCCGCCAAGTGTGACTGGCGCTCTCTGAGACCAGTAGGAAGACCTTGAGGGGTGTTCCAGTTCTTCCTGTAGAACTATTTGGCGCTCCCACCCTAGAGGCTCTGGAGCGCACGGTCCAGGCTAGCCGTACACTGCAGCAGTTGGCAAGGCTTCATAGACGGGGTTCTCGTCCTTCCATTTCTTCATGGAGGTATGCACCACCGCCCCATTACTCCCCTGATATTCATGGCTCGAACTTGCGACAGACCTGGGTTTTGTCTGTTCCGTGTTTCCCGATCCTCACAGTCTCACCATTGCCCCCACAAGCCCACTGGGGGTCGAGGGGCTTCCAGATGAGGTTGCAGGGCCGGTGGTGGGATATTTTACCCCTGGATAGCTGGAATACTGGACGGCTCACTCTGAGAGCCTGTTTATTTGTTTTGCTGGCTCGCGCAAAGGCCAGGCTCTGTCCAAACAGCGTCTCACGCATTGGATTGTTGGGGTAATCACAGAAGCCTATGCTCTAGGGCCGCACTTCACTCCCGGAGTGAGGTGCGATTCTACAAGGGGGCTCTCAACTTCGTGGGCTGCTATGAATGGGGTGTCTTTGAACGTGATCTGTGCGGCGGCCTCTTGGACCTCCCCGAATACCTTTGCAAGGTTCTACAGAGTGAATGTGCTTTCCCCACAGCCGCTGAAAGGGGTTCTCTGGTGACACTCTTCTACATCCCATTGAGGTATGGTTTTGGCTATTCCTCGGACCCTGCTAGTAGTCGTCATTGCTTTATGCACCGTCTCTGGCAGTCATCTTGGATTCATAGAACAGAATAGAATAGAGCAGAAAAGAAAGAGACAGCGCACAGGGCCAAAGAGGAGTCAATATAGATAGATAAGTACAATAAGCATCTGTGTAGCAGTAGTTCTCTGCCAGTGACTCTTTTGCCACAAGTCCGTAAAATTAAGATCAAGTTCGCGGACGACACCACCCTCATCTGGCTCATCTCGGATGGTGGTGGACAAGCTGGTGTCCTGGTGCAATGGCAACAACCTGGAGTTCAACGCCCAGAAGACAGTGGAGATGATCGTGGACTTCAGGAAAGTCACACGACTAGGATAAAAGCGGACACTATAATAAATCATGCCAACAGCACTTGCCCGTATCAACATCCAACAAAAAAATAATGCTATTTTATATTTTTACTATTACATATTACCGAAGCAAGTTCCTATATATTGTCAGTTGTGAATTTTTAATGTTCTGATATTATTACCCCCAAGCAGTCTCCACAGTATGTGATTCCAGTTTTCAACACACCACATAAAACACAACAAGACCAAAACAAGGAAGTTCCAGAGTATATTGCCTCCTTACATTGTCTGTTGAGTAATAATGTGTGGAATCTGGAGGTCCCATGTGGTGAGGAGAGCGCCCCTCTATGTCAGACATGAAGGGCAGCTGTTTTCGTCCTTGAGGCTCCCTAAAATAAACAGGTCCGGTGTGCTGGCCCCAGGGTGGGAAAGTGGGGGAAGAGGACCCCTCACATGAGCCGCTGGCTTCAATCAAAACAACCAAGAATGAAAACAGTACATGAGATTTGGACTGAGAATGACCACAGATGAAGCCTGTGGTCATGAGCTGAACATTTTTATCAATCAGGGATATAATCAGCTGAGTCTTAGTAGATAAAACCCTTCTCTTTATGTCATACATTTTCGTTGTGAGCCTTATTGTGAGTTGTGGCTGAAAATCATTGATGTATTTTGATTCAGTGGGAACTATAGAGCCTGCCCCAGCTGCTGCCTTGGGCCTGAGGAGGGTCACCCAGGACACTAAGGGATGCCTGATACATAAATAGATGTTCACTACACATTCCTATAGGGACCTAAATTGTTTGGGTTCACTTGACACCGTTTGTGTTTGAAGGTCGGCAGCTCAGAACTGAATCAGAATCAGAAAAAGTTTATTTGCCATTGTCAATGAACAGAATTCACAAACATAGGAACTTGTTTCGGCGATAAGGTGCAACATAAAACAACATATATGAAAACATAAATGAAATCAAAAGGGCATGGATTAGGAGAAATTTACTATAGTATGAGATAAAAAATAGACTTACTATGTACACAAGAATTTACAGTTTAAGTTAAATTTGCAGTTGTAGTGCAGAAAGTGCAGTGCAGTGAGTGATTGATTAAATTGTAGTTAAAGTGACAGGTGTTTTAGAAGTGTTTATGAGTCCAACGGCAGAGGGAAAGAAACTATTGTTTGTGGCGGGAGGTTCTGGGGCTCAAATAGTCCATGTCCAGGGTGAGAAAGGTCAGCTGTGATCCGACCTGCTCGTCCCAGAGCCCTGGAGACGTACAGGTCCTGCAGAGATGGAAGTCTGCAGCCGATCACCTTCTCAGCAGAGCGCACAATGCGCTGTAGTCTCTGTTTGTCCCTGGCTGTGGCTCTAGCGTACCACACGGTGATGGAGGAGGGTGAGGATGGACTCAATGATGGCCGTGTAAAACTGCACCATCATCTGCACTGGCAGCTTGGCTTTCCTCAGCTGCCGCAGGAAGTACATCCTCTGCTGGGCCTTCTTGATGAGGGAGCTGATGGAGGGCTCCCACTTGAGGTCCTGGGTGATGGTGGTGCCGAGAAAGCGGAAGGAGTCCACGGTGGTGATGGAGGAGTCTATCATGGTGAGGGCGGGCTCCACTGTCTTCTGGCTGTTGAACTCCAATTGTACAGTAGAATTGGCTGTTTGTGTTAGTGGGTAGTAGTAGTAGTAGTTAGTAGTAGTAGTAGTAGTAGTAGTAGTAGTAGTAGTAGTAGTAGTAGTAGTAGTAGTAGTAGTAGTAGTATAGTAGTAGTAGTTAGTAGTAGTAGTAAGAAGTAGTAGTAGTAGTTAGTAGTAGTAGAAGTTAATCAGTAGTAGTAGTAGTAGTAGTAGAAGTAATAGTAGTAGTTTAACTACAATAATTTCCCATGCTCCTAGTTCCCCATCTCTATTAAATATTATTGGCCAATATTGTGATGTAATTGGCCCATAATATTGTGATATCATCTTAAACCTAGCACTGGCTCTGAAGCTAACCGAACTGGTTAGCTTCAGAGCGATTTAGATACTCTTTATTATTATTATTAATAAATAAAACCTACATGAATTAGACTTTTTAATCACAAGGTCGATCAGCAGTTCAAACTAAGATGTAAGTACGGTAATTCCAAGTTTGTGGCGCTGAGATGTGGCTAAAGATAGAATAAACACAAAATAACTTCTTCTTTATAAACAGCTTTTTCTGCATTTGTTTCATCTGTTTATTCCTCTACGCTGTAGTTTAACATCTTATGAAATGCATTGTGTTTGGATAATGCATTCTGTGCAATAAGATATTTTCAATCTTTAACCTGAGTGCTTGTGTCAATACAGAGGAAACAGCTGGTGCGGCGTGCGCTAGCTTTGTTTGTGAAGCATATCGGCTCAACAAATAACTTTATTGTAACTGGAAATAAGGTGGTTTATCACAAGAGCAAGTTAGTGTTTGGTGAGAATAATGTTCTTTTTATATCAGCTTTTTGCTATCTTGTTTTCACCAGCAAGCCAGACATGGTTTAAATGCATTGATTGAGTTTATCAAAAACTTTATTTTGGATTATTCAAAATGTCTGTTTAATTTACCAATACTTTTGAACATAAAATTAAGACTACTACAATTTGATGACATTTTGGCAACTCTCCCCACATAGTAAGTTAGTAACTATTTGGGTAGCTTGAACCTCAGAGACCCCAGTCGTGTGGCGGCTGGGGTCTCTGGGGTACAGCTGTGTGGTACTTGGCTCTTTTCCCTAAAACCGCAGTCGCCAAAAACAAATACTACACAGAAAGAGCTACTGGCCCTGTCCCCAGCGTCTATTCACTGCAGTACCATTTCGACTTCACTCCATTAAGTCCCTATGGAGTTAAACAGGACTGTGCAGAGTGGAGCGGCCGTAGAAAAGAAGAGGAATGAGGCAACACACAGTCAGTTTTTCCAAGTGTTAGGGCCGTGAATGCACCTGTTTGATCCAGCAGAAAAGGCCAATTAGTCAGTGGAAAGTTCATTCAATGCCTGTTTGTTCAGTCTGGTTTAGGAGTTGGCAGAGACTCTGTACTGCTGTAAATTCAACCAGGAGAGACTTAAAGGGTAACGGGACACAGGCAATTGTAAGGATAGTTTATTAAACGGACAAATATTTGTTCTTGGTGAAGAGGAGGACATCGCGAAGCTGAGGTGACTGACGGTTCTGCGGCGGTTGCGCAGGGTTGTCCAAAGTGAATAAAAACGTGAATGGTTTTCAATGCAGCAACTCAAAGATTTGTTATTTTATTGATTCAAATACAAAACGTAAACATTTTTATTTTTTATATTTAATGGAGAAGTTTGATAAAGATTTGCATCAGTTTGAATTCAAAACTTTGATGTTATTTGGGTACATTTCAATTAAAGACATATTATGTTTTATTTCAGGTATTTCTTAAACTATACAGGATTACTGAATTAAAATACATGTTTGAGTAAATTAATGACGAAAGAAAACTATCATAGCATGATTAAAAGTTAATTAAGTCTTCAAAAAGCTGTTACGTTTACCGAATTTAAATAGTGTTAATTTGTTCCAACGATGTACATTCCTCTGGTTTATAGATGTTTACACACAGTGAAAATAGCTCAACCTTATGAAAAATGTCTCTATGGTCTAATAATACCTTCTTGTCATGTGACCAATGAATCTAAATCTATTAAACCACATTTTATTACTGAGCTTTGAGGCTTGCACTGTCACACATTTGCGTTTGTTTAGACAGATTTTCATGTGGACACAAAACAGATGATCCAATATGGCCGACACAGAGGCCAAACACTCGTAGCTCTGTTTGGGCAAAAGAGAGTTTTATCCTCAGGCGAGTTTAAAAACTGCTGAAATGAAGTATGGAGTTCATCCATTCAGTGTCCAATGCAGATTACTCCCAAGGACCATAATCTAGTTTGTAAAACAGTTCAAACCGTCAAATGTTTTACAATTTATTCAGCGCTTCTGTGAAAGTAAAGTTAGCCACAAAGGTATGTACAGAGTCAGGACAAACCTTAAAAAACATGACTCAAATGCAAAGAGAGGATGATATTAAAGACCTGTTGTACACTGTTCTGCTGGACTAATAAATCCACAACATGAACAAGGCTCCATTGATGTTTGTGTTGGAAAACAACACTCAAAAAGCAATACATTTTAAACTCTACAGTAAAGTAATGTTAAAAAATGTCTGTACGGTGCGGTGTGCTGCCACGAGCTTTCTCTGTTAGTGAAAACACTGTTAACAAGATACAGGTTTAAAAATAATGTTGAGTGAATATTTGGACATAAAAAGTACATACAAAGCATTTTGAAAATAATGGGCACATAAAGTGCAACTTATAGATCTATAAATTCTCAAAATCGCAGTCAAAGTCTGTCATCCTGCAGAGGATGTACTTCCACTGTCGGTCCCTGAAAAACAACAATAGCAGTCAGTGACTTAACACGTTTAAAAACCACTTCACTCCACCACAGACCTGAGGACTCCACTGAAGGTGGTCTGAGCTCCTCTGATGAAATATCCATAACTGGGCACCACCATCTCACCCTCCTCCCTGTAGTAGTCGGGGACATCTGTGGTTTTCCTGTTGAGAGCATAAGCCTTAAGTGTGTAATATAATTTGATCAAATATGACTGGATGTGCAATGCATACATGCAGGAGTAGGGGCATCGGCGTTCGTAGTAGCAGCAGTAGAACTGCCACTCTCGGTCCAGGACAGACTCAAAGTATTTGCTTTGGACTCCAGCGACCAGACCGTTTCGAGAGCAGGTGGATGTCCTGTAAGAGAGAAACAGGACAGATGATATTCACAATCACTTTGAACAAATGTTTTACCAGATTTATTACAGACAGTAGTTTCTCTCTTCTATAGAAACCTTGGGGATAGTGTATTTAAAACGTATATTTTTCCACTGACTGCTAACTGTGTTCTGGTGACAGATCATGTGTTTATCTCCCATTTGAGAATCTGTCCCCACAACACAGCTCTAACTCTCAGGTGTAACATGAGCTGGGGCACAGTCTGGACTGGCCTTTGTGATGGCAGGTCCACTGAGAGTCACTCAAACTGAGAGCAGAGAGAAGGTAAGAGGTGCTGATGTCTTTGAATCAGGGAGAAGGGCAGTAAGATTTAAAGAATCTCAACATGACTGAACAAGGATCTCTCTCCTGAGATGATATATTATGGTACCCGTGGGCTCAGCTGTGAGGGACATAGCAAAAGCATCCTGGGTCGGATTCTCAAGATCTGGAGCTGGGTCCCTGTGCACTGCAGTGTGCTTGTCCACTGCTCTTGACAGGTAACTACCGTAACTACGAATTATAATAAACCAAAAAATTACCGTAAAATCAAGACAGAAAGGTGTAGAGTCCTTGGTACAATATTATTATTAGTAGTCTGTGTACCTCCGATCATATCAGTCCCACATTTTGAGAATCTTTGTTCTATACAATAACAACAACATTGTGCATCAAATATGTCCTACTCATATATTTGTGGAGCTTTATGATAGATGCCGGTGTTTACAATGGTCTGAGGGCTGCAATCTCCTTCAATAAGCTTTTCTTATCGGTGACGCAGCCCTTTAATTAGATCAACCTTTCTGTGGCACTAACAAAGGTGGTTAGCCTAAACTGTTTATGTGTCTCACCATGGAGAACGCCGCTAAATAAAGTGATTACACAGGCACATGGGGTGGAGGTTCAGACAGACACTTTAGCATTCAAGCTGCCATTGTGATCGAAAGCTATTTTGGGAGAACTCTGGAAAATATATGAGGTGTGATATGTCTACTTTTAGTTTTAACTGAATATCATTGGCTGGACTCGACTATAAATTTTAAATCATTTAGAAGTAATCTTTTTATAGTTCTCAAATTATTTGTATTTATTCTTTCAGTTGTACCAGACTTTTTCCTTAAGCCATAAATTGTGACACCAGATGTACAATCAAGATTAGGTTTTGTCAGGCTCAAAACACTACAATGCAAATGATTTCTTATGTAAAAAAAAGCCACCAGGTTGATATCAATAAACAAATCCATAGGTGATATGTCCTACTCATAGAAAAAAGGCCGGTCTTATTCTTTGAATGTGCATAGTGCAAAATAATGTTCAGCTTTGAGAGCGGAAATGTTGCAAATCCCGAAATAATTCAGCACATTTCTTTGGCAGAGTTAACTAAAGCCAAACTGAAGCTTGGGTGGCCTTTGGACTGGATCAATCCTCATCAGTAATTTAAGATGATCTTGTTGATCCCACATTTGTTTGATGTTGGGTTGGAAAATTCAGACTAATCCCCCTTTTAGTTCTATGGAACAAGCCAAGCAAAATTGGCAAAGTAATTTGTTACCATTATTCAACCTTGATACGTTTTATGCCATTTGGTGCAAATTACAGGCAAAGCAAGAACATTCCGTCCACCAAGCCTAGTTATGAGTTAGCTCTGAAAAGAGGCTTTTTGGTAGAAATCTTGTGCGGAGGAGCTTTATGTTTGCACATGTTACCATCCATCCATCCATCCATTTTCTACCGCTTGTTCCCGTTAGGGGTCGCGGGTGACTGGAGCCTATCCCAGTGCCTTTGGGCCTTAGGCGGGGTACACCCTGGACAGTGGCCAACTCGTCGCAGGGCTAACACAGAGACATAGACACACAGACAACCATTCACTCTCACTCTCATTCACTAGGGCCAATTTACAGTTGCCAATTTTACCTAACACATGCATGTCTTTGGACGGTGGGAGGAAGCCGGAGACCCCGGAGAGAACCCACGGTAACACGGGGAGGACATGCAGAAGCCACCCAGAGAAATCATGTGATGTAATGTTCGCCTAGGAATCGAACCCATGATTATGCACATGTTACCTTCATGCTAATTCTTCAGCTGTTGGTAAAAATATTGCCTGTCTGTGTTCATGTTTTCTGTTTTAACATTAGTGCTATTGCACCTAAAGGGAGAGGAGGAGGTGGTTATCATTTTACATGGTGATACAGACTTTACTGAGTTACTGAAAAAGGTATATGCTGGGGTTAGTATGAAGAAGTCATTACTAAAAATATAAATAAAGCTTCAGTATTTTTGTAGCACTTTTATTCTATTCTTTTCTCTTTACAATTTGTACTGTACATACAGAAAAATGTCCTACTTTCTGTTTGAATGTAGGACCTCCTCTCAAACATCTTTGTATCATTCAAAACTAAATCTTTACAGGACTTTAGTACACATCATGCACTGTTTTTCAGTTCTCCCTCTTTCTTTTTTACTCTTAAGTGCCATGTTTGTATGGAAACGAACAAAACATGTGTTTCTCTAACTGGTTAATCTAATGGTTCCAGACTTTATATCTCTGTACATGACCGGAAAAGTGTGTGGTCTTGTCTAGCCAGGCAAGGTTTGTTCATAATACTGTACATCAGTGTTGTGAGTTTCTGGCTCTGACAGTTTGTTAAATGTCTCTCCCCTATTTCATGGTGCCTACTGTCTTGACTTATAAAGCCAACAGATCCCAAAAAACGAAGAAACATAATCAAAATACAAACACACGCACAGACACACACACACACACACACACACACATACACACACTATATAATATAATGAACATAAAAAAATCTTTATTTTGTTTCACTCGACCTGTTTGTATATAATCTTCTCACAATAAAGCATCTCAAGTGCACTTCTGGTATAAGGCGCACGTTCCTTACAGGAAACTCCATTCAAACTTAATGAAGCACTCTGTTGTTTACTGGCAGTACAAAAGTCAGAATGAGACTGGTGCACAGCATCCTGTAGAAGACTGGAACCATCAGTGGTTCTTTTCATGTGGTGGACATCTTTGCACCAAACGCCACGGGACAAGCTCTGGACTTCAGCTGTTTATTTACATATACTCATTCTTACTGACACATCACTCTTTGAAGCACGGATTGTATGGTACACAGACCTTTCCAGCATGTGGTAAATGTAATGTCCGTACGGTCAGACCATTTAATCATTTAATCATGGCAGTCTAAAAAGCCATTAGGTATTCTGGGATTTTATTATTTGTATATACTATCTATTCTTATGGGGGTTAGGCCATATTATTATAAAGAGTGGTTTTTTCGCATTTAACTTACTTTACGTGAAGGTGCTTTGACTGGAATGTTCCACAATATAACATTAAATGTATGTATCTCCATGTAGCAGTAAGAATACAGGGTTTGGAAGAGTTTTTTGAGCAAATTAGATAAGTTTAATGCTATACTTTGAAACTTTGCAGGCTTTCTCCACAAAAACAAGAATTTCAGGGACCCTGGACCAGAAAAGTTACACAGTGCAACTTCAGAATACAAAATAAACCAGAAAAAGATGTGATTTAATTCAGCTTAATAATTTTTAAAATATAATGCAATTGTAGTGTTGATGTGATTTGATTTTAAATAGGATTGTGATTTTATTGCATTTGTAGTGTGATTTTAAAGTTAAAGCATTGCATTTTTTACATTGTGCTCTGCAAATACATTTTGATTGATTGTGTTATTGGATTGGATGTGTAAATGTAACCTGTAATGATGCCAAAAGAATATCTGAATAAACTATTAGGGTAAACTATTAGGAGATAGATAGATAAGCCTTAGTGTGACAATATTTTGGGTAGAACGTTTATTATTGTGGTTGGGAAACATGGAGTAGCACAAACAAATGCCCCTCAGTTCACAACGCAGTACTCACCATTCCATCCCGGCGCGGTTGATGTCGTCCCACCAACAGTCCGTGGGTTTCCCCAGACCTTCCGGTGTTGGCTGACACTCGAAGCTCCACAGCCGATCTGAACCCTCTTTTTCACTGAAATAACTCCGTATGGCCACCAGCACCTCTCCGTGGGGGCACTGGAAATTAAAACCTTGTCGATACGCGTTGATCCAACCCATGTCGTAGTGGTCAGTATTGTGTTGGGGTAAAACTGGCCCCAGCATCAGGGTAAACACGATGAGGAACAGGACAGACATGGTTCAGGAGATGCGCTGGACTGCGAGCAGCGGCTCACAGCTGCCTGACTTTAAATAATCCTCTTGTGGGCCAGATGTTTTAAGTCCAACACCCATCTCTGTAATTTGCTGCAGCTCATGGGACACAGCCACAAGTGAAATTAAATGTGGGGAGGCAGAGGCTGGGACTGGGCGTTAACCTCCTGCATCTGCAGCAGATTTTATATTGTATTGGTTTTGAAATAATCCTGTTGTTGTCTGTTCTGGTGGCTGTTTATCATATGAACTTTGTAAATACAGTATGGCCAATTACAATCTTTTTGCAGTGTTTGGGACATTTGCATTGATCAAGGTCAAATTGATCAGATACAAATGTGTGCATGGCTTCTGTTATGGCCTTGTTGTACAAATTAATTACTTGCACATTTTAGTCTACATTCTGCAAACATTACTTTAAAGTTATTATTTTGAGAACTGCATTAGAGACACTGCTGCAATTTTCAGTGGACATTTGAGATACTGCAACATCAATGCCAGAAAGAATTTCAATAAAAAAAATTAAAAAAAATAGCAATCAATCAGTTTCTAAAATAAAACAAATACAGTTATGGATGCTAGTCAATCACAATTCTTTCAAAAGCCACTAACTAAGGTTTGCTGCTAAATAAAAATCAAACCTTTGTCACAAGTCTGTATATCTCCTTTTACTAACACATCTGTTAACTGATCTGTTACTGTGGCACTGAGCCCTAAATATAGCAGTCCAAATAAGAGTTAGTTTCACAGACAGTTATTTTTGCCCCATCTTACCGAGTGAAGTTTTAAAGGCTGTAAAAGTTTGTCATGTGGGATGTGGTTACAATGTTTTGAAGAAAATATATGCCTTACAACAACATAACAACTAATCAAAACAACAAATTTGACTTGTAAACAATATATCCCTCTGATATATAAGTTGACATCCTGGTATTAAAAAATAAATTTGTGTGGTTTTTATGGAGACTGTTTTACTTGTTCGATTTGAACCTGATATGTAGGGTGACCAGTTGTACAATTTGGAACTTTGTGGAGGGAGAAACGTAAGAATTTTAAAATAAATGTATTGACTTAGACTACAGAGTAAAAGGCCATTTTTACATTACCGGTATATAGTTTAGATCCCGTGCCTACATTGATCCCCTTTTTCCTAAACAAACAAGTACACACAAAAGGGCAAGGAAAATGCACAGTACAGTCAAACAATTTTGTGAAGACAAAGGACACCATCTAAACTGGTAGGATAATGGCTGAAATGGCTGTGCAGGACCAAAGCGGGGACAGCCTTCACATATGTCAGCATAAGCAACTCCATAGTGGCTGTTATTGAGACAAAAAACTTACTCTTAGTATTTCACATATGGTAAATGGTCACAGTTATTTAGTTCTACCTTCAAAGCATTCAAACCGCTTTACACCAAGGAACAACACACCCATTCACACACACACACACACACACGCACGCACATGCACGCACGCACACACGCAGATGTTGGGGGTGAGTTGGGATAAGGGTCTTGCCCAAGTGTGTTCATGTCGAGAGTGGCATTGGAACCGCCGACCTGTAGATCAGAAGGCGAGCTGCACTCCTCCAACCACCTCCCAATATGGTGCATTCTTGAAGTATACACAGTCTTGCCCAGAGACACAAAGACGGTCCTCAACCCATTCACGTGTCTTGATTAATTGGCAGAATATATCATGATAATTAGTGACATTTGCAGCTGCAGAAGACCATAAGTTCCACATAGTTGTAATGAAGTATTTCTACCTGATTGGTCTTCACTGATTGCACAGATGACATGAGTAATGATGTTTAGTCCAAAGCTCTCAGAAATGACACGCCTCTGCTCTGGTGTGAAACAGCTGATTGCACTGGGACTCACACCATTTATTATTTACACACTGACGCACTCGGTCATGAGCGCAGGTGTTGATGCTTTGTCATGTCGCTACCGCTAAATCTGAGCCACAGCAACAGGATGTCTGAGGTGAGACTCAATTTCCACACAATACTGAAATCATGGGGATGAACTGTTTGATAATATTTTGAATTTATTTATAGAGAAGATAGATAAGACAGGAGGCCTTTACTACATTCACAGCCCAAAAACAAAATGGACACTTACGCATGATCACATTCAGAATGGTATTAACATGTATTGCACTGTTTTTTCACACAATAAGCATTAAATTTGCATACACACACTCACCATTCAATCTCTTTTTGACATATTCATTAATACTTTACTAACATTTTACTCTGAAAAGAGTGTCAGGAGATAGAAGGGAGCACAAGCTCTCAATCATTGGAGACAATCTGATCATAAACATCTTTGCAGGTGAACTGTTACATGTGTACATGCAGAACAGGTTTAGGTATGACCCTCGGGCCGCTGATGTATTCATTTTGGTCTACCAAGGAATAAGTTTGGGCACCATGGATCTAATTGTACTATCTAAAAGAGCCATCAGTTCAGGCTAAGTGTTTTTTTCTCTTCGACCGCAACCAGAAGTGTACAAATCCTATCCCCAGGGAAATCATCCTGAAAGCATCTAAAAATACCTCGCAGCACATATTTGGGAACAGTAAGTGTGACGGGGAGAGGAGGTCCACCGAAGTCCAATGGAGCAGAATGTATTTATAGTCACAGTTTTTTTTATACAGGTGCTATTTCGAGGCCTGCTGTTGGCATCTGCATGTCGAGGGTCCTCATTCATAACACCCACATGACAGAGGTGGAAGAATATCCAAATATGCACAATATGTTCATCTTGATTTGTATAATATTTTACCCAACTTGCAAAGCTGTCATGTTGTTAACAAACTCCTTGATGAGTCTCAGCTCTGGAAAAGGATTATGTCAAGACATACATTTGCCAGTCAGTGCAACGAACCAGTGCAGGGCCCTATAGCAGGCAGCTGGTTTACTAAGGACCCAAAGGCCAAAAGGTAAGAGTATGTATAAAATATACTATATAAAGTCGATTAACGTCGATTAAGCTTAACGTCCCCCAGACAGGCATTGCTTTCGTGAGAAAGTGAAATGTCCCTTCCTATTCCACACTAAAAAGGATCTCCGTAATTCCAGTCAATATCATATCTTTGTGTCAGCGAAGTTAATCTTGGCTGTAACCTGATTTAGTGAAACGATACAGAGCTTTGGAGTTACATGATGCGCAGAGTAAGATGACACGTGCTGAAGGTAAATATTTGGAGCCTTTTTCATCATCTGCTTCTCATTGAACAGGACAAAGATGCACATCCAGTCTTGGCCCCTCGCTCCTTCTGGCAGTCATTTTGAAACGTCGCAGCTGTCTCCCTGTCTCCAGAGTCAGAGTCATGGGAGCAGAAACTGATGGGAAATGTGCACATTTGTTGAGAATTAAACAAAAGAAATCAAGATATTACAGCTGTGTTTATCATTATTTATTTTGGTTGTTTTGGAAACTTTTGCTGGAGGCAAAATAATGAATTGCTTCTGTGAACTGGAGAACTGGAGGTTGATCCTGTTTAAAGAAATCCAACTGTAAGCCAATGTTGTATTTATTGTCTGCACCGACACCAATTTCCAATCTCATTTGGTTGAGGTGACAGTACAGTCTATTACCCTTTCTCTATCTTTGGACATTGTGTTCCACTGTATGACATTGCACACCACTGAGTCATCAATATGAACTGCTGCAAAATAAAAGCCACCATTACCTTGTATATAATGGTGCATGCACTGGGTTGTAAGTTTAATTGTGTGTTTTCTGATAGATATTAGTATAGTACACTAATTAGTATATTTTTTACATCCAAATGCCCTTGAATCATCAGATAGTGACGTCACCTGTTAAAGAGAAGTGTTGCTCTCACTGCATCATGGGAAGTGCTATAGATGACGCTGCAGTTGCTAATGCTCACATGCCTCTTTGTATCTATGTGATACATTTGGATAGAATTTCATGCCACCATAGAGAAATATTCTCAGTTATTTTTGAGGCATACAAACAGATAGAGAAGTTACTCATATTGATTTGGATGTGGTATGAAAAACGGACTTTTGATGCAGAATAACATTCACAGCTTGAGCAATTTGTGTCTCTGCAAGCGCACACTCATTCATTTTGTCAAAGCAAAACAAAGTTTTTATGTAAATTAGAGGTCTCCAAATGTGATCAAATGAAAAATGTCCTCTTGCTACTCGCCTGTGCAAAGCGGATATCTTGTGACTGTAGCAGTCATGAATGGTGAGCACTGACAGAGTGAAACGTTAGTTCATACACATTACCATTATTATACATACAGTTATGACGAGACTACATTTTAAAAACTAGGGCTACTTTCGGGCTGCATACTTTCATGCCTACTTAAGTCATATTGTATATTTGTATATTAATTTGTATATTATTTGTATATCAACAGTAGTTTTACTTCAGTAAAGCTTTTGGTTCCTCTTCTCTACTGTAACAAAGCATTTGTGATGACATTGACAATATTAAATGAAAGAACATTTGTTTTTCTTGCATTGCTCCTTCAGATCATTTTTGTGGTCTATCCTTTTAAAATAACAGGTTTTGTGCATTTTCATGGTATTGTCCTTCCAGTTACATTAACTTAAAGTATGAATCAGATGTTACGTCCCGAAATTCACAACCTTCTACTTCTACTACCTCCAAATACATTTTCACTATTGCTTGGATTATTTCTTTGTACTTTTACTTGAGTAATAATATTTTCAAGTGATGTTACTCTCACTTGAGGAAAACATTTTGGCTACTGTAGCTCTGATGAAAATAAATAATTCTATTTAAAAAGACAAAGAAAATTGCTGCTTGGTTCCTTTTCAGGTGCTATTGATTCCTTTCCAGTGTTGCCATAGCAAACCATGTTTGTCACAACCAAACAAATGTGTTCTCACACAAGAAGGTTTTTTTGGTGACGGCAAGAAATGTCTTGCAATTTTTTGATGTTATCAGAATTCACACACCAAGTATGACTTTTAAGGCTATCTGTTACTTCTAAACGGTTACACTGTGATTGGTTAGATCCACGTGTCACTCATTCAGAACACAACCAGGGCTTCCAGGCTTCAGCAATCAAACCCCTGCAAGAGCGTCTGAAAAACCATCCAAAACCCGCAGAACATCCGGTGTGTCTGTATTTTCCACAGTATTTATGAAAGTAGCACTCCTCCAGTGACACAGACCTGCCTCTCCCCTCCTCTCTCACACACAAATAAAATCACCACAGAATACAGATGGATTTGGATATGAGAATTTGTCACTTAAATTCAGGATTCAGGATTTTTTTTAAATTAATACATTTTAAATGGAAAATTTCAATTCCGTCCGAAAACAGTGCACCAGGCAACACTGAACACAAAAAAGGAAAGGGTTGGGAAACGTGTCTGCGTTTGAGCCAAGAGTCACATTAAACAGAGAAGCACTGAATCAGGATTAGATCAATATCACCAAAATAACCACTTACTTGTGTTGACATGTTGAACAAAGACTTAACTCCACTTCAGGTCATCATAAACAAAGTCTGTGTGTAATAAAGTACAGCCATTATTTTCCTTCATTTAACTTATTGATACACAATGGACTCATATTGACAGTGAAAAGGTAACCAGCAGTTTGACTGAATATGAGAATTCTGCTCATATCCTAAATGCTAACCAAGCTACCACTTTCAACTTGAATTTCCTGATCTTTGCCCTCTACAAACTCAGCCACTCCTGGTATGTGAGTTGTGTAACTGCCACAGAGGCGACACAGACAGCCTTGGCTTGGGACACAGCCGTTTAATAGCGCTTCACTGATGACATTAAGGGGCGATCCAAAAAGACCGGTACAGAACAAGAGGGGAAAACAGACGACGTGCTTTGGTCTCTAACCTCATTAGAACAATGCAATTGGCTGCTAGGATGGAGGATGTGTCTGAGTCGGGACAGGGAGGCAGGACACTGATAAGCCCGCAGTGACAGCTCTGATAAAGGGGCAGCTCCAGTGATGGGACAGGGAACGGTCACAACCCACTATTTTAGGATCATCATGTTCTGGGCCTTTAATTTGAAAGTACTGTAAATGGATTCTACGCAGTCTAATATAAAATCAAATGTATGACTTTTATAATAAATGTGCATCTTTAGAGAGTAAAAGTGAATTGTTTTACTAGCCTATGAGTATACTGTAAACTTCTACTTTGTAAACTTGTACTTTGAAAAGTGAGATTTTAGAAATGGTTTAGTGTTATGAGAAAAAAAAAAACTATGGTAGCCTGACAAGGACAAAAATAGTAGTAGAATGAACTCCTTAGTTTTATCAATTAAAATTACAATTACATTTTTACGAGCAGTGCTGCTAGTTATAAAATAAATACTTGCAGGAGAAATACCACACATAATTGTCTTCATTGTCTCTCAAAAACTGAAAGAGGCCTATTGTCAACTAAAGAATTATACTGTGTTTCTTTAGAATGCATTTGAATGAATTTGGTAGAGACTTATTTTTTATGCTTTGGCTAAGATAGGATTGTTCAAACCATTCAGCCACATCTTCCTAAGATTTGATGAATTTTTCAGCTGCCACTACGTAAATATCCATACTTATGACACAGCGTACATATATTTGTTTCAAGGCAAATACCAAATTAATAGCATGCATCAATCCTTGGATTAAGTCAAAAATTAATTGTAAAATGTCATGTGATGTAAACAGAGGTTCATGTTTTTCTCTGATGGAGCAAGAGACAAATTATATATCAATCTACAACAGTGGAGGACTCAGTATAATGTGTGTAACCTGATCTTAAAACATCAGCGCTGCTATATGCACGGTTCAAGGAAAAGATATGTGTTAATGCCAGAGTTGGGGGTAACGTGTTAGCGTACTCAAATTACTTTTTTAGTAATGACTTTTTTTAGTAATGACTTTTTTAGTAATGAGGAACATAATGTGTTTTATGCACCTATGTAATCTAGTACTAGTTACTTTTAACGCATTAGTTTTGGTTAGGTCTCATTTCCTCACCACAATCCAAGATGGCGCCGCAGACGGCCGCCCTGGCTTTTTGGTGCGCTTCCCCCGTCTTCACAGACATTTTTAACACCTCCCTGGGGTCATGCCACGTCCCAGCCTGCTCCAAGTCGTCCATCATTGTCCCTGTCCCCAAGAAGCCCCGGATCACTGGACTTAATGACTACAGGCCTGTGGCGCTGACGTCTGTAGTCATGAAGTCATTTGAGCGCCTGGTCTTGCCCCACCTCATCCTCACCTCCTCCCTGCTGGACCCCTCGCAGTTTGCCTACAAAGCAAACAGGTCTGTAGACGGCGCCATCAACCTGGCACTCCACTTCATCCTGCAGCATCTGGACTTCCGGGAACCTACGCCAGGATCCTGTTTGTGGACTTCAGCTCTGCTTTCAACACCATCCTCCCTGCTCTGCTCCAGGACAAGCTCTCCCAGCTCAACGTGCCTGACTCCACCTGTAGGTGGATCACTGACTTTGTGACGGATCGGAGGCAGTGCGTGCGGCTGGGGAAGAATGTCTCAGACACTCGGACTCGGACATCCGGACCAGAACCTCCCGCCACAAGAATAGTTTGTTTCCCTCTGCCGTTGGACTCATGAACACTTCTAAACACCTGCCACTTTAACTGCAACTATTCAACCACTCACTGCACTGTCATTTTCTGCACTACAACTGTAAATGTAACTGTAATTCTCGTGTTGTTTTTATTATTGATCAGTGTTTTATGTTGCACCTTAATGCCGAGACAAGTTCCTATGTTTGTGATTTTGTTCCTTGACAATGGCAATAAACCCCTTCTGATTCTGATTCTGATTCTGACAATCCCAGAGCCAGGTTTGCTTCCCAGCCGCAGAGTGAGAGAGAGCCAGGCATGTCATGAGCATGCGCATTTTGCCTCTAGTGACTTGCGACTCCTGTCCTCACGCCAAAGAGAAATCAACTTTCAGATGCACGTTTTGAAAAAGTCCTTCTCCTTTGTTATAACGACTATTTTGACTATTCTGAGGAGTTAAAGTAGGGGAACAGCGATGTGCTGAGTTTGATTTAAATAAACTTCAGGCCTAAAACAAGCGCCTTCTGTTGTGCGTCGGTGCTCTTGTCAATCCACTCATTTTGTTTTAGCATATTTTTCATTGCTTGAGGACGGGCCTACACGTGATTATTGTGTGGCGTTGTGTTGTGGTAATCTGTCAACATAAATGATAAATAAAGCTCAGTCAAACACATTTACTTGTTTCTTGTTTCTTTAATATTTTAATGATTATGTGACTATGTTCAAAGGGATTGTTGGCAAATGATATAGGTTATACAATAATGTTAAGAGTACTCTATCGTGTTACTTAACACAGTAGCACAGTAACTTAGCACGTTAGTTTTCCAAGGCAGTATTGAGGTAACTGGTTAATAATGTGCCTTTGAACAGAATCAGTGATGGCAATAGAACGGGTGGATGTAAAAAAAGATGTAAGTGTATTTGAAAGACTTGAAGAAATATGGAAAGGACCTCTACTGTTTCTCTAATAGGCTTTCTATATGTTTATATTTTGATTGCAGACCCCTGATGGTGAGACTGCCCAAGGTCAATTGACGGTGATAACAACACACTTTTTTAAAAATAAAATTTTAACTCCTTTTACTGTCACAGAATTAATCGGCTGAAAGTTACAGTCCCTGCCCCCTGTTGCGTCTCCATTATGGCACAGTTGGGTTGGTTTCAGGACTCTCTGGTGGATTGGTGGAAGTGGGTCAGACTGGGAAAGAGCTGCATGTTAAAGCAATTTAACAGAAGACGCAGGTCACGTTGTTTATTTGCACTTGATAAAAACTTGCCTTTGATCTCTTTCACATGGATACAAGTATGCAAAACACACTGTATAAACATGTGTAATATCGCTGCATAACCAATTAATTTTGATTGAAAACAACAAAGGAGTCACAATTTTGGTACGGAAACTAAATGTAGATGTTTCACTAATGACAATGCATCTGTTAGGATCAAAATACATGTTTTCACTTGAGTAACAGTTGTTTATGTTTACATGTGTCTTTTAGGTTCTGAAGCCTAGGGGATGTACTTTTGTAAGGAGCATGTTTTGCATTGTGGCGTTATTTTGAAACCAGTCTGACCAAATATTTGTGTGCGCATAAGGTATTATTATACTAGTGTGTAAAGTTTATGTGTATCGCATCAACTGCAAACTTTGAATTAACAATGTTTGACTACATTAAAAACATATATAAATAAATTAGCCTGAACTTATTTCCTGCATAAAAATAAAATTGCGAGTCCAACTATCAAGCTTTGTGCAACATTTCATGCATGCAATGAGCAATTGATCAGACATAACAGGAAGTAATCCCACATCCACATGCAGGCCCAGGTCACATGATCATTCTGTGGCTCCAGGCTTCCTGGTTGTGCCTCTGGATGTCATTAAAAAACACAGTGCGTCTATAAACAGCATAATTTGTCATAACATTTGGAGACAGCAATGCATTTGAATATGGAATTATATGACTGAATTAGCCTAAACTAGAGATTTGTAACCACTTCACAGTATATGGAAAATAACATGACGTGATCTCCATTGATTCAACTGTGAAACTCAAACAGCTACTCCCACAACCTCCCTGCAGGGCACCATAACATTGGGTCCCATAGCTCTGGATTATAACAAAGTTTACAAAGCTCCACACACGTTTGGCCAAATTTTCCAAGAACTAAAAGTATTCTGATTATATTGAATATTTACAAATTAACTGACAAAACCCATTATAGAGCAAGAATAGAGACAACAGGACAAATGTATTCAGTTCTTGATTTTCTTTTTTAGAAGATGCCCATGGCTTTTAGTTGTAAGAGGTTTTCTGGGTTATAGAAGAGGAGAACCACTCCTTATAGCTGGTTTCGGCTTGCTTCTATACTAGTATAGAATCCTTGTTTAGGATTTATAAATCCTCAAAAACTAGTCTAAATCCTGTTTTAAACATGATTACATTGTGTGTTGGATATGGCTTAGTCCTGTTTTAAAACCGGCTTTGACAATATTGATGCGTGTTCATTCTAGTCCCTTAGCCTTGAAGTTATAATTTTGAAATTTCAATAATTACAAGGTGGTACTTTGTACTGATAAAGTAATTTGGAGGGTTGGTCATTTATATTTAATTATTTTTATGAGTAAATTGTGTTATTTCCCCCCCAAAACATTTTATTGTGAAGCAGAACTTCATGACAAAATCCTGCTGCTTTATGTTGTCTTGAAAACATTGTATCTATTGCTAAGTCTGGTGATTGATTGACACTGGTTTTTTCTTTGTTTAGCCCTGCTTTAGTCCGGTTTTAATGTGACTGAGCAGTAAAATTGTTTTATTTACTTCAGTGAAACAACAGATTTATATTGCAAGTTGTTTGTGGATATTGGATATAAATAATAAAATTGTGGAGCAGTTTTGTGGTCTGGCCCCCAGACAATAGCCCTCCGAAAAATCTGGCCCCATGGAAAATATAATTGAGTAGCCCTGCACTACACCAACTGGGCTGGCACAAGATGGCCTTTTAAATCAAAACTATGTTAGCATTGTCCAAGTTCGTTGTTTAACTATTCATATGTCTACAAGCTAAGTGTACTAGTATTAACAGGTTTCTTTGGTTACAGAGGCATGCCTCAGGGACATGAATGGTCAGTTTGTCCACAGTGTGAGCACGCAGTCAGTTCTGCTTATTCACCTGTGTCACAACATTAGGAGAAGGGGCTGCACGCGAGGAGAAGGTCGAGCCATAAAAGCAAAAGTCACACAAAGGTCAGACTTACCCCCAGAGGTCACCAATCCCTCTTATCCATGTTGTTTAAGCTGGAAAAAAAAGAGAAAGATGTGTACAAAAGGTATAGTGACTGTAAGTTACTGTATTTCGGCCTGAGAATCAAATGCTTTCAAAGTGTCATCTTCAAAATGTAATTAAAGAGTGGTAGAAATAGGCAAGTATATGGTAAAGCAATGGATAAAAATTACATCCAAAACTAAACTGAGTCAAAAGCTAAAAAAGTATCATAACTGAGACAAATCCAGGCCTAACCAGGGTCAAACCACGAGTTTGGCTCTTGAACCGTGAAACCTGCCTGATAAGCTTTATTTATCTGGTATTTTTGTATGAACGGACTGTGTGGACTCCCGAGGAATGCGCAGGGAGTGAAGTGTGGCTCTCCTCTGTTACCTATTTACATGACAGTGTTTCCAAACGTTTTATGGCCACACATGGGCACTGATTCTGAACCTGAATTCTTATCACTTTCGTTCACATGCCTTTCAGAGTTCAGTGAGCATAGAGAATGAGTCTGCTGAGGTTTTAATTTACTGGCAGATGCTCATAAACGAGTAAAGCACAAGACCCATATACCCTGCTGGCCACTGAATCCTCAACAATGTGTATGTTTTATAAATTGTGATGGTTTAGTCCTGATTTGAGTGAAACCTTAATTGTATTCACAATGTGTTTAATTGTCATGAGTCAATAAGTGCAGATGGGGAGCTCCGAAAGCACATGTGAAACAATAGAGAATCAGTTTAGGTTGCGTAGGTTCACTGGACCATATATATATATATATATATATATATATATATATATATGTGGGATCTCAGTTAGGCCTCTATGGCCTCTAAATGAGTCCTGGCCTGTGAAATCACTGCACCAATTGCAGAAAGCACAATGCATTTAGCTGTAACTTTCATCGTCTTAAATTGCCATTTGTGTCCCCTGACCTTTGAATAAAGGTGACCTTTCAGGGTCACAAAGTAATTTCAGTCAATCATTACAAAACCCCTCAAATTCACCTTGACAGAAGGTCTAAAATTTCGATGGCTATTATTTAATATGTAACTGCAGGTTCTTTACCACATTATAAACTTACACATGATATTTCTATTCAAAGTGGTTAGCCAATTTGTTAAAAATAAATGGGAGTGAATGAAAAGTTTGGATTAAGTTTGATAACTGCTATGGAAGAAAATCAATAATTGACAACCACAAACAGATTCGATTTCATGTACCATACTGAATGATCTGCATGTTGAATTAATTCAAAGAAATGGACAATGATTGAGCATCCTAAACAGCCGTGATGTGAAGTGAGGTGTTTCCCCCGTGTTGGTATGTCACTACTGAGCTGTCAAATAGCCGGCGCAGAGGCTTCTGTATATAGACTGTCTATTGTGGATGAGCTCAAATCCAGTTCAGCCGCTGCATACCACACTCAATCCACAGGCCTCCTCAGAATACTGCACCTCCTGGTCATCTTGGCAAACCCTTGATCAAAGTCAATACGAGGCTGCCATGTTATCACAGCACAATCAATAGTCCAACAAAAGGAGCCATGGCATTGTTTACCCCTAAATGAACAGGCAAGGACAAAAGTGTGTGTTTCATTCATCTCTAAACAGACACATAAGCAACATATAACATAAAATACATACTCATCGTCATTTACTGTATTACAACTAGCTTTTCGGACCAGAACAAGGGAAACCTGGAGAGCTTCAATGTTTTAGAGCTTAGGCTACTTGTCTCCCTTTCTCTAAACAAAACACTTCCTGTACTAGAAAAATCCCAAACATACTGAGTAAATTATGACAAAATGCAATGAAGGCATTGCAAACTGTAATTACAATCTTGCAACACTTGCAACAGTTGTGTTATTGTTGTAGGCCAATGTCACTGGCAAGGCAAAATATTTGTTCTGTCAAAATACTCTTAGGGTCATGGCCTACATTATGAAATATTTTAGCCAAAAAGGTCTATTTCTTTTATAGACAAAGGCCAGTGGAAGCCAAAATGTTGCATCAGTCTACAAGTGAGTCAGTCTCACGAAACCTCAACATTACGGTGGCACCAAAGAATTTCATATAAAAAAAATAATTGTAAAATAAATCATTTATGGTTTTACTTAGTTTATCTCATACATGTTTCAAAGAGGTAATTATATTTCGATTTTTTCACATTTTAGAGTAGAATTCTCATTTCCGCAACTCGTCTATGTCAAAATTCTACTGCAATTTACTTTTTTTCTCCATATAATTATGTATGTACTTACAATAAATATATGTGGTTTATTGGGTCTCCTACTATGATCTCTGAGAAAATAACATGCAAAACATGTGTGTCCGTGACATAACTTCTTATTCTTCGCAACTCTATTTGGTCATTGTTTAAATACATAAGGAACCAACTTTTTGGAGACATTTTGTGAGTGACTGCGTAATGCATGGCCATATCCCGTACAGTTGTCGTGACGATGATGTCACTGACGATGATGTCACCTATCACCAACATTCCGCCACTCTAAGAGATAGGGAAAAATCTCAACTTTGATGAAAAATCCAGAAAAACCGCCAAGATTGAGGAATACCAAAGCAACAGCAAGAATCGGCGGCTGGCGGAGAGTGCCGCTCCCTGACACAGTTGAAAAGAATAAAGTCTAAAGATTAAAGAAAGAAGTCTAAAGAAAGAAGTCTAAAGAATAAAGTCTAAAGAATGGCGGGAATGTAACACTGGAGGTGGCTTTCTCTCCCTTTTTCTCTCTCTCTTTCTCTCTTTTCTCTGTCTTTCTCTCTCTTTCTTCTTTCTCTCTTTGTTTCTCTCTCCTTTTTTTTTTACAGTACAACATAAAACACATACTTTGAAGACCTACAACTACAGTAGGTGGCGGTAAATGCACCGCCATAAAACACCACCACAAGTAGTGCTGTGTAAAAATTGCAAAGTCAAATGTTTTTGGTTTGGGTTTATATATTGATTGTTTGTACGTTGAGAGGATAAGTAAAACTGACTAAAACTGGGAACATTGTTTTCCATTTTAGCCGGTTGGGTTTAATATCAAATGTCTTTAATAACATTTATTCAGTACCATATCATTACCGAAATAAAGATTCATTTCTGAAATGTGTGTATCTTAAAGTATGTAAGTATTTAAATTAAATATAAAACAATCACAAAACAAAAACTAGTTTTAACATCCATAAAAACACTATAAATTATATTTTGTCAGAGTATCCACTATATTTTATTTAATTACAAGTTATCACATAAAAAAATAATAATTACGTACTTGCTCTGAGAAAGTGTTGCGGAAATTAGATAAATTTGTTTTGGAAAAATAAAATAATACAATCTAATAATTTATTATTTCATGTTTTGGTTGCCCCTATATATGTATATGAAAAACATAATTTGAAATATACAAAAATGTGTTTGTTTCCCTGTAATTATTGGATTTTTTAAGAGTGTTGCGGTAATGAGATTTTCAGGATTTGTTTTGAAGAATAAGCTTTGAACTATGGTAAAATGTTTTGGAAATAAAGTAAAACTTATGTTCACACATCATTCAGACTTTGTTATTGATAGTTTGAAAATAATTTCTTTGATCTATGCTTTTTGAAAAAAATCATGTTTGAAGAGAATGAGAATTTCGTAAGACTGACCCAAGTGGTAATTAAGCAATATTAAAGCAATAATAAAGGTAGAAATCGTTTTAAAACACAAAGTGGCGAGGTAGTACCATAAACAATGTGACTGTCGGTTGTCTTAATAATTATAGCTTACTCTTTTAGCCAAATTAACATGACTTTTCTGTAACCTCTACCTTCTCATCTTCATGGCTGCTGTGATGGTTACCATGGAGACAGTGTAATATAAAATGTCAGTTCACCGCGTGAGTTTCAGTTCTTCCTCCAAATCTTCCCCCATATTCACCCTTTCATTTGTCTTTCATGCCATGTAGGTCTAGTTACCGCTCGTGCATTTCCTCTGTAGCCTACTTTGAGTGTGCTTTGCTTTTTGCCTGCGTAGGACAGACCCCCCTTCGCTTCGGCGTGGTCTCTTACGCAAAAAGAAACGGTAGGTTGTGATTTGCTGCTGCCAGCCCTCCCCTCTCCGGGTGGCAACTTATTAGGCGAGTTTGCAGGCGGAGTCGGTTTCCCTGTGCGCTAAAGTGTGCGTGTGTACCAACCTTTACTACTGCACAAGACGGTACGAGACTGTCCTTTTGCGTTTCGTGTAGGGGACAGTCAACACACACGGCACTCGCCACGATCCGCCATCAAGACCGCCGCACCGCCGCACAAAGGGGATTTTACCTGGGAGTATGTCGTCAAATAAAGAAAATGAAGGCGGATGGAAGGCATTTATATGGAATTCAGAAAGAAAGGAGTTTTTAGGACGTACCGGGTGCAGTTGGGGTGAGTAAATGCAGTATATTTACGAGTTTGGTGAAGTTCTTGGGATCACGTGTTACTACAATGACAGAACGTGCCAAGTTTCGCCATTCAACGGAAGATTTGCTGTTTTCCCCGTCATTTGTTGAGCTCAGACAGCACCTGTTAGAGCCGCGCACTGTCAGAAGCTGTGTCGTGACTTCGCCTTTCAATGGAGGCTGCTCCTGGAGAACAGAGTTGAATTTACATTACATACATTCATTTCAAAGCGAGTCGCCGCCATAGAAAAGCCCACTGACCCGGTAAAGGTTGTATGAAGGCTAATTATCAAAGACTAATCAATAAAACTATCACTGGAAATACGATTTTCCCCATTATAGTGCGACACACGAGATTCAAATGCAGCACCCGGAATAAGTCATGATTTTACGAGTAATACAGTGTAATAATACGATTATTAAGTGCCGTTTTAGACTGCATGTGGGGGCATTGATTTAAAACGTCCCCCTGTGAAAAGGTCATCTTGAAGGACAGACAGTTGTTGAGTTTTTTCTCTTCAATCCGTTATAAGAGTGAAAGTTGGGCTGGTTCGCGCTATTGTGAACGCCTCCCTTAGTCACTCCACCAATTGGTTCAAGTACAATGACATTGTATTCGTGTATTAATAAGCCTTGTGCTAATCTTTTGGCTCCTGCGTATCGCAGGCTCAACATCCACACGGCCAACTCTAATCGTTTTAACCCTCTTTCGTTACTTTAAGACGGACAATGCACGGCTTATACGGTCGGCATTTGATGGGATAACTCGCTACCTGTTTTATCACATCCTCTCGAGCCAATTTAGTGGTTATAACGGAGCCGGGTTGCTTCACAAACTGCTTAGTAACACGGGCTGAGGAACACATCACGACTCACATGTCTCAAAGGGCCGCCTCTTCCCCCTTTTTTCCCGTCTGAAAGAGAAAATGACATGATGTATTAGCACGGAAAGTAAATATTCACCAAAATAAGACGGTTAAACAAGTTCTAGTCATCAAATAGCTACGTCTAGCACAAATCTCAACACAATAGTTAATTATTCATGACTAGTTTGTTTCAACGACACTCAGGAGGCAGTATTTGCGTGTCAATGTTGGCAGTGCTGTATATTTACTGTCGCTCGCGGTGTGTTACATTTGCTTTGTGAAGCGAGACCTTGACGACAAACTAGATATAAATGCGTTACGAGCAACAGGTAGCCATGTTTGATCTCCCCTTTCGCCGCAAAGGTGGGCACATAAACGCAGCGAATCTACTTGTTGCTGTTTCAAACGTGTCGTGCGCTTTTTCATGGCGAAGGTGTTGCAAATCACGTGTGTCCGCGCGCGGGGGGCATTTCGCGCCGTTTTGGGGTTAACGTTTGGAACGAGCTCGGGAAAACGGTGCGAGAGAAAACGAATAAAATAGGCAAAACAGACACGCACAGATGAAGTGTGGGGTCATTTCTGTGTGTGCTGTGCGTCGTTGAGCCTCGCCACACGCTGCTGCAGAGGGCTGTCCCACCCGACCGGGCCGGGCGAGTGGGGGAGGGTCGCTGCTCGGCCCATTCAAACTCCAAACCGCAGCCTGGGACACTTGTAGGCATTTCATGTTGTTTATTAGTTTTGCATAGCCTTTCACCGTGGACAACAGTATGCTGAAAGTGAAAGGACAACAAACTAAGAATCAATATGTGGAGTTGCCCCCTGCACTGACCAAAAAGTTCAGTTGAGACCGAGAGTATGGCCTAAACATCACGTCTTCTGACAGTGAATGGAGCACATTGTTGTCTACCTGCAGCAAAGCTTTAAAATGCCAATCCTGGAGAGAGATAAAGAAGACAATGAAATAGATAACGAAGAGTCTACTGTTGACTACTGGACTTCCACAAATTCACTTTTAACTGTTCTGTTTGTCCATTTCAGTAAACACACAGGCGTGTCCACAACTGTACAATAATAAGTTTGAGTTGTAGCTTGTTATCATCTTGTCTAGTCTTGCACACAGTTCACAGCACACATCTGGTGCGTGTATGATAGAAGTTAAATGGACCATGGCAGTTCATTTAAGTTTACAGCAGTGTTGTGGAAAGACCGGTCTCTGAAGTGACGATAACGTTTGTGCTACTGGGGGATCAGAAAGCCTATATTATATTTATGTCCGAAAAAACAAGTTGGACGTGTGCAGTGTACAGATGTGTGATGGGCCAATCAGGTTTTGATTGTTTGCGTTTCAAATTTTAACAGTTGATCTTTTTCTTTCTGTTTCTACTCCAAAATATCTACTCATTAGTGGCAGAAAGTCAACTTTAAATAAACCCATTCATTATTAGACAAGTCAAAGTATGTCCATATTAGGTTCATCGTTAACATACCAGGCCACACCTTGTACATGCGTGTATTTGTTTTGCAAAACCGTGCCCACCTTATGTGCACTCTAGTGCTTCCATTCACTTTGTTTCATCTCTCTCTCTCTCTTGAAAATTGCACGTTTTGCAGGACAAGTATAAGCACGACTTGCAGCTTGACGGTGCAATGCGTCTCAACAGGTGCATCTCTGAGCAGCCCTCTTTGGTTGCCAACAAGCCCACAAGAAAATAGCTCGGCGCACGATTACAGCAGGTGGCAAACGCAGTCTTTCTGTATTAAATTTAAGATAGTTTATTGGTTTGCTTGGATCAAACTGGAAGCTGAAAGCCTTGATGTAGAAGACCAAAATGATCCTTTTCATGCATTTGGGGCCTGTTGAGACTGCAGACAGGAGAAAACACAGCATCTTCTTCCATATCTCACAAAGAACAGACAGAATTCAATGCAACCTTTGTGTGGCGGTTGAATTATTTAACATGACAAACTGGTTTTGGCAGTGACTCACACATTTGGCCGTGTAGCACAGCAACATGTGTGTGTGTCTGTGTGTGTGTCATGCGTGGATCTATAATGTGAGATGTGTGGGCGCTGCTGTAGTGAATATAAGGAAAAGAGTTGGGTGAAAGGGGGACCTTGATTAGAGCTGGACAATTCAGGGCTGTGCAAAAATAAATCTGCTTTTGGCCCAGAGTCAACCCTATCCGTCTCACTGTTATTGAAGGTGTTTTTATTATTTACAAGATTCCTTGAGGAACATAAATTTTTATAAACTTGACCTGGTGGGGTCGTCTCCATGGAGGTAGATGAGTTTAATATTGGAAACATTCTACGCAATGGAGACAAGCAAGTGGCGGACCTTCACTAGAAAAGTTAGTGCACCTTTAACAGCAACATTCAGTTCACACTTCACAGTACACATTTTTAACAACGGTTCACTTCGTAAACTGCTAAACTAAAACGTGATTATGTATTTCAGGACATGGTCTAAGTTAGTAGCAGGCTTTATACATCTCAGAATGTCTACACAGGACATTAGATGACAAACATCATTTCAGGCTTTGTGGAGTGCAACTATTAAAAATGTGATTTTGATTGGATTTGAGATGAATCATTGTGGTTGTCTACAGAAGATGTTTCTCATAGCGCTCTCATGAGTGGCAGCATTGAGGGGGAAGGGTCCAAAAAAGCAGGAAAGACGAGCGACTCAACTCTGCCCCACTGGAACTGCAGGACCCCCACAGTTGCATAATTGGTGTAAATTTTAAATTAGGGGGACCAAAAGAACCCCCAGATCACTATTATTCCACAAAGACTTCTCTGATAATGAGAAGAAACACATCACACAGCAGGGCGCAGTTGGTGTGGACTCTGAAACTTAAGAGAAGGCCCTCTGTTTTTGTTGGAAGTTTTTGTTTGAGCTGTCCTCAGGTTGCTCTGCTGTGAAGTGAAAAGAGACCTGAAAATGAACACTTACGTTGTGTTTTTTTTCCCTCCGCAGCTAAAATCACCTTGTTCTACATCATTTTCTACGGATGTTTGGCTGGAATCTTCATCGGGACCATTCAGGCAATGCTGGTCACGTTAAGCAACTACAAACCGACCTATCAGGACCGAGTCGCACCTCCAGGTAAGTCTGGAGTGAGGATTCGTTTATTTTACTTTTAAACAAGACTAAATTTCACTATATGATCATTAACAGTTTAGAAGAACTGTAAGAATCTCACAAGCCACCGTAAAATGTAATGAAATATATCGCAGATGTAATATATAGGAGTGAAGATCAGTGTATTCTTAGATTTCAGTTGCATACATTTCTCATTTTATGAGATGCCATTTTGAGGACTATTGATGGACATTCAGATAGGAAAGGAATGTTTTGACAGGTTTATTGCTGTGGAGACAGGAACTATGGATAGAACTGAAATCTATGAGACTGAATGAAACAAAAATAAATAGTTATTGGTTTATGACATCAATAACTGTTGCAACACTGGTAAAAGTGTGTTTTTTCTTGTTATTCCTGAGTTTGATACATTTGTCCAATAGAGCAGTTGACATGAAAAGCCAGTGGTGAGAGCGAGAGGCGCTCGGTGCAGGCTGGTGAAGACCTGCTCGCTAACTCAGAGGTGTTTTGGCCCCTGCCTCGGTGTGGAGATATTAAAAGTGACTGTTGGGGTGTGCCTCTATCTGGAGCCTGCCTGACCTCAGATAGGTTCAGCCATTTTGTCCTTCACTGCTCTAAGCCCGTCAATGGCACTCCCCCTGAGGCACACAGCAGTAGTAGTTTACAGTTCACACCCTCCTCACAGAGAGCATTTACGTGCACCGCGATCCAGTTGCATGCCATGTGTAACTCACGATTGTAGAAGTTTGTCATAACTGAGGCCCTTAAGCTTGTACAGCTCAAGATCTAATCTGTAATCTTCAGAAAAAAACACAGTAAAATGTGGCTGCCCGGTTGTTATGTACAGTCTTGGAGTTCCTCATTCTCTAAGTAGCTACGTTCAGTCGCCTTGTGCCTCTCACTCTTGCTCCCGTGCTGGGGTATTTTTAGCTGCTATTGTCAATATGTGGCTTCATATGTCAGGCCTGTAACAATCAAAGGACAGGAGCAGTGCCGTTCCAGTAGTGACATGGTGAAGGAAGCAGAGCTTTTTTTTCCAGTTTAGCACAGCGCGCCTCTCTCACTCTGGCACTAAAAGTTTCCATTGTGAGAGAAACACGTGAGCCGGGTGGGGGCAGGGCACAGGAAACTTTCACAAGCCTCCACTGAAATTCAAACGCTCTTCTGTAGCGCTCAAATGGCTCCAGTGCTCGTCATGTCCAGAGGAGCTAAATGCATCGTGGTACAGCTGGCGCGGCTTAATAAATGTCATGTTTCCTGAGTCCTTGTGCCATGTAAAGCCACGCCTCACAGGGCCGCGTGTGCTCGGTCGGTGGAAAATTACAGCTCTGACAGAGACAGGGACCAGAGGAAATCCCCAAGACCCAATTGTGGTCCTGAGACAATGGGCCCTGCTCCTCCGGCTTCACCAGAACATACTGACATACAATTAAATAAACACACAAAATGTTCTCTTTATCATGCGTTTTGAGACTGCCCCAATGTTCATAAATATTGGATTGAGATTATTAATGAGTGCCTTCAACATTGACATTCTATTTGATTTTAGAACTGTGTATCTAAGACATAAACATCAACAACAAAATTATAGATGGATACCTGTGGAATGTACAAAAAAAGAAAAAAAAAGTGTATAAAATGAAATATGACTTTTATTTTGAAATTGAAAATGGACAAATTTCGCGCAGGGACAAATGGGGCATAGGGGGACATAGGGGGACATAGGACTGACTGACTTTTTAAAATTCTGGTTTGTTCTTTAATCATATAAACTAGGAGTGTTCCATTGTAGAAAAATATTGTTAATGGCCCATCTCAGGGCTGTTAGTAGTTTGAAGTGAAACCAATAACTCCCTTTATCAGGAGGTCCTGCCCACCAGAGTAGGATATAAAAAACCTGAGTTCTCAGACTTGAGTCACAGATTGAGAATGACTTGGTTGAGATTCTAAAACAGAGTCCAGATGACTACAATTGAATATTTTTCTACAACTCTCTTAACAGTTTTTTTTTTTGAGTTATAACAACAAATGTGTTTGCAGGTCTATCACACACACCACGGTCGGAGAAATCAGAAATAGCCTTCAATTTAAATGATCCAGAGACATTCAAGAAATACATCAACAGTGTGACGGACCTGCTAAAACTCTACAATGACGATGTGCAGACGAAGGAGTTGAACTATGAAGACTGTGGACGTAGGAAAACATTGTCCATATAAAATATTGTTTGTATTGATACTAGTATTTACTAAGCCTGGTGATGTGTGGTTGCAGTTGATCCTCTGTCGTACAGAGATCGTGGCACCCTGGAGAGCGACCAGGGCCAGAGGAAAGCCTGCCGCTTCAGCCGCTTGTGGCTCGGCCCCTGCTCCGGTTTGACCGATCCCCACTACGGATTCCAGGACGGAAAACCCTGCCTCATCGTCAAGCTCAACAGGATTGTCAACTTCAAACCACGGGTATGTACCTGACATACACATACAAGTGTTGGTTAACTGTGTCAGCGGGTGGAACAGTTTTTTTCCAAATGTTTCCATTATTCTTTAAACACTAACTTGATTTGTATTGATGGATTTGTTTTTCAGGCTCCCTCTAATGACTCCATCCCTGAACCTCTCATGTCAACTTTGAGTCCTAACCTGATTCCCATTTTCTGCAAGAACAAGGTAAATTCCTTTTACAGATGAAGCTTTCAGTAAAAAGTCTTGTTACTTGGACAAACCTAATGTTATCCATAATTTCCTTGCAGAGAGAGGAGGACAAAAATAAGATCGGAGAGATTATATACCATGGTATTAAAGGCGGCTTCCCACTGCAGTACTACCCCTACTATGGCAAACTGCTTCACCCCCAGTACCTGCAGCCCCTGGTGGCCGTGCAGTTCACCAACCTGACACTAGGGGAGGAGCTGCGCATTGAGTGCAAAGTGTTTGGCGAAAACATCGGTTACAGCGAAAAGGACCGCTACCAGGGACGCTTCGACGTCAAGTTCGTCATCAACAATTCGTGACCTCAGCAGCGATTAAAAATACACGTAGATTTATCAAAAACACCACTAGTCTTTGAACATTCACGATATACAGGACCTACACTTAATCTGTTGTGTGCTTTACACTAGCTTCTTCTGTGCGCGTGTCCAGGGTTAGAATGTAAAATACAAGAGTAGCAATAGCAAATATTTATTCTACTGTAAATGAGATATTCCTTGAGCCATGGGATGTGTTTCATCGATTACTGTAACTGCGATTTCACTACTGACGCCTCGCGAGCTGTGTGTGTGTCCCGCCTCTCTCACCTGATGTGGTCTATATATTTTTGGAGTGTCCCGTGCCGTAACCCTCGCCCCGTCTCCCCCCTCCCTTCCCCTTTCTCTCGTCTTATGTCAGCTTCAGTGGTCCAAGGTTTGTGTGCCTGTATGTATGTGTGTGTGTGTGTGGGGTGTGTGAAATACAGCATGGTACTCTGAAGCCACGGCCCTTGAATAAGTGAACACTGCGCTCCATGGACTCTTCTTTTGTGTTTCTTTGACCGAGTTTGTTGTCGGGTTTTGTCCGAGTGGAAGGACACAGTTGTACGTTTTTGTTCCTGTTCACCTTTAGCTGTAGTTTTCGGTTTAGCAACATTTCTGTTTTAACATCCATTTTCTTCTTAATGATAGTGTAGAGAGCTTTGTGGGTCCAGCCTAAAAACTGTCACCTCCAAGGAAACAGTGGCTTTTCAATCTGTTTTGCTGGAGACATCACATTACGTGATGCAACTTATTATTGAATGTTTTAGCCATTTTCATGGTGGAAGAATTTTATATTTATGCAGTTGTACATTTTTTTCAAAGTGTAATGTAAAAATCCAATACCAAAGGCGCTGGTCTAGAATATCAGAGGCGATGCAGTGTGCCATGTACAAATGTTTAGTTGGTGTGAAATACTTAATTCAATGTTGAGGGTCAAACACCTGTTTATTTAATCTACATGAGGCTGAAACAATAAAACGAAAAATACGACAACTGTGAATTCTTTGTACAGTCCAGATTCTTTTCATCCTCTCATCCATCCAGAATCTTGAAAAAATACTGCACCTGCAAAACAAAATGAAGAGCTGACAAGCCTCTTAAACAAATGTGAATTTAACACCCTCCCGGCCCATAGTGAAGAAGTGAAATAATGCACTCCTTCTTGTTTGCCTCAGCTGTGTCCTGTCTTGGGAAAGTGGGCACCCACTCGCTCAGGGCTAATGGTTAACACAGAGGCATTTGTCCTGGGGCAGATCAGGAGCTGTGCCTGAACAATGACGCTCAACCCACTCCCTGCTACAACAACGGGTTTGTTTGAGAGCACACTGCCATTCTTCCTCTGCTCTGACCAGTGTGATGTGAAGCTGCCTGGCCCACTGCAGTCATGGGACCCAGGCCACTGCGTCAGAGGCGAGGGGTGAACGTACAAATGCATCAGGGTGAAAAACAATGGAGGAGTTATAGGACACATCAAAGGAACTGCACAGATGAATGGCAAGGGCGTAGTACAGTATTGTGCATTCGCGGAGGATTTAGTAACACGTGTCTGGTGTTAAAAGATCAAATACTGTGCCATTACTAGGGCTGAGCGATGGGACAATAAAAATAAACATGTAACCATTAATAATTAAGGCTAATGCTCAAATCTTGTATATTTACGGCTTTACATGAAATAATGTATTCAATTATACAAAAAAGCTGACTTTTTGATTCAATCAAAATGGTGATCTGATCTTGGCTCTACAAAATCATGATATAATTTGACTTCACCCCTGGCAATTACCATCAAGAACCATCCAGTACCTCTTCATCAACAGATTTAGTTGGCATTACGTTCTTCAGTCGAAGTTCGGTTATTCACCTATTCTTATCGCTGAATTTCTGAACACAGAGTTTGGAGCACGTTCCCAAGTTCTCTGATTCCTTCTTGGAAAATAACATAACATCCGTTCTGAAACACAGGTCTACGTACAAACGCACCTCTAACTCTCCGTCTTCAGGCAGGTCCGTACAGTGCACAGCATTCTTTACTTTGTCTTTGCCGTACAAAGCCCGCAACGTTGACGGACGGAGATGTCGGGCAATTTCCTGGAAGAGGAGAGAAATTCAAATTTACTTCAAAGACAGTCCACCAGTTCACCTTAATAAATATGCAAGACTCTTTGGCGGAAATGCTGCAAGTTCACGAAAACACATTGAGAACATGCATCCACAACATCCCTACTCATAATCAAAGTCTCCCCATACAGAATACACATTGTCCAGCCTGTTCAAAGACTATGGAGGTCTTCTAACTATGACTCCAAAAGACATTCAGCTATAGCAGGCCATGCGAGCAGTATCCAAATGTATGTCTCTGCTTTTTACAATTCAAACTAAACAATGAAGACCTAAATCAAATGAGATCGTGAGGGGCCTGTAGTTTTAGTGACATCCGTCTGTTCTGTCTAATGTCATTAGTGATTATTCAGCCAACATGTGACCAAAAGAGGAAGAACACTCAGCAACTTTTATCATCACGGAAACCTCCCCACTTGACAAATGTTGACTCAAGTGTAAGCTTTTATTTCTCCTAACACACAAGAATATTCTAAAGGTCGGGAAATTATTTAAAAGGTCAAATTTGGCCTTGGAATTAGTATAGGAAGCGAATTATTACATTTATTTATCAAGCAATGCCTGGCAGCTTATAAAAGAACAGTCCCATTCAATCAAGATTTGGAAAAAAAAGTTTAACATTTTACTCAGAAAAACCTGAAGGAGCCAAGACGATGTGGTGTATATTTCACATAATCAAAAAAAAAAAACAAAGAAAAAAACTGTTCCTGGAAAAAATACATTACATTACATTGTTTGGAACTTTTAACCGTTTTTCATCAGACAGGGTCAAATCAAGGGCTCCGCAGCTTCAATGAAACGTAACTCTCCCACAGGGTCCACTATTAGGGGACAATGTGTCAATAAATTATTTACCAGGGCGACTATTAGCACTGAGGGAGTGTGGGTAGTGGGCGTTATGTAATATGTGACCAATGGGAGAAAGGGCCTGAGGACACACTAACAAGGCAACATGCTATACTCAGAAAACCATTCTCTGTGACGCTCAGTGGATATTACGCGTACCTGTCATGTGAGCAGGCATCGGGAGGTCAAATCCAGCTCCAATAATTCGCCACATGGCCTTCCCCAATCTCATTCCCATTTTACGCTACACGGCCCTGTCCAATAAAGTGTGCCAAAAAATCCTTAAAACTGATTATACTGAACAACTGAATAATCTCTTTTGTTTATCAGAATTGTGTCACGAAAGGTCACAGTTAAAACTATGTAATAATATAAATTAAAGTAAATATTATAATTAAATGAGTTGATGAGTTGATCAGTTGATGGTGTTTCTCTGTAGAATTTGCGTCAAAATTGAGTCTTTCATCTGCAGTGGTTTATGAGCAGGTTTTACAAAAGACCGGATCTAGCACAAGGTTATCAGTCACACCTCCATTCTGCTCAAACTCTTTCATTCAGGACAAACAACCAGGGTCCCTCCTCTGCCATTGTTTTAGTTGAAACCCGGGCTTAAGCAGAGACAGGGGAGTAAATGGAAGCTCATGAGCATAATACAGCCATGCTCATGAGTAGGTTAATTCAGAGCAGTTTTGCCATGTTTAGCCACAAGTTTGGCAACTTCTTAGGCGTATCACAGCACAAAAACAATAATGAGGAACACATTTATTTTAGTTCACATTTTGAGTACTTCCTCCTCCACTTCTGAGGAGCAGTGCAGGTACAAAACTGGCCCGTGGCGTCAGCTGGGACAGGGGCAGGTTTACTTTGTGGTAAACACATTTCTCCATAGGACTGTTGCTGGACATAATAGCATTAGTTTCAGATGAGCGCGGCTGCCTGCTTTAATCTGATTGCATAGAATTCCCTATAGTGAGAGCAGGCCTGCGCTGTGGTTGAGGAAAAGGTCAGGACGGACTGTCCACTGCCTCCCTGCAGGTTTACAAACTTGGGACAGAGCAAGTGTTAAATGTGTAGCAGTGATTCAGATTTACTGGAGATTTAAGGTGACGTAAGAGACTGGTAATGGAATAATAATTGCTTAAGTCATCACCGTTGGTCTAGCAGGAAACCACAAGGTCCAATGTATATTTGAGATGACTAGGTTTCAGCATTTTAACAATTGTTTCAAGAGTTATCACTGTGTGTGCTGCATAATTTGATAATTTGCAGGTGGATCTTGAAGAGCAATACAAAATAAGTTTGTAGTGTTCCAGGCCTAAAATGATTTGCTAAAAAACTGTTTAATAACATGAAAAGTCTATGTTTTGCAGTGGCACTTCCTCAAAGTATGGAAGCAAAACTACATCCACTTTTAAACCAAACCACAATTTTTTTTTAAAGAGCTTATGACAAGTTCTCATGTTAGGAAAAAAAAAGGATTCTTGGTTTGATGGAATATTCAACAGGCAGTTTGCGAAGAAAATTGAAAATGAAAGAAAGTAGTGGTGAGTTGTTAAACAGAATCCCTCTGTCATCTATGTAAGCGACGTTTTGTCAAAAAAGTGCATGGACAAATTACACAACAGTTTACTTTGTAGAAAAAGATTCAGTTGTAGTCATCTGGACTCTGTTTTAGAACAGTTAAACAACAGTTTACAATAATTTAAATGTGTAATGTGTTATCTGGTATTAATACAGTAATTTCTATGGATATTGTTCAATGTTTACAATATGGTTGCAAGGAAACTGACAATCACATCTGCTGCCCATCTCCAGCCAGGGCGTAAAGTGATGAAATGTTATGTTTTTTGAATGGTGAAAGTCTTCAAAATGTCCCCTATAAAAAGGAAGCTGAAACCCATGAATACAATAGAAGTATTTTGCCAATAAAACAATCACTTTCTTTGACTTCTTGATATAATTCGTTCTTACAAGCCTGGCTCTTTAAACTGTCCCGACACGGCTAACGTTATTTAAGCTAATCGGCTGAACTAATAATGTGCTAGTCGTTCAGAGGGGGCAGTTAAGACAGCCCAGTATCTGTACCTCTGATAGCGGACACATCACAAGACCTCCGTATCTCGTGACTGAGGAGAGTGGAGGTGCGACAGAGGGAGGGACTATTATTGGGAAGTGTACACAATCTAGACCTATTCAAACATACATTTATAGCAACATTGCACAACTGTTTGTACTAAATTTGACGAAGTTTAGTCATCAATTAGCATATGAAATAATTATCGTTCAACTGTGGTTGAAAATTCGGAATTTAACAGTGAGTGGCCCAAACGCAAGAGAATACGGAGAAACTTAATTGCGCTTCTAAAAAAGTCACAAATCTTATTTTTCTGTTCTTTTTATTATATTGTGACCTGAATAATCACGATTATCGATTAACAGAATAATCTTAACATCCCTAATAGTGAATGATGCAATTTTTTCCTGCAAGAGCTCAAAATACAGGGAAAATGTCAAATAATATATATATAAAAAATATAAAAGTCTACAACTCTACTAAATATTTAGTTTGTAACTGACAGCTGAAAGAGGAAAATCAGGTAAACAAACCAGGTAAACAACAGGAGCACTGCATCGACGCTCACATTTACAGCTGATACAGACTTAGGGATCACACCCAGTTGAAATTATTACCTTTCTCTTTTTAAATAAAATGTTTTTGAGTCTGTGTGTTGTGGAAATTAGTTGTTGTGGGCGAGTTTAAGTATCCTAAATCTCCAACTGTCGTTAGCAAACATGCTAGCTAAGCTCTGCAGTCGGAGCAAAAACAGAGAAACTACTTTCAGTTTGCAGTTTGCGGATAAAATAAATTTGAGCAAAACAATAGCTCCACAGACCATAATTAGGACAAAAACAAATAAATCAGGTGCACCGCCCATAATTCTGTCACTCAGAGCCAGAACGTTGAGGAGCATATTTCAGATAAAAGAATGTTGGTGTTGTAAGGTGCCGTCGGGGAGCATGTTGGTTAATCAAATCTAATAACTGCATTTGTTTGAGTGGATTTTGCTTGTTCTCCCTGTGTACCATGTCGCCAGGAGGAATCCCCTGCAAGAAACATAAATAATGTTGATGTCGCACGGGCTCTTACACTCAGATGTACTCAAACAAGCCTCTCTTTTTAGAATCTGTTTAGTCCTTAGAAAGAATCAATAACTCCTTTTCCCCACACACAGAGTCTAATAATAGAAAATATGATCCCCCGTACAGCCTGGTGTTACTGCGATACTCTGCACATCTGACAGCCCCATAATGATTACTGGAATGTCTTCTTCAGAACAGTGATAAAGAAGAAACAGTGGCTCTCAAGAGCGATACACAGTACACGATACACAGTATCGTTCTAAAAACATACAACAACAAATCCAGATAATAACTGAGATATATTTGGGTAAAATAAAAATACTGTGTGCGAGTGCTAGGGATTTGGGTTGTAGTAGATGTTGCAAGGCAAGTTTGCGTAAGTCAAACAGTTATTTACAGAGTACTTTGCCGACCTCAGTGATTTCTGGATATTCAGCATTCAGATAAAATAAAATACTGTGTCCAAGTCAGTGTAATAATATCTAATCCTTTTTTTAGGTTGATAATATTAATAAAGGCAATAATCAAAAATAAATTGTGGTAATCTTAGAGAAATCAGAGAAAATTTCTTAAAGAGAACATATTAGGTGAAATAGACTTTTATGAGCATTTAACCATGTTATAAAAGTGTTCCCTCATCATTAGTTTACGAAGAGTTGTATTTTGAATCGATTCCTGCATGCTGTTCTACTTTTGAGGCTTGAGTGCTCAGAAAATGGCTGTTTTCACCTGCCTCCTATCCCCGCCCACTGCTCTGTACATACTTGCAATTCCTGATTATACATGTAGGGTTCAAAAATGTCACTATGAAACAATAAAAAGATATAAATTACATTTTTGAACAGGAAATCAATGGAAATTAGATCAGCATTGCAATTTACAATTAATAAAATGTAAAATAAAAAAATGCACAATACTAAATATTTAATACTAGATAATAATTAAAAAACTAAAAGTAAGGCCTGAAATTAAAAATATGAAAACAATTATAATAAGTACAACAGCTCCAAACATAAATGTAACAGTAAGTGATGGCTATGGATGGAGTGGGTGAGTTTGAGGTCACGCTCCGAGTCCAGGGTTAGTCAGCATGTGTGAAGCAATCAGAGCATGATAAAAGACACGAGTGAAAGGAGCAGGAATGTTATCAGATGAAATTGACGTTACTGTAAATATTGGCTCATTCTACATAAAGACCTTGTACCTTTGGCATCATAAATCTAATAAATGAACTAAAACCATTATTTATATCAATGGTGGTTGCATTGCTTATATGGTATGTCATAATATCTACGCAACTAAATGATGAATCTCATTGAGTAAAATTAGCAGTGGTAGTGTTGTATCATATTGACCCTGGGCTACTGAACGAGCTCGGACCGTTCCCCCGTCATTGATCTGTGGAGGTCACTGAACTAATCAGCCACATACAGCGCTTCATCAATCCTCTCAAAGTTTCACTTTTCAGGTTTCAGGCTGGAACTTTAAGGTTCGCCCTGAATGAATCCATTGTTCCATCAAATGTTTCTGAGCCTTTCCAAGCTGTAGCCATGATTAACTTCTCTCTGGTCTTGCTCTTCTCTTCTCTCAGTTGCTGAGCCCTGTCGACAGCAGGAGCACACACACACTCTGACCTGTTGACTGTATGTCCATAAGAGACATGTATTTTATTGGTAGGACATAACTGTCAGTGTGACAGCAGTCAGAGTCATGGCCTCCTGATGACTGAGGAAACTGCAGCTCATTTTAAAGCCAATCAGCTATGACTCTTCATTAGATTCATGTCACGCTCTGGTACAGCCCTGCAGCACTAAACTCTCTCATGCAGGGACAGAGAGAGGTTACATGTACTCCTTTATGCACTTTTTCACCTATTGTACTTGAGTAATATTATTTTGAAAGTCGAAATTATTGGACTCCTTAGCAGTCTTAAGTAATGTAATCATTGTAACCTGCTGTTTTTACGTGGAAGATGGGTGGCCCAAAAAAAAAGAAAAGGATTGTACACAGACAAGATTTCTGTGGTATTTTCATTTGTTCCGCCCCTCTACCTTTACACTGCTGATGTAGCACACAAGTCTAGTCGTAGCAGCTAAATGTACAGTCAATATAGAACCAGTCATGAATGTTATGGTTTGGAATGTGTTTTTTCTCTAACATTGGTTTAATTCTGTGTAATAAAGTGAAGACTTACAGGATCAGCAGGTCCACAGAACTCTCTAAACTTCTGCGGAGCATCGATGCAGTGGATCTCTAAAACCAAACATGGCCCAGAACACAGCTCTGTCACCATACTCTGCAAAAGAGAGAAAGGCAATGACTTATCTAAACCTCTGCAGACAATGTGTATCTTAATTAATTAAATCAATCTGGTGAACTCAAATTGTTCTTAAACCCCTCAATTCATTCTTATATAAAGGACAAACAAGACCACCCTGCTGCCCACAGAAAGACTCTACAAGCAGACTGAAAACGCTGGACAAAATTTTTTTACTCAAACCATCATTGTAGAATCCTGAACAAATACGATGTCTTAAATTGGTATAACTTAATTATCTATTCAGACATAATGCTGGTCTATAAATCCTGTCATGGTATGGCCCCACCACCATTGAACAAGTTCATAAAGTTAAATACAAATACTCGAGGGTCGAGCAGAGGAGACAGCAAAATCCCATTTAGAAAGAACTGAGGAACAGGACGTCATTTCAGAGCTTTAAACGTGTCAGGCAGTGGCTTTTGGACCATCAGACATGTGAACACAACATGAAATAACCTTGGTGTATTTTTAACATCTTTTACAGCTGTCTCTGTCTTGTTAGAAAGATTGTGATGGTTTATTGTCGATTGTCATGTTTTGCTTCAACATGTTGTGTGTGCAGTGTGTGCTTTTAGCATGTTCTATTTTTACTAATTTTAAACTACATTTATACATACATACTACATATACTACATTTCATTGATCTTCATTGTATTTATGTCATGTGTATGGGCTGAGTGTTTTGTGCCCTTTACATGTCCTGTTCTCCATCAAACTGCCAATGGGACCACAGATGAAAATGAACACATGTTAATTAAAGTGCCCTGTCCCATATTAAATAAAAATAAATGCTAAACAATACTGGTTTAACTGAAGGATGCACTCACAGGCATGTCATTTTGATTTGCAGAGTAAAGGTCAAATTTTGACCAAACTTTTTAGAAAGGTCATGCGAAACAGAAATGTCCTCGGTGTTGATAGTGATGAATCTGTCTGCATTCAGTTTTTCATACAATTGTTATATCCCACACCCAAAATACTACTCACATACACAGATGAATATGGGTAGTGAGATAAAGGACCTCTTGTTTTGTTTTCATAGCACACCACAATCTACTATTTGCCTGTTAGTACTTACCAAGTACTCTTGAACCACGCCTTTGTAAACATTTAAGAACTCCTCTGCGTTGGCCCGATTCACACTGAACTGCAACACAAATGAATCAAACAAAAGAAATGTCATTCAACACAGGAAATGGGTGTCCTTCAGATAATACTAGAATAGAAGATTTTTATGAAGTTTAAACTAGCAATCATGGCTAACTGATGAAAGTGCACGTAAAGTAAAACTATCAGCATGTTATCATCAGCAATGCATTAATACTGAAAATGTGCCAAGTGTCGGTGGAGTGATAATGGCCTGATTGATTTATTTTTGCCCCCAAACGTACCACGACTAATGCAACAAAACGAATGGAGTGTGAGGGGTCAGTGTCTGCTCTGATGACGGAGGCTACAGTCGTGAGGTCAGTCGATCAATACAGAGCGCATATTAGTAACATGTACAACAGACAGGCTGATCCACTAACTCACAGGGAATCAATAATTTATCATTTTACAAACATTTCCATCATTTTTAGAACAAACAAGCAGGATGTTTTTCCCCATTAACCCAAAAGCTGTGGTCATCTAATAATTCTCCTTACCATTTCAAGTGCAGAGACTTCAAATCCCGCTGATGATATGGAGTTGAGGATCTTCCCCGCCAGACCTAAGATAAAAAACATAAAAGTTTTTTATCTTATCATGAAGTTTTATTGGTCATTTCCGTTGTGTATTTAGACAAGGTGTTTAGTGCCACAATAAAACCATGTAATTAGTACAGTTTATGATAATAATTGACTTCAATCAAAGCCCACATTACAGAAACCTCAGAGTCAAAAAATGTTCAACAATAAAACATAGGAACGAAGGTGGAGAATGTTGAAATGTGAAAGACACAAATGCTCTTCAAGGATAAAGCTAATAAAATGTAAAGTGGTGTTGAAAGAGTTGGATGCTTTATCTGCACTGAAAATATAGAACTGAACCCAAGGTCTGCAAATGGAAATGGTCTGGTCCAAGCACTTCTGCAATCATGCTTTGTGTTATTGTAAATCAACTAAGGCTCACACATTTTCACAATATGCAGCTTCTCTCATTAGATAACTTTGAATTGTTCATCAGGTATCTATCCACTGGGATCAAGAGATTTCCAAAACCATAGCCATAAACAATTTGATATATTATGGTTCTAAAAAAAGACATGTGACTGATTCCACCAAGCAAACAAACAATGAAAATTGATGCTGATTACATCTTTGACAAGAAAACAAGTATACGCGTTCACCTAGTCTAAGCTATTATTTCCTGTCATGTTAGAATTCAAAAGCCAGTGCTGGACACCTCAGAAAGTAGCACACTACGTCCTGCCTTTTACATATCCTTCCTATTAAAGGGGAGGACATGCTTTATTTTTAGCCGGGCCTTATTTCAGGACACGGACTCACAGGATATAGCTCTTGTCACTGAGGTCGGGCATTACAGTAGAAATGGTGCGTCCGCAGACAGAGGTGCTACGACAGTGAAGGTCAAAGCGCTGCAGACAAACCTAATTGAACGAGGGGCGCCAGACTCATATGAGCTCCGTCTGACACAGTGATAAAGCACGGCCTGGATTCTCCCGGGACCAAACTCAATCTTATACAAATGTTACTCTACAGGCCACTTCGTTAAATGATTGTTATTATTGTGGATTGTACCTATGTATTCAATGTCCACATTACAGGGTACAGTGGATACAAATTATAGCATGGCAACAGCTAAATTATATTAGATAAACTGGCGGCTAGCTTGGGATATTATACAACAAATATTGAATTTCCAGAGAGTGCTGTGAGTGTGGCGAGTAAAAGAGTAAAAGATGCACTTGAGTTTAGGAATGTAGTCGACTAAAGACATGCCCTGTGCATCACTAATCGAATAAAAGGGGACATGGCATGGCGCTGGCAAAAGCTCTCAAAATGATCAGGACCATAGCATAAAAACTATGATAACAGAGAACTAGTACACACAGCATCTTCATAACATAAGTGAAAAAGCTGATCCAACTATCCTGACACTCACAAAACACAGGCTAATAACTAGCTAACTAAGAATAATAACCAACTAAACAACTAAAGGATTGCAGCGGAGTATTGAGTGGAGATTTTGAAAGTTCTTCCATTAACGGTCATAACAACTGCAACAGAATTAAGGTGGAATCATTGTGAGCCGTACTGGGCCCATCTGTTTCCATTATGGCTTAGATTATTTTCTGTCGACTCAAACTTGAGTTAATGTCTTTGTGATCTCTAACCAGTTATTCTTTGACCTTTAGCATCAACAGGAAAGAACAAAAACGGCAGCAACAACAACAACAACTTAACATTCCTTTTCATAATGTCACAATGAATGGAATAGTATAGACCTAAAAAGGTTGCACAGAGAATTATTGGAGAATTTTTTTTGAATAATAACAATAATAATAATAAAAACAATAACAATAACAATAATAGAGAGCGGCCTTGTTTTTGGTACTACTCTTATCCCCGAGCGAGTACCTTTTGCCTTCCTCATGCACACAGACATACAGACAGACAGATGCACACTCTTTCCAAAATCAGCTGGTGTTGTTGCCATAGAGATTGTGTTCTGGAGCTTAGCAACAGAAGCTCGTCTATTCCAGTCATGTCTCGCTGCTGCTGGTACGTCACTGCGTCGTGTCACCTCTATGATCGCCCCAGTATGTCTCGGTAATGTCGCTTAGCCTTTGCCACATTTTAGCTGCCACTTCTACCATCGTCTGCAACCTTCAGACGACCAAACACAAGCTCAGACATGTGTGTCCTTGGGGAGGGGGGGGGGCTGTCTCAAGTGGTCCTCGAGGAAAAATCAAAGTGAGCTATTGATACGATTTGAGGCGGTTCAAGACCAGAGCATTTTTTTAAATTCTATTCTCAGACACTGTGTAAGCAAGTGGTAAGCATGCAATCAGGGGCACTTGGTGGGACAGAGGGAGGGCGCTATTTTTAGGCTGAATTTGTTCCCCTTCACAGAAAAAAAAAGTCCTGTGGAGAGGCAATTTTCTTTAAGTACAAATAATAAGGGCAAGAGTGTTTACTTAGTGGTACACAAAACACTTATAATCGAACTGACATAATGAACTTTTAAAGGTTACATTAGTTATTAGGAATAGCAGGGGTCAACATTGTATACAACATTGTATACAACATTGTATACAACATTGTATACAAAATATACAAGTATATACATTGTATATACTTGTATATTTTTAAGTGTTATTTAAGTCTGTAGATAAAAACACTATATTGTTTTAATGGACTTCAGTGTAGGTCAGCAAGAAAAATATCTAATTGCAATTTTTCTGACAAGTATTGAGACTAGATATTACGATTTTTGTTTTAATAATAGGTTTCACATTTTAAACACGCGTTGGAGAATTGACAAAAAGACACTGATTTTTCCATAAGCCTCTGTACTCACAAACTACATGGTTTGTCGCTTAAGCAGAATAAAACTGGATATTTTATTATTTGTGGAGGAAAACTGCAGCCTATTAAAATAGCGATTTCAATTTGATTGCAATTAATTGCGCAGCCCTATTTCAGTGGCACTTGTGCACATAGAACAAGCTTCACATCTAGCCAAGTAACAGATGAAGCCAAGCATAGAACCAAGGGCGAAAAAGCCTTTTAACCATGAAGCTAAATCATATTAAACTAATTGTGGGTGTAACTTGACCTTTTGAATTAGCCAAGCAATAAGTGCTTTGTGTGCTCTGAGGAAAAGCTACGTCAAACCCTGAAAACCAAATGGACAAATCCTGACAAACTAGAGCTAAATCATTTAAAACAGTACTAGAGTCTCCAAAGCTTTGCATAACATAATACTAAAATTGAAAACTCGATTTCGACACTAAGGAATATACCGTACTCCATTCTTGATACCGATTTCGCAACCACACTAATTATTAAAAAACCTTTTTATTAAGGTCACGGTTTTAGACAATGGACTAACATTGAACTTTCTTCATTAAACTTTGTGGTCTTAGTCTAGTTTTGCTAGAACTCAAAATCATTCTAAAACTGTTACTAAACCTCGTAAACGTTTTTTTTTGTATCGACACATCCTCAAAGGAGTATCTAGTTTCGATACTAGTTTTAGTATTGATTAGGATCATATGTTTGACACTTTTGACAACCCTATAATATACTGGTGTTACATCCCAGACATGACACTGACATGTTGCAACGTGGCCCCAAATTACAACCATTCAACATGTAAGACGTATCTGCACTATGGTGATTTCAAATGTTTTTCATTTCAATTCCATCTGATATAGAACAATATTACGACATAGACTTTGAACAGTAAACAGGTCACTTCTTATCAGTGAAATCTCTGGACATATTCTGTGGCTTATACAGCTAATTAAAACTTATCAATCTCATTCAAAAGCAGCTCTGATGATGCAATTGATTTGGTTATCCTACAGAGAGACATTATTGTGCCGAAATCATGTAATTATCATGAAACTGCAGGACAGCTTCAAGAAAGTAATTCCCTTGCCAGGTAAATATGAATCATTTAATACATTTATGTGTTATTAATTGCAATTAGAGAAAAGGTTTCACCCCTGCTCTTAAAAGAATGTATACTTATACTTAAGTATTATGAGGACTATTTAAGAAGGAAAAACAGATTTGGTCCAAACATGTCACAGCAATGTCTTATTTACAAATTGCACAACTGCATCTGAACAGAACAAGCCCGTGTAATCATTCATAAAGCTTTCTCACAGTTGATTTTTGACATGTCCAAACATGGCACCCTCAGGGATGGTGTGGTAAGAGTGAAAACCATGGCAGAGATCCAATGAGGTGTGGCTTAAAAAAAGTGCGTATGACGATTTTCTCATTTTTACTTTATTTGGTGTTTTTATACATGTTGTAAATATAAATGACAGTTTTACACCAATCAAGTAGCTATGTGTGGAGAAAAGCTGAAAAATCTGTAGAAAATGAAAAGGAAGTGACATCACACTCATTCCATCCAAAGTTTATGTAGAATTTACACAACAGAATCAACTTTTTTGACCCTCTAAACCAGGGCTATTCAACATAAGGCTCGGGGGGCCAAATCAGGCCCACGAAGCAATTGATTCCGGCCCGTGAAACACCTTCCAAATATTGAAAAAATAAAATAAAAAATATTGTTTACTGGCTTAATTCTTGGTTAGCACTAGATTAGACCTGGTTTGGTCTTGGGTTTACTCCTTGTTTGATTCTGCTTGAGACCAGTTTCAGACCTGGCTGGTAGTAGTCTAGTCCTAACTTAATTCTGGTTCAGTTCTGGATGAGCAATTTTGCAAAGCAATGTTGGTAAAGGACTTGGTACGTAATTTTTCACTTAAATCTAATATAGCAGTAGTGATTTTATTGTACTAACTAAATTGTGCCACCCAAAATGTTGTTACAGTAGTGGCGTGTTGTGCACCTCCGGGGCCCTTCAAAAAATCTGGCCCTCAGGAAAATAAAGTTGAAAAGCCTGCTCTAAACATTTATTCAACAAAATAAGGTTGCTCTATATTTTTATTTGTCAAATAAAAAAAAATGGGACATAAGATAAAACTAAAACTTTTACCTAAAGTTTTAAAGTTATCTAAACTACATTTTAGTTCAATGACTGGTCCAAAATGTCATAAGGACTTCAAGGGGTAAGTCAGGGACCAGTGAAATGCCATTACTGAAAGGCGTGAGTTGTACAGAGATTTAGTTCTGTTCAGAGTTCAGAAATCACACTATCTGGACAGTATTACTTAGATTTTTTGGGGGCGATTTTAAATTGTGGTCATTGGACACTGCTCCCAACACAAAGTCAGTTTCATTTGTATTGTTGGCACTAACCTAAAATAATTAATACACAAATAATATTCAATACTAAAACTAGTATCACCACTTTGGTCCTGTGTTAGGTTAAAACAGCTTTGGATTAATGTTGGATCTACAAAGTGTTGCACTGGAAAGTCAGCTGAACAAATTGCTGTTGTATTACTTTTAATGGCGGTTTGCAGCCAACTGACCTACTGTAGTTGTACGTCTTCAAAGTATGTGTTTTACGCTATACTGTTAAAAAAAAAAAAAAAGGAGAGAGGAAGAGAGAGGAAGAGAGAGAAAGAGAGAGAGAAGAGAGAGAAAGAGAGAGAGCTCCAGTTGAACAAATAATTGATAAAACTCAAATGTGATCACCTTTACATGGATGTACTGATTTACCAAATAAAATATCTCTGTGTCTGTGCAAAAAAAGACAGTCAAATGTAAATGGGTTTTGAAAACATTTGAAAATGAAAACAGGTAGGCTGCTTAGTGAAGTTGTATAGTAATATGGTGGTTTGCGGTACGGTATTCTACTGGGCTTAAACCAGTGCAGTTGAACAAAGTGCAGTGCATAGTTGGGCTCAGAGTGGAGAATTTCAGATTTCACAGGTCAAAGCTTTAGAGGCATGCTCTTCAATAGGGATCAAGCCTGGATTAGGACAGAAAAATCCAACAAAAATTTGGTAAGCTTTGAGCACTGTGAAGGGGGCAAGAAAAACAAATACTTCACAAACAGTAAGAGGACAACAATAGAACTTTGGAATTACATTGGATCTAAAATGAGTGTAAACAGGTTATGTTTTGCAAAGAAAAAATACAACTAATGGCGGCAGGTTAGAGTTGATTGTATGAGAATGTTGGTGGGTATTTTGATCCAGTTACAAAATATATTTAAGATTAAACTTCTTTGTTTTGTGAGTAGTAGACGGAATAGAAACGACTTGTACCTTCAGAAAATGGCGTGTGGTTTGATGATGCAGCATGTACAGTCTGTGAGGATGGCTGTGTTTGCAGGGACACAGCCGATTGTGGATGGGAAGAAAAACTCAAGTTCCTGAAAAGAGAAAAGAAGCTCTTTAGCCACTTAGAACTAGAAATAAAGCTGCATTTAAAAGCTCAAAGGAATGTGCACAGTTCAGAAGCTGGATTTCCGACTTTGCTGTCCACAGGCTCCACAGTCATTATTACTTTATCATAGAACATAGCCAATTCAAGTCGGCCCTTTTCGTGTTTTTTGAGCAACTTAAAAAAAAAAAAAAAAGAAAAAAAAAAAAGAACAATACATTATTACATCCTTCTCATATGTTTCAATTAAATTCTATTTTGGAGAACATTTTGAAAACTTAACATCTATTACATTTTGATTTGAGTGGTTAATTGCTACAGTCCCAATTTTAAATCACTCTGTAGTATTGTGATTGAATACAAAGTGTAAAAAAGTACAAAAGGATGTGTAGGATCAGTGAACTGCCCCATAAAGATAAATAATATTACATTATGTCAATGGTTAGCCCTATGATTTTAAAACTGATGGACCAGAGTGTACCCGACTTACATAATGAGCCACTAAAACTGCCCTCTCTACAAAGCCTTCCCTTTAATAGGATAAGTGAACAGGGTCATGTGGGCGCTGGAGTGCGCCCACAAAGAGGTTGAATGAATGAATTAGACTACTGCTATTCTTTGTAATTAGCTTTGAAAATAAGACATAAAAAAGACATAACTGAAGCATGAAGATCATATGAATGTGACCTTCACACAGCACTTTTTTGAAAATGGACATGGTGGAGAGGGAGCAACCCGAAGTCATTAATGTCCAAGTACAGTGATTCTCCAACTGTGGTACCTCGCGAGCTGTCAGTTGGAACGCTGATTCTTCTTCTGGAGTTCAAATATTTGTTCAATTGAGAGTCAATTTCATACACATTTATATCCTCTGTTGGGCTTCTCCTGGTTTCGAACTAGTATTAGTAGCAATTGTCTTGTCTAGTCCTATTTTAGAGCTGGTTTAGCCTGAATTTAGACCTGGAATTGTCTGATGTAGTGGTACTCAGAAGGAAAGCTGAATGTCTTTTTAGGTGGTACTTTGTGTGAAACGTTTGAGAATCACTGTCCTAGTTAAATGAACTGTTTTGAAAGTCAAATGGTGTCTGGGAATCTCTTTAAATGGTGAGCAAAGTAGATTAGGTAATGTTCTCTGTAAACACCAGTGCGTTGGCTAGCTACCTGCCTCTCACAGCTAATGCTAACTTTAAATAAAATGTAAAAATGTGCAGAATACTGTTACTTTTTACTCTAAAAATACATGTTAAATATGTACTTCAGTAAAAAGTAAATTTTTATATGCAATACATTTACTTGAGTAGTTTTTGCTCCTGTATCTGTACTTTTACTTAATTTTTTCACAGAAGCTGTTTTGTATTATAACCCTACACAACATTTTTGTTGTTGTTGTCGTCATCTATTGATTTCATTTGAAAAGTCTATTGATTTTATGCCATTCAAACTGACCCCACCGTCTCGATGCCTAATATGGTCAAATAAACAGTGTCGTAAGTTACCCTGGCTGCTGCTGCGAACGAGTCGGAGCCATGGCCCACGTTCTTGATAGCGTCTGTCCCATACTGAGCACGCATGCACTGGGGATCCTCTCTACGAGCCAGGGACGAGTCTGTGGGGCCCAGGAGCCTCCTCCAAACAGACAACGCCTCGTCCCCCATCAGCTCAAGGGCAACCACAGGAGCAGAGGACAGGAACTGTACCAGGTTACTGCAACGAGCCAGGACAAACATTAAATTGGTATCACTGCTTAACTGTATTATAAAGCTAATAAAGGAACTAATTGAAAAGCTGAACAACTAAAAACTAGGTGCAACGCGACTGAACTTGGCTGAACAATTTTGGCTAAGCATCTAATAGCTCTTTTTCAGACAAGAATTTTCATATTTACGATTTACATTTTAATTGTAGAATTCTGTTCAAATTTCACATTTTATACAAAGAGCATACACTTTGAGAGAAATATTAACTGCTAAACTAACACAGAAGAAGACAGGATAGTTTGTAGTATGCATAGGAAAAAGTGTTTCTTAAATAATTGCAGTCCTTCCAAATGATGATTTTGATTTGATTGCACTATTGACTAGACACTGTTTATTTTTTGGACTAGTGGATTGGTCAAGCGATTGTTTCTAATGTACATTGAGAGTGAGATATTTGAGTAGTACAGTACAATTATTGTGATTTTATCACTGCAGCCCTAAGTCTTGAAATCAAACTAAACTTTCACTAAAAAAACAAGAGCTAACAAAATTTTTGCCAAACTAGGGCTAAACTTCCTCCTGCAGCATCTGGACTCCCCGGGAACCTAAGCCAGGATCCTGTTTGTGGACATCAGCTCTGCATTTAACACCATCCTCCCTCCTCTGCTCCAGGACAAGCTCTCCCAGCTCAACGTGCCTGACTCCACCTGCAGGGGGATCACTGTCTTCCTGACAGATCGGAGGCAGTGTGTGCGGCTGGGGAAGAATGTCTCAGACACTCGGACTATCAGCACAGGAGCTCCACAGGGCTGTGTACTTTCTCCTCTGCTCTTCTCCCTTTACACAAACTGCTGCACTCCAGCCACGACTCCGTAAAACTGATCAAGTTTGCGGACGACACACCCTCATCGGGCTCATCTCGGACCGGGATGAGTCTGTCTACAGGAGGGAGGTGGACCGGCTGGTGTCCTGGTGCAGCGGTAACAACCTGGAGTTCAACGCCCAGAAGACAGTGGAGATGATCGTGGACTTCAGGAAAGCCACAGCCCCCCAGCCCCCCAGCCCCCCTCGTCATGACAGACTCCCCCATCACCACCGTGGACTCCTTCCGCTTCCTGGGCACCACCATCACCCAGGACCTCAAGTTGGAGCCCACCATCAGCTCCCTCATCCAGGCCCAGGAGAGAATGTACTTCCTGCGGCAGCTGAGGAAAGCCAAGCTGCCAGTGCAGATGATGGTGCAGTTCTACACGGCCATCATTGAGTCCATCCTCACCTCCTCCATCACCGTGTGGTACGCTGGAGCCACAGCCAGGGACAAACAGTGACTACAGCGCATTGTGCGCTCTGCTGAGAAGGTGATCGGCTGCAGACTTCCATCTCTGCAGGACTGTACGTCTCCAGGGCTCTGGGACGAGCAGGTCGGATCACAGCTGACCCTTCTCACCCTGGACATGGGCTATCTGAACCACTCCCTCAGGCAGGAGGCTACGGTCCATCCGGACCAGAACCTCCCGCCACAAGAATAGTTTTTCCCTCTGCCGTTGGACTCATGAACACTTCAAAACACCTGTCACTTTAACTGCAAATATTCAACCACTCACTGCACTGTCACTTTCTGCACTCAAAACTGTAAATCTAACTGTAACTCTCACAATGTAATGCCTATTTTTATTTTATTTTATAGTCATTTTTAAATTTCCTCTCAATGCATGCCCTTTTTGATTGAATATATGTTATTTTATTTATTATTGCTCAGTGTTTTATGTTGCACCTTAAGGCCGAGACAAGTTCCTATGTTTGTGAATTTTGTTCATTGACAATGGCAATAAACTCTTTCTGATTCTGATTCTGATTCTGAATCTAGGACAAAATAAGACCTGGGTCTAACATGGATGGGTTGAACATAACTAAAAACAGACAAAAGCATATGCTATAATTCATGTCTGCTCTTCTCAAACAATACATCATATAATCCACAAGTATTCCGCTAAACAAAAGGGTTATATTTATATTAATTGTTTAGTGCTTTGACAGAAATCTCTTCAATGTCATTGGGATGTTTGGTACAGGGTGATGCTGAAAATGCCTTTAAAACAGTTAAAATGGTGAATGATTGACCGAGTACTCACTTAAAGAAGGGCTTGGATTGGTGTTCCACATAAAAGTCGGCCGCTTGGTTCCTGTGAAGTCACACAGCCAGAACCGCACAGGTTAATCAGTGGCTACGCTATAAACATAATTTATTATGACTCGCAAACTGCTAATGAAGTATAGTGGAGTTAGGAGAAGTGGTGTCAGTTGTCAATGTCAAGGGCAAAAGAGTGGTTGGTGACACATTATGCTAAATGGAACTGTTAAAGCCTGGTTCAACTACTAATCACTGACAATAATAAAAAATGCACATGTAATATCTTGGGGATAATTTTTACAGCTTAACCTAAACAAATTTGACAAAAATATTTATTACCATTTCCCTAGATTTGAAACACAGGGTCTTGAAATTATGAAATGTGTACTGCCAACACCTGCTAACAGCAGATTGCATAACTAAGCATTATATTTCAAGTGAATTTGCATCACCTAAAACAGGATTACCGATTACACCTCTTCAGACAGTGGTACTGTGTGCGGTCTATCACTGGCACAATGGCCAGAAAGTCAACTCCAGTTATTATAGATTTAACATGAGTTTCAAGGGCAGGAAACAAGAATAACTATAAGTGAATTTAACTGCTACAATAATGCTTTTACTGTATATTGTAATCTTAATATTTAGCCATGACTTGCCAGTTGCATATAGCTGTCATGGCAACACTAGTTTTATTAAAGTGACTTTTGCTGGAAAATGATTTGCCCGATTCTGTGCACCAGTGTTTTTGAGAGCTTTAGATGAACACGATTACGCCATGACTGAGCAGGAGTAAAGAGCGAGGTGAGTCAGTGAAATGAAAACTGGTGATATGATCCCGGACAACCAATATGCTGTGAATGTGACACAGCAAATTCTCCATCTGTTTGGCAGGGAATAAGCTGCAACTGCCATTAAACGCACGAGAAAGAAGAGGGTGAAAGATGGCCCTGTGTTGTATAGGGTTTCCCACCCGCTTCTTAGTTTGTGTATGCTCAAGTGTATTTAATCCTATGCTCTGTTTACTATGTGTTGGGTTCTGTGGTTTTATTTATTTATACTTGAAATGATTCATTTTGGTTAAAGGGGATATCTTTTATGTTATATTTGTGTTCTTTCATCATTAGCTTACTCAAAGTTGTATTTTGATTGATTCATGCACATTCTGTTCCTACCTAACTGCCATCTACGCCCACATAGCAATTTTTCAACAATAAAAACAAATAAATATAAATCTGTTGCTTGCTATAAGGAAATGTCACTATGAAGAGGCAGGTTTATCATTTCTGCAGTTTTAAACAGGAAGTCAGTGCATGTTTTATAGTTTAATACTAAATAATAGAAAAGGTGTTGATTAGGTAATTGATTGACTAATTATTGAATAAAAAAGAAATGCAGATTTAGTCAGGATTTTTGTTTGAATTTTGGCATGATTGAACTTTTTTTTTATATATATATATATTTTGGGCTTCAGACACTTTCCCTTTTTAAAACTGTAAAATATACAATAACAAATACACAAATTACAAACCAAAGTCTTCTTGCTCCTATTCATGTTAAACCATTTTTGGTAAAACCACATATTTTTAAGATGTGTTTCAGACACTTTATGCTTTAAATGTCATCATAACATTATCTGTATTCATATAGTCCCTCAACATATTGTGCAGCCAACAGGACCTCACCATTTTAACTTCACCATCTTGGCTTTGGTCACAATCAGATTAGAGCTGTAGATGGTTTCAAGGACATCGCCGATCCTAGTCACAGAGTCCGGTTTTATCAGAGCAAGTGTTCTGGAAGAGGACGAGATATTCCCTTTAGCATTAGACACATTGTAGTGTACATCAAAACAGAGATAATAATGCCGGATGTAGTACATTTTTTATGTTTTGGCTTATACAGTAGTTGATATAATGTCTAATAGTAAATCACAGCAAAACATGAGCTATGTACATGGTCCAAAAGTGGAAATGTGTTTTCAAAGGCTGTACTCTGACCTTGCAATTGGATAAATGTGCATATGGACAAAGTGATTTCATCTAAAGTGACTGACACTAATGCAGGTAAATCTGATCTAATTTAACCTTGAGATCATACTTTGGGATAGAGAAAATCTGGGGTTGCATTCAGAAGTGGCCAGGGTGATGAGTTATGGTAGACTTCTGGTAGAGTTAGCGATTATTAATCTGTTTTTAAATTAGGAGTCTTGGAACTTTGGTTATGTCCTTGAGCAATACACTTCACATCCGCTTGGAGCTGTATCGCCAGAATTAGACTGAGTGATGCATGAGTGAATGAATGAGTGGGATTTAACCATCAAACGTAATAGTAACGTACGCAAACAAGTCAGGCATTAGTAAAAAGGCACACACTAATGTTACTACTATTGCACCTTTCTTTTTTGCTGCCGAGTTTGTTTGCTGTGAACTGGTCTCCGTAGTCGATCAGATTGAGTTGTCGTGAAAAGATGTTGACTTTATTTCCCACAAACAGGTCCCCCATGTGCAAGTCCTTATATTTAGTCTTTCTCAAAAACACCCTCTGGTTCTTCACATCATACTGTGGGGCATAACACAAAGCACACAACACACAAATCATTCAATCAACAGCAACATAAATGAATGCATATATGCGCACAGCAATGGTAATTACTAACAAAAAAATGGTTCATTTAATCAAATGTAAAATGGAAAGGTCTACATAAAATACAGTAGAGGTTTTAGTAGAGGTTGAAAATAAATAAATAATAAAAACATTAATGTACTAGAAGAATTACAGACTCCACTATAAGAGACAAGATTTTAGTAAGTCATGTTCACCATTTCCACTGAGCTGTCTCTGGGGTAGAAGAGCAGTTGGTACTTCCGCAGGAGGCCGGCCGTCGGGTCGTACCACTCCGCCAAAAATGCAAAGCGGTCCTCCTGGAAGACAAACAATGAAAGCAAGGTATTGTGAACATTTAGCCAAACAGAAAATGTTATCATGAAAGATTAAATGTATTACCAATTGTAATTGTTTTCTCCCATATCTTTAAAGAATCTATGGGATCTATGGGTTTCAGAATGGTGAAAATGTAGGACAGTTTTCATAGCAGTTAACAATTTAAAACTTAATTATTATTATTATATCTTTTGAATAGGGATATCAAGTTGATTTGGCTAATTGATCACCATGATTAAGATCACAATATAATAAAAAAAACAAAACCCTAACTTTATTTTTATATTACAACAAGAGAACCAAAGTGCTTTCCATAAGTGCAATAAAAGATGTGAAAACTAACCCTGTCAACAACAACAAAAACTTGTTCGAGAGACATGTCTAAAGAGAAAAAAAAAACGCAGAAGCATTTCCATGCTTTTGCTCTAACTCATGGCTAACACACTGAAAAATCTATTCAATCAAACAAAATGGTTATCTCGGTCTAAATGTAAGCCCAGACAGGTTGAGTGACAGATGCTAATTGCACACAAAGGCAGTAAATCTGGTGAAAACAATGGCAGTTTCCTCTTTATGCATGCCTGTGTCATGACTAAACGCAGAGCAATGGATGAGTGTGGGGTTTGTCCAGGAACACTGCAGTAATGAATTCAGTGGTCTAGTTTACAAAGTACAAAGCGTAAAAAAGAAAACTATCAGAAAACATATTACATAAGAGATAGTCATTATTATTGTCCACCTGAATTAGCCTGTGTGCTGCAAGAGCAATCTGACTTGAGCATGATTGTCCTTGTCGTCTGAGTGACACTAAATGGACGAATGCTGTCACAAATTCACTAATGGTAATGTTTACTGACAGTAGGCAAGATGACCACAGGTCTTGAAAATGTCCGTTTGCGTCAGATGAGAAAAAGAGCAATTCTGGCTGTCATAATAATAATTCACTGTCCATGGAAGTGACCAATTTATTGTTGTTTATATCTGTTTTAGTTGCATTATTAGACGCATGTAACAAATCAGGTTGGTAACGTAACTTGATATATGAATGTATCAAGACTATGTTAAAACAATGCAGGATACTTTTAGCTAAACATTGACTCATTTAGGGTTTAAAAATCTTACTTTGCTATGAGATTTGAGGTGTATTTAGATGTGAAATAGCTCAGTCCATTTGTTGTCTAGGTTACGCATAAAGAAACAAAACAAATATTCTCTATCAGCTGCTATAATGTAGCTAGCCAAGTTACAGTTTGCACAAACGCTATGCTAAGTTAGCAAACAAACGCACATGTTCCTTCAAATGCAGTTTACCGAAGTAATGCAACAATATTCACGTATTATCACTGATATAACGTTTGTGCTAATATTGCACTCACCATTAGTGTTGGCCGTATTGAAACAGACGTTTTGGCACAGTTTCGAAGCCCCGAAGCGTATGCACTTTGAAACACTGCTTTGAAACGTGATTCTTTCGTCTAAAAAACTGAGTTCATTGAGGGCTTTAAAAAAACCACAGAACAGAGTCTGTCTTGCTGCTTAGGAACTGCTTTGTAAACACTGCTTTGTAACGTGTTTCAAAGCGCTGATCACGTGACTTAGACGGTTAGTGAAGTTTGTCACGTGATTCTGTTGTTTCACGGGTTTGTCACTAGGGGGCTTTCGCCTCAAACCTGAGTTCATTGAGGGCTTTTAACGAATCACAGAACAGTTAGTCTTTCTCAAACCTATGACTCTATAAAGTCTCAACCTGCTCCACAAAGTTTTGAAAAGGTGTTTGCTCGTCGGAGGCATGTTGATTGTTTGTGAAAAGTGAGATCATAATTTTAGCACCCGTGTTGTACAAGACTAGTTTTTGTGTCAAGAGCTGCCCTGTCCTTCTCGGATTTTGCTGCTTTTCCAATGTAAGAGAATAAAAGCACACATAAATTGAGTACTGCCCTGTGGTCCAAGTGCAGCCGGCCACAGAGTCATGAGTTCGAATCCCGGCTTCTATAACTTACTGCATGTCCTCCTCTCTCTCATCCTCGTTTCACGCTAATATGTCCTGCATAATAAAGCCTACCGGCCAAAAACAACAACCTTAAACAACATTTAAATAATAAATAAAATAATGTTTGAACCCCTGTGGATGTGGTAGTACTAATACATACCACTAGATGTCACTCTGGAGAAGTGTTGTGTTACTTTTAATGGCGGTTGGCAGCCAACTGAAAAGGTGCATTTACAGCCCATGGATAGAGAGAGAGAGAAAGGGTGAGAGGAGGAGAGAGGGAGAGAGGGAGAGGTTTCTATGGTAACTGTGCTGACAAGCAAAGCGGCGCTCAGGAATACGGTTAGAGCCGAAAAAAAATTGTTCGCTTTGCGTCTTAGTTTTGACTTTTCCCTTTTTGTATATTTGTATTATTATAAATGGGTTTTACATCTTAGCATTAAGGAATACACTGAGAGCTGTGCAGTTAAGTATGTAACATATTTCTCAAAAGCTCGTTCAGAGAACTATGAAACATTGCAGTTTTCTACTCCAGTATGCTCTGGAGCCATGAACTCTGCAAATGTGGGCAAACGACAATTCACAAAACTGCAACATAATAAAGCTGCACCATAGAGCCATGAGCTACTGCTGTGCGGACAATTTGCTTGTGTCATGTGCCATCTACTGGTGAATCAGTATAACACATAATAAATACGGAGTTGCCGCCAACGCACCATGTGATCTTTACCCGGAACAAAAACAACAGTCCAGAGGCCCGCCTTCTTCAGGAACATCTGAAAATGTGATTGAGGATGGGATACTTTACTTACGGAGTAGAATATTCTTCTGAATATAGTTCATGAATTGTTTTACAATGTGTTCACCTATTTCTTTGAGAGATTTTATTAACGAGAATAAACCTTTAATTTTGGATGGAGGTCTCGCAACTCAACTGGAAGTACAAGGATTTGAGCTTGGGGTAAAGCATGACTAACTAATAAACAAATTGACAACTTCAATCTAAAATATAATGCACTTAGCTCTTAACTCGTAATTTACCTACATATAATGAAACAACTATGTAAGAGTTAGATGTGGGTATACATGTAGTTATGGTTTACTCAGACATTGTAATATTATTTTGACCACAGAGGGATCCATTGTGGAGTGCCAGACTTTTGCACACAAACACTGAAGCCATAAAAGATGTCCATTACAGGTTGATTTACCACAGCACATTGTGAGTTATTTTACACAACCATATTGATTGTTATTATTTTTAATAGATTTCTTCTCAGTGGCAGCAATGTTATAACCACAGCTACATACCAGGCCAGTGTAGAAGGATTTATCCAACATTTAGGAGTGACCTGTGAACATGCCAAAGAGCTTCTGATGTCTGGAGTCCATCTGGCCAAACACACACTGCAGAAATTTATATCTGAAAATAGAACGGGTAAATATCCACTAAAGTATATTGTATAAAAGTATATAGTGTACATTATTTACATGGATTTGTTTTATAGGTGAAACACATGGATTAGTGGCTGGCTCTATTGGACCTTACGGGGCATTTCTTCATGATGGATCCGAGTACACAGGGGCCTATGCTAAAGAAATGAGCATTGAGGTATTGGCAAGCTCCACTCTCATTTAGAGCATTATATACACAATTCTCTTTTTTGGTGGCAAATTAGCACCAAAAAATCAGCATAAAATGCAGAGTACCAATTTCCTTATAAAGTAAGACTCAACTTACTTCTATAAAATGTCTAATATAATGCCTTTATTTAGTCCCAGATCAGGTTGATAATTCAATGAACCATGACAAAAGTGTATTTAAATATTGTTATATCAATTAAACTATTTAATCAAAATTTATGAAGCAGTTTTCATACAAAGAGCTTTACATTACAATTGTTAAAAGCAAATTCTAGAACAGGGCTGTCAAACTCATTTTGGTCCGCGGGCAAAATTTCGATGCTCAGACTGGGTCGCGGGCCGAACATAACGTAAAAAATAAACCAATAAAAACTATAAGAAATAAATAGTTTTATATAACCTAGTAATAGTTCTTTGTGGACACTGTTGCACAAATTTGCAGCAGGTGAAAGACTGAGTCGATATTCATGCAGCAGCAGGAACAGGAACATGGACTTATGACTTGGGTTTTGACAATTCTCTTTTAAAGCTAAAGGCTAAAAAAAATTGTTTTAGGGCCTTGTAATAAAGCAAAAATGTCCAGGCTGAATCCATATAAAAATCCTATTAATTTTTCATTTTATTTTAGGGTAATTTTTTACTTGTGGGTTTGGAGCACACACTGACTCTGATTTGACTGAAAATAAGAGGGTTAAAGCTTTATTTTTATGTACGGCATATCAAGCAGCTTGAGACCCCTACTCTAGAACCTTCTTAACCAATTATCCTGTTCCATCCACCCCCACATCAACCCTCAAACCCCAATTTATTTAATTTAGATTTTTTTTGTGTGTGTAAAATCAGATAACGATTTAAACTCACACTTGGGAAAAGTACATAAATGTCCATTTACTAGAAGAGGGGTTGCCCAACTTTTCAGGCCGAGGACCCCCAAAAATAAACCACTTAAAATTATGTTTAATTGTATTTATTTTAGTAGTTAATTATCTGACTCATGGTCACTAAAACCATACTGTTTTCAATTAAAAGAGAGACTAAATAAAGTGTAATAGGTCGGTGTAATCCCTCATTTGTCCAGGCGTGTTCCATTGTGGAAAAAGATTCAGTTGTAGTCATCTGGACTCTGTTTTAGAAAAACAAAACATTTCGACTCTCATCCAAGAGTCATTCTCAATCTGTGAAGTCAGGGAACTCCTCTGTGTAAGCCCTGCCCACTATCAGGAGGGCCCGCCCTATGGCCCGCCCAGTAGGATGACTACAACTGAATCTTTTTCTACTAGTGTAATAGATTATTACGTCTTAAAATCATCTCGCCACCCCCAGGGGTCCCGACCCCCGCTTTGTACACCACTACACTAGAACAGCGATACAGTTTATTACTATTTTTTATATATATATTTATATTATATATATATATAATCCACTTCTGCCCTAATGAAAAATATCAAATGTGTAGACATTCTCAACATTTTGACCCCTTACTTGCCCCTTACTTAAATTTCACATGTAAAGTAAAAATGTACTCCAAAATGGAAACAAAAATCTCCTATAAAACTGAAGACAGGGAGAAATTGAGGAATGTTTTATATGCGTCGTATAAGACACGTAAAAATGTAATCGTTACACGGGAAGTTATCTAAATTTTGGTGCCCATTATTACAGTACATGTGGAATCCAAGTTTTCAAATTGGCGTTTTAATGGTTAAAGTTTTATCTACTTGTATTTTCAAATGTACATTATATTGTCAAGATTTAGATGAACACAGATGAATCTATTGTGTTTTTATAGCTGTTTGTGTGATTTTTTTTTGAAGTTTTTTTTTTTTTTTTCCCTCTCAGATTTTATGAACTATATAAGCAGTACAAAAGTACTAAGCAGTCTTTTGAATTTGTCTATTTATTTTTGTATTTATTTTATAATTCAGGCTTGATTATAAAACAATCTGTAATGGAGATAGTTATAAATGAGAATTAGATTTTCCTGCTTTTTGTTAATTATATCTGTTGTTTCCAGAGTCTTAAATCATGGCACCGCCCTCAGGTGGAGTGTTTAACTGCAGGAGGCGCAGACATTATTGCATTTGAGACAATCCCCAGCATTAAAGAAGCAGAGGCTCTGGTTCAGCTGCTCAGAGAGTTCCCCAACACTGAAGCATGGCTTTCCTTTTCCTGTCAGGTCAATATCATCAATGTATTTTATCATTTCATGGCACCACCACAGTCACTGCTTCTACTTCTACTAATAAAACGCACAAATCCTTTACGACTTTATTGTTGTGGCCCCAGCATTTTTTATTTGACCCTTATATGCCATAATAAAAACTACATCGCCAAATAATCTTTTTGAAGCATATCGTTATCCTTTTCCTAAATCATTCTTATAGTGAAAAAGTAAAGCATAATCTTGGTGGTACTACTTGCATTGTCTACTATTTGTTCTTTGTTTGCACCAAAACCTGGGCCATGTAAGTTGCATCCTCGTGACACATCGTTCCTTCTCTGTGCATCACTTCTCATAGGATGTGAAGTGTATATCAGACGGCAGCCTGTTTTCTGACGTGGTGCAGGTGGCTCTTAAATGCCCTCAGGTCATGGCAGTTGGAGTTAACTGTTGTTCTCCAGATCTGGTGGAGCCAGTTCTGGACTCAGCCAAAACCCTGCTAAACCCAGACCTGAGCTGGGTGGTCTATCCCAACAGTGGAGAGGAGTGGGACACGGACAAGGGGTACTTTTTTCCATAAACATAACAATATACTTTGTAGCTAAATAAATATTTGTAGTTTGTAGGCAATGTAGTTTGTATTCAAACAATTATAAAATATTCTTCAAAATGTAAAAAATAATAATAATCTTTTTTGTTTTTTAATGTAAAGTTGGTTGGCTCAAGAGAAAAAAGTGGGGTCACTTTCTCAATTCTGTGAAAGCTGGAGAAGTCATGGAGCAGCCTTCATAGGTGACACAGAACTACTTTCTCAAGAATTCATACATTGTATTTAATTTCTATTCCTTTTTAAAATGTCTTCCAGGAGGATGTTGCCGCATCGGACCTGCTCAAATCACAGAGTTACGCCATGTATTAAAAGGACCCATCCAGTGACTGAAAGCTGTGACAGAAAACCTGGTTTATATCTATTTATGAAAATCTTACTTTATTGAGAAAAAAATTATAATAATCAAACGCAAAACATGTGTGAACAAAGGTTAATGTATCGCAATTACACATGTAGTCTTCGCTTGCAGTTTACAATTTAAAGTTTTGAATAAATTCTCTCTGACTTTTACAATTGTCCAAAATCTGTAGGAATAGATTTGCACAAAACACAAGAAAAAGGTAAAACATCTTTTACGAGAAGCTCACAGCACCACTGACAGGAAAAGCCCATTACATATGTCACTAAAGCAGCAAATGCTTTGTTATTTCTACAATATCAGATATGGGATGGATAATGTAATAAAGGTAAGGTAAATGCTATAGCCAACAAGTCAGAGAACCACTTCTTATGTGCCAATAGCGACCCCCTCTGTTGGAGGTTGATATCACACAATACAGTCTCGTGTATAAATACCAAGATCCTCATCAAAATCCATCTTTAGCTCATACAGAATATTTCCTGAAAATGTCACATAGATGACAAACATACATGCAATGCTGGTGGAAAACAGGGAAATTTTACAATAAGGAAAAGCAGATTTTTGAAAAAGAACTGCTCCATTAAATCAGAAACAGTCTGGTCTAGGTTTACACTTTCTTTGTGTTTTTTGAGAAAGTAAAATGTCATTAAAGTGTTGACTTCCTCCTTCCTTTTAGAGTCATACCACAATCATTTAGTTTCAATTCTGAACGTAGGACAGATCAAGTTAGGATAATAAAAATCCATTCACGAATTTTCCAAAAGTTTGGCAAAGCAAATAAGCATTAAACCTCCTCCACCACTTTAAACGTATACACTAGTATCTGTGGAGCTTTAGACAATCTAATATTAATTCTGCATCATGTACCAACATAAACCCAGATAAAATACAAAAAACTGTCAATTAAGTGTAATTTATTTTAGGTAAACGGTTTCATAAAATAATCCCCATACTACAATTTATAGATGTTTATAAATGCTTAAGATATGATAAATTAACTACTCAATGTTTGCTTTGCTCTAAGCAGCACTGGATACATAAGACAAGAGATAAGAAAATGGTCTTTCCAAAAGCAAATGTAAATCTGTGTTTCTAATTATTCACTGGTTCTTTGAGCTCATCTACTTACAATTTGTAATGCACCAATTTAAGGCATACCATATATATAAAATTCCTATATCTTGCATAACTCCAGGTAACAGACACTCATTGTACAGCTTAACATAACGAAACACCCTCTTTGGTGCATGCAGTGTGCATCTTTATCCTATGTAAGCTTTTTGTTTCGTCACCAAACCATCTTTGAAAACAGAACAGCTCAGCTCTTGACTCCCTCTACAGGTACACAAAGGTATAACAGGCAGCTAGGATGGCACAGATGTCAGGAAGATACAAAAAGTGCCTTGAAATGTGCTGGTACAAAGCTGTCAGAAAAACAAGAAAATAACTCTAAACAAATGCTTCACAAATAAATAACCATAGACAAAAACAATTAGATGTTCTTTTTTAAACATAAAACAGACCCAAACAAATACAAACACAGTCATTATCTGGCCAGCAAAATAAACCGTATTTTCATTAACATGGTACAAATCAGGTCAGAACAGCTGAGTTTTGTATTAGCAAAGACTTTGTTTTTGTTTTTTCTCTTATGTTTTCTATTTCTATATGCTTATAAAAAGCAGGGTTATCTTTGAATTTGAAACTAAAACATTACATTTACAAAATGTAGAAATGTAGCAAATTGCCAAAGACATTAACTAAACAACAATGTACTTTTTTAAAGTTAAAATACAACCTAACTTCATCTTGTACATCTTAAACCTCCTGGACACAGCACAGTATGAATCCAAATGGTGCCACACAGACCTGACTCGTACCACTCAATGAAAAAGGCTATATACACTAAAACCTGCAGTAGTAGCTTGTATTCAGCCTCCTCAGTCTGTCATGTCCTCCTCCAGGTCACTGTCCCTGGAGTGCTGTCTGAACTCTGTGTGATGAGACCGCTTCCAGCTCTGCTCCTTGTGGGAGCCTGTGCTGTGGGAGCGTCCCAGATGAGACAGACGCTTGTTGGACCGGCCCTCGTCCTCCTCGCTACCCAGGACAACCTCTGTGCTCTGGGCATGGAAGTCGTGCCGCAAGGTTTCCAGATTCAAAGCCCAGGGGCCCATCTTTTGCCAGTTCACCTTCTGAAAGGCAATGATGCAGTGAAGGTTGCCCCCCACCTGAGGAAGATTGGTTAGAATGGTTTTGTAATGACAAAAAAATAACAAGGCAAAAGTGATGATCAGAACTGGTTGCTGAGAGGCGAAAGTGCTAGCCACCAAGAAATGAAGAGGTTCAAAATATTTATAAATAGGGCACACAGTAATAAGATAAAGCCCCTGTCTATCATGCTTCTATAAAAAATAACAAAAAAACAACCTAAAAACACCTGTAAACATTTGGCTAGACAAGTTGGATGTAAGTCTAAACTTGGTTAAATTAAAAAGCAATTGGATGCATTGGCTGTATACAAGAATTTTGAATAGTAAAACGTTATAGTCTACACGTTTAAAGTCCAAACCTTTTTAGTTTTCCGGTGCTGGATCCCCCTCTCTAAATGGCGGATATCCAAAAACTCAGGGTTTTGTGTGTTTAGGTCCGTGACAATGTCCACCCACCTACAGACATGAAGGTTTCACTGTTTAATGAGTGATTTTTGTTATTGACCACTGTATTAAATCTACAGAGAATAGAGTGATACAGCGTTTTCAGATTTTTTTATGTTCTCAGTCTATTACGCACCTGTCGCCCACTTAGTTTGGCAGATCCAATATTAGACATAGTTCAACCTTTTATTTTGTTTTACACCTTACCTTAAGTATTTCATGCACAAATAATTTATTTTATGAAATATTGAATATACAATATGGCAACGGCTGAATGAAGTTCTAATGAGGGAACAATATGCTAAAGTTTAACAAGTACGTTAAGATTCATTATGCTTAACAATCCGGCCCAGTTTCAAGCCCGCAGATGTGCCGAAGTATATTTCCCATTCTTTTTTTAAAAATTCAAATTTTAAGCGGCACGACAGTGGTAACTACAACACATATACAAATAACAAAAATGTTAATAATGTAGCAGTTTATAGAGGTTCAGAAACAGATTTCAAGGAAAATCATAGGTCTTGTGTTTAGTTAACTCATTTATTTAGTCACATTTTTGAAAAGAATAACCTCTTGATATGAATAATCTTGTTTTTGACGGGGTCCTCAAAACATGCCGACTAGCCTTGATCAAGTTTTCAAACTTTTAATATTAATACTTTTAGGGAAATCTATGAGGAAAATCGATGGGAAATTTACTTCTGGAACGAAGTGGTGGGTCAATGTTTTAACCTCCATAGAAGTTCGCTGAGATGACTAAACCAGCAGATAGTTACCGTTTGCAGTGAATGGCCGGGTGCTTTCTGCTTGGTTCACCAATCAAAATCCAGTGCTCCATCTCAGTTATTGGCAATGGGCCCCTTCAATATTATACATAAAGTTAGGCCTAATTTAGACAGTGTGGTGGAAAAGGTTTCAACGGTAGTCACCTGGACAATATTTTGGAAACATGTTTTGGCCATCATCCAAAAGATTGACAGTTTGCTTGTTTACTTGCTGGACTAGTTACTGCAGGGGTCAACAACCTTTTTGTGCTGAGGGCTACTTCAAGGGCACGGAGTTGGTCGAGGGCTACCAGTTCAATTAAGTACATTAATCATAACCATAATTATATGTTATTATTTGATAAATATGCATGTGTGGGGCATTTGTGTGTAATTATCATGCATTTTAAATATGAAAACCCAATCTTAATTCACATTTTAAACCAGTGATATAATTGTATTCATGTATTTATTAAAGTTTATTTAACAAGGTAAGAAAACTCATTGAGATTGGGATCTCTTTTGCAAATGAGACGTAATAAGAGCAGTTTAAAAGATGATTAGGAAAACAGATAGTGCTAGACTAACTTATTATTTAATTGTCAAAATAGGTGCAAAAGGTGTCAAAAAAGGTGCAAAGCAAATACAACAAAATAGTGTTCACTGAAATTTAACCTCTCAGTTTCTCCTCTTGTGGCTCAGTGTTTCAGTATTAATTCCAGTCCTGAGTGAGTCCTTATTTAAACTAAAAACTGTTTTGTTTGGCTGTGCATATGACTGAAATGCTTTTCTTTGCACTCTTTTATTCTCTTTTATGTCTTAAACTATTATTTTGTGATTTCTGCCATGTCTTTGTGATTTTAATGCATTTTTTCCTGTTGTGTGAAGCACTTTGAATTGCCTTGTGTACGAATTGTGCTCTACAAATACACTTGCCTTGCCTTGCCTTGCCTATTTAAAACTTTAGCCCTGCATGAGTTGGACCTGGTTTATTTCTGGGTTGGTCCTGGTCCAATAGTGGTTTTGTGTCTGGCCCGCACTGACAGCTCCTCCTCTTCTCTCTGTAACAGACTACACCTGACACTGACAAAGGTATTGAGCATTTTTTTGTCTCCTTTTTGCTTGACTTTAAATAAACATTGCTGTCGTAATCTTAACCAGGCCGTGCGTCGCGCCGCAGATGCGTCAGTTTCAGTTTGGCATCTTTTGCAGCTTATAACTATGTGATTACTGTGTGCATTTTGAAAAAATAAAAAGTGACATGGAGCTGGTAATATATAGACCCAGTGGAGTTTTTGGCATAACATGAAGGTTTGTATAATGAATGTGGTCTATATTTAGAACAGGTCCACGTGGGGGACAGAGAGGCTCAAAGGGCGCTTGGGTGCCCGCGGGCAACAGGTCAGCCTGAGTTAGTGGCTGTTCTGCTTTATTGTTTTCGGCTACGACCCTAAACGACCCAAAACAAGTCTAGCAGGTATACAAGGCCAGGTCAAGTTTCAAGCAAAACTTTTTCACAAGGGCTTATCTAGCTCCCCTCTTCTTAGGACAGCAAGCATGCTCCTTACACCAGTACCTTCAGATTAAAAATGGCTTCTGGACATTAACCGAAATGCTTTGATTTTAAAAAACGGCATCTAGATGACAACTTTTGAAACCTTTTCTACCATGGACCATTCCTGGACGAATTACATTGACAAGTTTCTAACATCTAGACAGTAGTTGGACCGACCTGTAGGCCTTGGCAGCCTTCAGGGGCGTGGCCTCAAACCCCACAGGGCAGAAGTAGTGGTTCTGGCAGTGATAGATGTAGGCCATGGACTCATCCTTCAGCCCCTGGGTCAGCTTCATCAACGCCCCTTCGGCTACAATATATCCAAATTAAATTTTTATATTTTGCTATCCTTATTTAGTCTAGCTTCATGTTAAAATATTATTCTTTATAAATAAACAATGTTTCTATTATATTTGATTGCATGCACACTATCCGAGACTAAATAAAAATAATATTTGATCTAAAAAATATATATATGTAGGAAAATTAAATTAGGTAGTAAAATTCATTTCTTAAACCACTCCATGTGACTTACCAGTTTCCCCCGCGGTCTTGTGTTTCCCATGTGGTTTGTACAAAATGTAGGAGCAGCCTCTGACTCTGAAGTTGTCATTGATTTGTCGGAACCAGCTACAAAACAAAAACATTTCCTGTTATGACAAGTTTTAATAGAAATATTTTATTATATTTAGACTATAAGCTGACAAACCGCATTAAAGTAGCATTCCCTGTAAAAGGCCCAAACTTAATCTCTTCAAAAGGAGGCTGAAAGCCCAAAATGTGCAGAGCTTCTTCTTGAGAAATTGGTGGTAGACTAGGAAAAAAGGTGAGGAAAATGGGATAAGGCTATTTTCTGTAATTGTGTATTAAAACAGTGACTCTCCATTGGACTGAAATTAGACATGGACAGTGCTGACCTGCCTGCTCCCAAAGTACTGTAGAGGAAGTTCCAGCAGGAGACCAGAGAGGAGATCCCACAGGAGGTTTTGTACTGCGGCCGACTGATGCAGTACCTGAAAACAAAATGCCAAGTATTCATACTTTGATATAATTCATTCTTCAAAATATAAGAAACGTGTGGATTAAACAAAGAAGTACCATCTTTTCAGGTCTAGCACTTTCCTCTGTTTTACGTCATCCAATGAGGCATGAGGAGGGATGTCCTGCAGGTTTCTAATTGGTCGAACTGATGACTTCATCTTTTTTGTGCTGGACTTTTTCACATTACCTGAAACACAGTGAGTTCCACGTCAAAAATGCTTTAAAAGAACGGTATACTGCAATCTAATCATTTTTCATAAACGTTTTTACTTACCATACAACAAATTACACAATTAAATGTTGTATAGACACTAAAAATGATGCATTTTCATTACTTGTTCTGAGTTTTCTGGTGGGCACAGCTCTGAAGTCAGATGTGTCTATTTCCCAGGCCAGGATGGGTTTAGTGTTGGCGGACACTTCTTCCATGTCGCAGTCCTCATCTGACTCCACTGCTCGGCTCTGACTGAACTCCTGTGAATAACAAACACAATCATGATAATTACAGTTTAATTAAAGTTTATGTAGTTTCCTGTACTTTTTTACTTTTAACAATTTCACAAAAGTAATGGTAGGTAATGAATAAAATAATAGGCAAAATAATTTGTACCTTCTTTTTTTTTTTTTTTTATTGACCTCACAATGTGTGTGTACTACTGACAGAGGTATCGAAAAGTATTGAGTAACAAACAAACCTGTTAGTTTGTTTTTTTTTCCCCCAACATTTTGAGATACATTGTTTATACTCTGCCTACATAGCAGCGTATAACATATATGAAATATATATGAAATCAATTAAAATGTACTATAGTATAAGATAAAAATAGACTTACTATGTACACAAGAATTTATAATTAAATTTACAGTTGTGAGTGCAGAAAGTGACGGTGAGTGATTGATTAAATTGTGGTTAAAGTGGCAGATGTTTAAGAAGTGTTCATGAGTCCAACGGCAAAGGGAAAGAAACTATTCTTGTGGCGGGAGGTCCTGGTCCGGATGGACCGTAGCCTCCTGCATGAGGGGAGTGGTTCAGATAAACCAAGGGTCAGCTGTGATCCGACCTGCTCGTCCCAGAGCCCTGGAGACGTACAGGTCCTGCAGAGATGGAAGTCTGCAGCCGATCACCTTCTCAGCAGAGCGCACAATGCGCTGTAGTCTCTGTTTGTCCCTGGCTGTGGCTCCAGCGTACCACACGGTGATGGAGGTGGTGAGGATGGACTCAATGATGGCCGTGTAAAACTGCACCATCATCTGCGCTGGCAGCTTGGCTTTCCTCAGCTGCCGCAGGAAGTACATCCTCTGCTGGGCCTTCTTGATGAGGGAGCTGATGGAGGGCTCCCACTTGAGGTCCTGGGTGATGGTGGTGCAGAGGAAGCGGCAGGAATCCACGGTGGTGATGGGGGAGTCTGTCATGGTGAGGGGGAGCTGGGGGGCAGTGACTTTCCTGAAGTCCACGATCATCTCCACTGTCTTCTGGGCGTTGAACTCCAGGTTGTTACCGCTGCACCAGGACACCAGCAGGTCCACCTCCCTCCTGTAGACAGACTCATCCCCGTCCGAGATGAGCCCGTTGAGGGTGGTGTCGTCCGCAAACTTGATCAGTTTTACGGAGTCGAGGCTGGAGGTGCAGCAGTTTGTGTACAGGGAGAAGAGCAGAGGAGAAAGTACACAGCCCTGTGGAGCTCCTGTGCTGATAGTCCGAGTGTCTGAGACATTCTTCCCCAGCCTCACGCACTGCCTCCGATCCGTCAGGAAGTCAGTGATCCACCTGCAGGTGGAGTCAGGCACGTTGAACTGAGAGAGCTTGTCCTGGAGCAGAGGAGGGAGGATGGTGTTGAACGCAGAGCTGAAGTCCACAAACAGGATTCTGGCATAGGTTCTCGGGGAGTCCAGATGCTGCAAGATGAAGTGGAGTGCCAGGTTGATGGCGTCGTCAACAGACCTGTTGGCTCTGTCCAGCAGGGATGAGCAGGCTGGGACGTGGCATGACTCCAGGGAGGTGTCAAAAAAAGTCTGTGAAGACAGGGGACAGCACTCCTGCGCAGTGTCTTAAGGTGGCGGGAGAAACACCGTCTCGTCCAGCAGCTTTTTGGGGGATGGATTTCCGAAATAGTCTGTTTATATCCTGTTCCTGAACTGAGAGAGTGGTGGGGGAGGTGGTGGGGACTGGGGTTGGGTTGGCAGAGGTGGCCACCGTGGGGGAGGGGGTGGTCACATCAAACCTAGCGTAGAGGGCGTTAAGTTGCTCAGCCAGTTTTCCGTCATCTGCCGCATGGGGGGCTCGGGGCTTGTAGTCAGTGAGAAGCAGGAGCCCTCTTCACACAGAGGCGGGGTTGTCAGAGAACTGCTGCTTCAAACACGTATTGTACTGTGATCTAGCTCTCGACAACTCCCTGCAAAATCCATACTTTGCATCTTTGTAGCGCCCTCTGTCACCAGCCCTGTGCGCTGCCTCCTTCTGCTGCCTTAACTGTCTCATTTTGGTGTGAACCAGGGTTTGTCATTATTGAAAGTGACTTTGGTGTGTGATGGTATGATGCTGTCCTTACAGAAGCGATTGTGTGACGTCACAGTATGCGTGTACTCTGTAAACCTCCCAGTCTGCAATGTCCAAACTCGCACGAAGCTCCTCCACTGCCTCATTGGTCCACTTCTTAGAGGTTCTCACTGCAAGTTTTGAGAGCTTCAGCCTCTGTCTGTACGTTGGGATCAGGTGAACCATGACGTGATCTAAAAGGCCCAGAGCAGCTCGGGCTACGGCGCGAAAGGCGTTGCTAACTGTTGTGTAACAATGGTCGGGACTTTAATAAACTGTCTGTACTTTGGTAGTTCGTGGCTGAGAGTCCCCTTGTTAAATTCACCCAGGATAATACACAAGGAGTCCGGGAATGTCCGCTCCACACTCAGAATCTGATTCGTGAGTGCGCGCTGTGCCTTCTGCGTGTTTGTGCTAGGTGGAATGTAAACGGCGGCCAGAATGAATGAGGCGAACTCACGTGGAGAGTAGAATGGTTTGCAATGAGGAGGCGAGGACCTATTTGCATAGTGGTTTGCAAACTTTTTACATCAAGTACCACCACGAAAACAGTACTATACAAGGTCTAAATTAGGTATAAAGCAGGTCTAATAATTAAATGGACTCTTAATTAACAAATAATTGAATTACAAAGGAACCCACGTACCACCTGAATGAGCTCACATACCACCAGCCTAGTTGAATCGCCTAGTTGGCGACGTTTTATTGGATAGGCAGCGTATTTTGGGTTTTCTGTACATACATTTACTTTTTGTATTAGTTCAAGCTTGGGTGAAGGGCAAATAATGATAGCCAAGGTAATATTCTTTATACTGGTAGTAGAGGAGTTTTGATTTGATACAAACCACACTTGCAATAGCATTACTTGGTATTGGATCGAATCAAAACATCACTGGTATTGCCCATCACTAGTGTGCACAAGGACGAGAAAGGCCATATATGGTCTCCATTAACTGTGTAACAGACCTGAAAGTGCCTTGGATTAGGTCAATGTGTTGATGCTCAAAGAAATGCACTTTTTTACACCACATCAACTTTTATAAACTTTTTAGTTGGCTTTGTAAATTGATCATTACACAACCTTTATTAAAAACACTATTTTTATATTTATCTATTATGCATCTCCTTCTAGTTACAAATGTTCCATGACAATATTATGAGACAGGGTTAGGTTTGAGGTTAGGTGAGACATTATATCCCTATTGTACCTGTGAGGGTTTGGACTCATCCTCCAGTTTGAGTGTCCTGCTGCTGATATTGGGGTACACGGAGGCCGCCTGGTTTAAAAAGGCGTAATCTGAGCAGACGGTGTAAAACTTCTCCCTGGAGTGTGTGACAGGACAGGTCCATGGCAGGTGTAGCTCGGCGCTTGAGGCCCTTCTGGCTCTGGAGGTGTCGCGGGACAAAGGGCTGAGCATAGGGTCCTGTTCCACATTAGACTGGACTGCAGGCCCCAGCAGGGATGGAGCAGGAGCATCAGATGCGTTTGACATTGGAGATACTCACAGTTCAAGATGCAGAGAATAGACTTGAGCGGGATACTGGGATGAGACTAGGAACTGGAAAAGACACAATTTTTAGCCACAAAAATGAATGAAAACACAAGGTTTTAATTAAACACCAAACACCACCAGAAAACTGACTTCAATATTTTCTAATAGGAATCCAATATCTACAATTGAAAACTATACTCTGACCAAAAGTAATATGACAATGGAAACCGCTCTCTTTCTCTCACACACACACAAACACGGCATAGTGTAAAACACATCCTTGGTACAATTACAGTAATTGGTGGTAAATGCACCTTTCCAATTGCTTGCCAACCGCCATTAAAAGTAACAGAACAACAACAGAAACTAGATGCTGTGCGAGTGACTGTGCCATAATCTTTACAGTGGCCATGACGAGGACGTCGCACATACTTTGTGTGATGTCACAAAGTACCAACAACCCACCATTCCATCACTCTAAGATAGACCGCGCAGCTAAAGAATAAAGTCTAAAGAGTAAAGTCTAAAGAATGGCGGTAATGTAACACTGGATACCAACCGCCATAAAACACCACCAAAGAAGACCGTGCAGCTCTCTCTTTCTCTTTCTGTCTCTTTCTCTCTCCTGCTCCCCCTTCTCTCTCCCTCTTCCTCTCCTATTTTCTTTTTTATAACGGTATAGCATAAAACATACTTTGAAGACGTACAACTACAGAAGACGTACAACTACAGTAGGTGGCGGTAAATGCACCTCTCGGCTGCCAACCGCCATTAGAAGTAACACAACAACAACATTTTTTAATTTTAGAAAAAGGAGATAGCCAGAATGTAGAGAGGCACGATTTTTAGAGGTGTAAACATTTTCATTTTTCAAATATAATAAACTATACATTTTCGGAAAGCGTGAACGTCATGGTGTGAGTCCCCGGTCACTGACAGGCACTTTCTCAGCAGTGCTTCACACGGCCTAAAGCAGGGGTGTCCAAACTTTTTTCACCGGGGGCCGCATTTTGAAACTTATACGGAGCAGAGGGCCACAGACAACACGACAATGAAGTGAATCATTCAAAATTTTGCATTGAACATCGATGGGTCTCCACACCTTTAATAAGACTTGGAACATTAATTTTAGGTTGGTATAACATCAAAATGCTTGAATTTGTCCAATTTGACAGTAAAAAGTACTACTCTTTGTGGTTTGGACCTACTTAGCAGGAAGCCGGAGGGCCCAAAAAAATTGGTCAGAGGGCCGCATTTGGCCCCCGGGCCGTAGTTTGGACATGCCTGGCCTAAAGGAACTAACCTCTCGCCAGATTGTGGCGCTCGGCGAGCCTAATAAAGAAACACAAGAACTAATCATGACTGCGTAAACTACTAACTTCTGTACAAACTACAAACTATCAAAACAACTCCTTTTTGTTTACAACTGGGCAATGTAGCATTATTTTTCATTTGCTCTAAAGAGTATTTATTTTAGTAGATAATACAGACTCTAAAACACAAAAGATTTTTATAACAAAGACCACAGTATTATAAAATAAAAATGTCAAAAACAAATAAATAATTTAAGATTTAGTCAGCATATTTCAACCTTTATTTGGTTAATAATGTATTTAAATTCTCAATCTAGTATATAAATAATCATTTGACTAGTCGAATACAAAAATAACTGATTCATTTCCTCCATGAGCTAACGTTGTTTATTCTACTCTTGATTAATGATTTAATTGTTAATCTAAAACCACGTGCTATTATGTTTGCACTGAGACTTTCAGGTTAAATAATACACATCGTTGCGGCTACTTAAATAATGCAGTGATTGTCGCAAATCAGTCTTGTGCAGGTGAACAGGTCAACAACAGAGAAAACAAAGAGGATTTCTTTCCATTTCCCGTTATGTTCTTATCACACGCACACTAGAAATGATTTATTTACAAGTCTAACTGGTTTGTTAAGCATTATAGGACATAATGTTTACACGGGATTTACGGTCTGCATTAAGTCTGTATGCTACGACAGAAAAGCCCATAGACACAGGGATGCTCTCAACACGCCCAGTAAATATCGCCTTTAAAATGTGTCTTATTTCACAAACCTACTGCAGCCTCTTCGGACCAGACGGCACAGGGACGAACTAGCCACATAATAATAAACTTATTAAGCCATTACATTGTTAATAAGTTTCAAAATACACAGCTTGACAGCAGCAGTCGCTCCGTTGAGCTGTGCAGTTTAGAGGGATGGACCATGATGTGTGAAAATGGGGGGAGACCGCAAAGAAAAATCCAATTACAGTAAATAAATACAAAAAGTAACCTAAAATGTCTGGATTATATATCTTATAAAATTCAATACATTCTTTAACAGTATATTTTTTATGGCTTAAATTGCGGTTTGAAAATAAATTACAACCCGGTTAAAGCCTTCAGTTGGTCAAACCAGGAAGTCTCAAATAAATTCTGACCAATCACAGACGCACTTCGCACACCTTAACTGTCACCAGTTTGTGGTAAGTTGTAAATATTATCTTCCTATTTTTGAAAAAAAAAAAAAAAATATATCGATTGGAACATTAACGGCCGTGCAATCAAAATGTTTTTCTGGCCCAACACGCAAAACATCAATACTCTGTTGTATGTTTTAGAAAGTGCTGTCTCTAAAACGTGTGGTAAACTTTGAACTCCTGAGTTCTGCGCCATGTCCTCTTCTATGTGAGGGTTTGTTCTTGGAGGTCAAAGTCATTTGGATTTTGAGTGCATTTAACTATTTATCTGTCATACTTAAGATAGACTTAAATTACTTTCAAGCCACATAAGTGAAATTCTGTTTTGATTAAGTTGAATAAAATGCAATTTGTCCCTGTGATTCCTCACTTTGAGGCTCTTTTTTTTTACGGGGAAAAAACACTTGAGCAAAAATATAGGGTTGCAAGACTATTGAGTACAATAATTGGATAATAGTGTTGTAGCTTATTTATATCCAGTGTAACCACCTAGTCATTTCTTTGTAGAGCTCCCTTTTGTTCAAATCAAATCTGTTGTACTCCTGACTTATCTTGGTTTGGTCTCAGTTGGAAATGTACTTAACAAAGCAACTACTGCTTTCTTATTGGAATTAAGGTACGATAGTGCAATATGAAACTATCTTTACAGAACCATGTCTAAGAAGCTGGTGATTGTTGACACAGACTGTGGAATAGACGATGCTCAGGCTGTTCTGATGGCGCTGGGCGCTCCTCAGGTCCAGGTGCTGGGTCTCACCTGTGTCTTTGGAAACGCAGCTGTCAACAAAGTGTGTCAGAACGTGCTCAGGGTGCTGTCTGTCTGCGGCAGAGAGGAAGTGAGTATACACTTTTTAATTTGTGCCTTTCATTTAACAAAGACTAAAAAAACAAAATGTCAAACCAGGAAAAAATATGATCAAAGAAGGTCGTATTCATAACTTAACTAACATAACCATACTTTATCCCTTTCCAACAATATGTACTGGGGTCAAGTTTGAACTTACTGTGCCACTGCTTGCTACATAATTTTAATATCCCCATTGTAAAATAAGAGTGTGGAGGGGTGTGAAGTCAATAGTCTTAAGTCTAGACTCCTAAGCAGAGATCTGTTTCTTGTCCACAGATCCCAGTGTTTTGCGGCTGTGGCGGGCCTCTTGTTGGAGCTGATAAACCTCTCAGTGATCACTTTGGCACAGACGGTTTAGGGGATGTGTTCAAAGACACGGACCCACAGTGGGAGCAGAAGATGCAGAGAGAGCATGCAGTCAATGCAATGATCAGACTGGTATCTGAACACCAAAACCAGGTAGGACAAAGGGAATCTTCTAGGCTGGCAGAGTCCTATCTTCTATATAAATAAGAAATTGAACAATATTGATATTCACCCCTGGCACTTGGTGGTACAGTTGCTCTGGAGCAGAACCATGGACATAAGGCTGCCAGTCTGTGCCTGCAGCTCCTCTGACCACCAATAATATTTCCCACACTATATTTCATGGGTTTTTTTCTTGTTACTCGAACCGAAGCATGTGTCCATTTCCTTTGGCATGCTCACTTTCGCCCAAACAACTCTTTAAAGCCTCGCTTCATTTGGCCAATCACTAGTGAAGTGTTTTGCCCAAGGACTCAACAACACATGGTCACAGCTGGAGTCAAACCACCAACCTTCTCATTGCATTCTCATTATTATTCTACATATATATTGTAATGCATAGAATCATGTTGTCATATTTATATCTATGTTCATAAACATTCCAAATTGTATTTTTATTTTTTTTCACAGGTGTCATTAGTGGCTCTTGGTCCACTCACAAATTTAGCCATGGCCGTGCGATTAGACCCGGAATTTCCAAAGAAACTGAAGGATTTGTACATCATGGGAGGCAACAAAGAAGGTGAGCATTTTTCGGGCTAAATGTCGATGTTTATATAGAATTATAATGATGGACAGAATTCTTGCAGAATAAATAAGCCGACCTGTGCTCTCTCTCTCTCCAGGAAAAGGAAACATGACGCTTTGTGCAGAATTTAACTTCATGATGGACCCTGAGTCAGCCTACGTGGTTCTGGAGGAGTTTCTGTGCACCACCTACATCGCCACCTGGGAGTACGCCTGCAGGAACAAGCTCACCTGGGTAAGACCTCAGACATCAGGCTTACGTAGGTCTACAGCAGCTGTAGGCAGTTCAGTCTATCACGTCTTCATTGTATCATGGTCCAATAACAATTGCTTTTTTATTATTCTATTACTTTGTAAACTTGGAAAAAGGGTAGCACTAGAAGTAGATTACACTGCACTGTTTAAAATACTGCTATCAGTAATTCATTTAATGTGCTCGTAAATATACAGAGGTGCAAGAGGAACTCTGCCAGAGGGCTGCAGATTTAGAGAACATTTAAACCATAACAAAATATATACAATATACAATTCAATCTTTGGAAACATTTATTAATGTAAACCTAAAATGGTTATGCATGTTGATTTTTGGGAATGTAGTACTTTCTATTGCGTTACTGTAGGATACGGTTTCAAACTTGGCATCAAACAATAAGTAGCCTATTCTAACTTCTAAAAAGACAAATGACAAATGAATCTACCCATTTTTGCGTTGACAGGAGTTTTTTGAAGCGCTGATAAACCAGGATGCCCCCGCGGCTCGTTTCATGAAGACCATCACCTCTCAGTGCTGGGCCTACTCCAAAGAGGCCATGAAGAACAAGCGGGATGTGTATTTTGGACCTGGCTTTGTATCGTACGATGCTTATGCGATGGCAGCATTCATAGACAGCGGTGTGGTGACTGAGAGCATACAATGTCCCGTCCGCGTTGAACTGCAGGGGGCGATAGGGCGAGGGATGATGGCGCTAGATCAGACAAATCAACTCAAAAAGACACATAAGGTCTTTGTTTTTGATAAATGTGACGTGGAAAGGTTTGGACAATTACTGATGATGTCCCTCAGGCAGCCATAACATTAGGTTGAAAAGGGAAGTTGAATTACTCATGAAATCAAAATAGGACCCATTTATGGTTTTTGTCAGGGGTCTCCAACATTTTTGCCTCTGTGAGCTACTTTCACCAGAACAAAACAACCGTGAGCTACTCATGCTCCGAAACATTGTATTGCTCATTAACAAAGTTCTATTGTCTGAACATTTATCTCAATATATAATACAATCTATCTGAAATTAGATTAGGTTAGAAAAAAAGTTACTTTGGCTTGCACTACCGCATGCTGCCACTAGATGTCAAAAGCGCACTTCAGAGTCACAGAGCGGAAAATTGGCGTTTGTCATTTTACATCTGAATTATTGCCTATTTGGCGTTCTTCGCTTTCTTTCTTTCTTTCTTTCTTTTTTTTTTTTTTTTAACGGTATAGCATAAAACACATTCTTTGAAGATGTACAACTAAGGTAGGTGGCGGTAAATGCACCTTTCGGCTGCCAACCGCCATTAAAAGTAACAACAACTACAGCCTCTATTGTCCATATTAACTGGTGCTGACTGGTCCAGTTTGTCAGAATGCTTCAGAAGGTCCTGGCTCAATTCTCAAGTAATTTCCTGCTCTCTTGTGAGTTTATTATGTGTGCTCATGGTTACTTACAACAGTTTAGTAACTTTCAGGTTTTTTTTGTTTTTTTTCCCGTTTATAAAAAAACTACTTCTCAATGGGAAAACGCAATGATTGTGTCATTTTATAATTTAAAATCACAAATTGCTGTTCAAAAATGTTTCATATGGGCCTTGTTTCTCTCATAAAGTCTGGCTTTCCACTCGTGCATCAGGAACCACAATAGGGCAGTGTTTGGTGTGTGAAAACCCCCACCTACCATCACATTATTCTTACATCAAATAGTTTAGTAATAATAGTTTTAATTAGCTGGAATTATACAATTTGTATTTTAGCTGCTCAATGTGCTTAAATTGCCCCTCAGGGTAAATAACATTGATTGAACTGCGCAAATCTTTAGGAAATGTACAATAACAGAATAGCAATTTAGCATCATCAAATTTAAAGTTAACATTTAGTGCAGCAAAATTATACTATCCAAACTAAAATGTACAATCATGTAATAAAGGAATCGCGGATTTTTACATGTTCAAGCTCACACTTGGGTTTAGGAGGGGTTTGCCACCTGCAACGTCAAAAATAAATCATTACTTACACATCTAATACATCTTATATGACCATTTGTGACTTTGCAGGCGTTTATAAAGTCACACAGCCTTGAAAAACTTGCAATCTCACTGTGACTTGCTTCTGCACAGATCTGACCTGTGGCATTACCTACTTGGAGATAGACAAGCTTAATGCCACACTGTGAAACATTCTAGGCATAGTGCAACTTTGAATTTAATTATAATTTAAGAATAAACATACTGTAAAATAATTGTAAATACTTCACATCAACATATTGCTCATTCGTTTTATTCATCCATGTTTCATTTAATTGCATTTCAGCTCAATATGTTCTTTCTTTTTGGATCGACTAAAGATACTTTTTATGGTTTTCCCCTGTACAGGTTGTGGGTGAGATGTTGTAACTTGGCTTTGATCGAGGATATTTTAGGGGCCGTTAATATCTGCTTGGCTTCTTCTTGGTTTTGTTTTGGACTTGGCAAATATACAAGCTTTATATACATTTATATACAAGAATTGAATTCCTTTTACAACTGTAACAATTATAACCAATTAACCAAATATGTCTCCGGTCTTTTTACTCTTAATCTGCTGCTACATTTATACTAGTTATCATTCATTAAAATGATTCATATATTTATTTCTACAGCAAATACTCCAGAGCTTTGACTTTAACTCAAGCCCCTCCAATGTTTTTTTGTGTAGTATTAGAAATGTTTCAGAGCTGGACACAAAATGATGTGTAATCCAGGTCAGGGTTATATTTCTCCTATAGCATAAACTGGATGGTGTGTACGTTACACAGTTTCTTTTTTTACTTCTAACAACAATATTTAAGTGTGTTTAGTATTAAATGCGTTTGATGTGGATGTCAGTCGAGTCTGTATGTATAACAGAAATATATCATCATATATTTCCATATATGATCCATATGTATAGACTACCAAGTATGCACTTTGTCATTTCCCCTCTGCATATGTTCTGTACAGTGAGAATGTTATTGCCAGCTTAGCATTTCTAAAGTATGAAATGTATTATACATTGCGTATAATCTCATTCTAGCGTCACTACAACACAAAATTGTATAATAACCTTTTGAACAGGTGTATGGGCACTGCTGCAGCAGAAGAGATGCTCAAACTGACATTTGGTTTTCAGTCAGATAAAGGGTGATCTTCAGACCTGTCCTGGGGAACGGATGTAGTGAATCACTTCAGCATTATGAATCATGGGCGCACCTATGCTGCATGGGACATTTAAAAACTATTTGCAAAGACATGAAATTGGGTTAATTGTTGACAATTTCGTTCCAGATGAGGCATGGTGTATTACTACAGCACGTTTTATATTTTAGATGGTTTGTTTTCATGTTGAACAAGTATGCAGCTCCTCAGGCACCCAATATTTCAATAAAACACAGTTGCTGCTTGCTGAAATATTTTATTTAAATTGGCTGACAAATAATTGTGACGCACAATATAACCCCAAAATGCAGAGGCCAAATTGAACTGAGAAATTGCATTTAAAAAGATGTAATGCTCTGGGCCACTGAAACCTTATCCGATCAGCCCAATTAAAAAAATTCTCTTTTGGTTTTTATTTGAAACCACAAACCAATAAAAACCCAAATCTAATAATGAAAAACAAGACACATGGCTAATACTGAGTTCTTTACGGCCATGTATTGAATAGAAACGATAACGTAGTATTCTGTATTGCCGTTAATATTTGTAATGAAGGGGCGAACAGTTAAAACAAATTAAAATAAAAGCCAGCATGTATCGCCCTCATAAATAAAAAGCCATGGAAACCATGGAAACTAAATAAACAACGGTCGCCTGCAGTGGTGGCTTCCAATAAGTTACACTTGAGGTAACGCTGCTGTGGGATTTGAGACACTTTGAAAGGTTTAAATTAGGGCTGCACAGAACAAGGCAACTTAATTATTCTTGAGATATCAACCAACATAAGTGCATGAATCGCAATGTTTTGGTCCTTTTATTACAGATGAAACGATATGAAGTGATTGCTGTGATTTAGCCTGGAATTGGCAATGTTTCTCAGTTAAAATATCTTTTGGGATTTTTTTATGTTCCATCAATATATCTAGACATTTTAAGCTTTCTAAATATTTTAATTATTTATTAATTTTGTTAAAAAATGTTATGTACAAATTGGATCTTACAAATGTATTTATCTGTAAAACACAGAAAAAACCTTTTGGAGGTAAATAGAATACATTTATTATTTTTAGATTGACCACATATTATTTAAATATAACTTACACTTTAAATGGTAAAAAACATTCATATTTACCCCATAGTAGGGAAAATTAATGTTTAAGTGCAATATTAGCCTAAAATTGGGGCACGGTGGCACGCTCGCCTCACAGCAAGAGGGTCGTGGGTTTGACTCCCGGGCCAGACCAAGCCTTTCTGTGTGGAGTGTGTATGTTCTGTCTGAGTAGGTTTCCCCATCAACACAAAACATGCACCAGATGGAATCCTCCTGTTACAGTCGTCCTGACCAAGCCGAGCTCAAGATCTGGAGACAGGTCCCTGAGCGCTGACTGGTTGCCCCGGTGGCACTGGTTGAAGGATGGGTCAAATGCAGAGGAAAAATGTCCCTATGGGGACAATAAATGCTAATCTAATCTAAAAAAGTATACTGTTATAGGACTTTTGTTTTCAATTAACAGCAAACGCTTGTTTTACTGATTGCAATCACCTAAAGTTCATCTAATTGAAATCAACTTGGATTTGGTAGCATTTTACTTGTCGTTTTCCATTAGCTGGAGGTGGTTCTCAGTAATTGGTAGACATTGCGCTCTGGTTGTCAATACCTCATTTGCCTCACATTGTGCAGCCCCAAGTTAAAGCAATCAGGCTTGATCATGCTTGATCATACTGTTGTTTTCAGTTGTTGTCTTCACTGGAGTTGTTGGAGGTGGGCCAGGGCTCAGAGCTGCGGCGGTTCAGAGTGGGTCTCCAGATGCTCCAGGGGTTGTAAGTGCGGCTCAGCTCGTTTGGGGAGGCAGGGCTTGAGGGGGCGGGGCTGGAGACCAGGTCAGAGGTCAGAGGTGTGCTGCTGGAGGTCGCAGAGGGAAAGGGGTTGAGGGCGGAGTCTGCGCTGGTGGACCAGATGGAGCTGCCGAACACGGGCGTGGTGCTGAACCAGGGGTTACGGGCGCTGCCCAGGAGTGACTGAGCAGAGAGAGGAGGGAGGACAGGTATTATTCATAAATACTGGACTGAGATTAATGAGGCACTGCAGACTGTCAATGTATTGCAGATGTAAAACTCCAACAATGGACGCAATAAATGGATACCATTAACAGAGAAGGAGATGGTTGACAGGGACAGAGCCGACTTGGACTGGAATAACATTGAAGATGGACAAATTTACCGGACATTGGGACGACATATGCCAGACTGACTTTCGACTGAACACTTTTTTTTTTCTTTGTGCGTGTTTGCTTTCTGTGCTTTTGCCTGTTATAGAGTTCTGATCTACGACGCCCGAGGAGCATTAGATCTAAAACGAAAAAAAACAAGCTTTTGGAGAGCTGCAGTTCACGATAGAAAGCAGCAGATTTTTTTTTCTTTTGTGACAATGGCTACACTATGCGTCCTATGAGTCCTACGTGTGACAGTGTTTACGAAAATAAAATAGCAGAACGAAGTAAGTAAACAGCAGTGGGCGTGACACGGGGAGCAGGGAAGAATACAAATGACTCAAATAGGAAACCTCAGAACACAACTTTGAGAAGTTAAATGAGAAGTGAAAACAATCTTATTATGGTTAAAAGCTGCTTAAAGTCCATTTGACTTAATTAAAACAATATATTTTATAGAGTTACAAAGCAGTGATACCAAACATCTACTTTTTGGTTATATGTATGATGAAATTTTAAAAATAGGGTTGTCAAAAGTATATAAAAAAAAAAAAATCAGATACTAATTGATACAAAACTAGTATCAAAACTAGATACTGATTTGAAGTATTGATACTTTTTATTTTCACCCCAAAATGGAACCTTTCCTGAACAGTTTGAGAATGATCTTGAGCTTTATCAGAACTAGTTAAGACCACGTGATAACATCAAGTACTATCATTTTAAGCCTCTGCCATCAACAATAATATCCCAAACTAAAGTGTGAACAAATAGTGACAGATAAAAGTATTACAATTTAATAGAGCCAAATTCTTAAAACCATCCAATTCTACAATAAAATATAACATTTTAAGTATAACGGTCTTACATTTTCTTGGGTCTTTTTTAAGTTGTAGTAATGTTATACTTTCCATCAAATTGTTATATTCTATTATATTCTATATTATATTCATATTTTATATTCAATGATTAAATGAATACATTTGTGCAATTTAGTTGGATTTTCTATAACAACCTTTAATAAACTAGGCTAATGATATTGCATTAAAATATCAGAGGGTCATGAAAAATGTCACATATACTATATTTTTAGTTTTAAGGTTATAGATAATATCTTTATCATTGCATATATTTTGTAGCCAACACATCCTAATACATCAGTATTAGTGTTTCTTTTTAAATGTAAATTATCATTCTTGTTCTATCTTTAAAGGTCTTAAACTGAACCCCAAAAGGTCTTCTATCGATGAGCGTGTGTAGTGCTCTTACTGTGGTGGGGGCGGTGGGCGAGCCGGAGCTGCTGGGCCAGGAGTGCAGGGGGTTGTTGCTCGGGGCGTCCCAGATGGTGGAGGACACAGGTGTGTAGTCATGCCAGGTCTGCTGCGGCTGAGGCTGAGGCTCCGAGCTCTTTGGGAGGTTCATCCCGCTGAAAACTACAAGCGGGAGCACAATTTTCAGCAGCAGAAACAACAGCAACAGCGAACGAACAATGGCATTAGCCTCACAAAAAGTGTGCCCCTCGGATGTGATGTGTGATAAAGAGGTATGAATAATAATAAAACTATGTCTCTTTGTCATCCTAACAAATAGTTTAGGAATCACAAATACATACAAATATTTAACACTATTTTTGAGCATTAGTGAAGACAAACCGTTCCATAAAACTACCGGTAGTTGTGTTCTGCTCTGGGGACTACATTCCAGGTTCATTGGTGCAGGCCCGTGCACCTACCTCCTGTCAAGTTGAAGTTGTTGTTGGGCCCAAAGGCAGAGAACGAGTTGGAGTGGATGCCTGGACTGTTCACGGTGTCGATGGGACTCCACAGTCCAGAGCTGAAAACAGAGCAGCCAAATCTCACAAACGTTTACAATTTGCAGAAAATATACAGTGATTTGTATGCCTTAAAGCCGCATTTCCCATCTTTTCTCACGTAAATGAGTACATTTTGTTTTTCCTCCCATAAAGTGGATTGTAAAGGCAGAACTATGTGGCTGCTCGCGGGCTAGGTCTGAACGACTTTGGCAAAACATTAAATTACCATTCTTCAGACAAAAATTGTGATTAGCATTTGAGAGATGAAATCTGAACTTTAAACTAATACAAGAATTCAATGCATTTCAGAACATGTTTGTAGAGAACTAAACTATAGGGTTAGGAGGTTTTATACATAATAATAAGACAAGGCTAAAATAAATGCTGCCTGTGCCAAGTGCAACTATTCACACATCAATTCGATTGCGATGTATCTTGCAGTGCTATTGCTGAGCACATCTAACAGCAAAGCATTTTCAGAACTCTAGAAAAAAAATTCTAAAGCTGTGCATGTGCCCAAAACATTCATGCATGTGAATACCAGCTCCTCCTTTCACGGTTTGAAAATCAGGCCTCCCAGGATTAAGACAATTATATCAGCTATTAATATAATTAGTATAATTTTTTTCTCTAACTGTCAACCGTCGAAGAAATATATGGACAGTGACAGAATCTTTCGGGCGTCAAAGGAAAAACAGATCTAATTGAAGTGCAGAGTTGAATTTAATCCAACAACAAAAAACAAGGCTCTGAAACTAAAGAAAAGGCATTGTAAGCAGTTACCTGTCCGAGCTGTCACTCTCAACTGAAGTCATGTGGTTCAGACCTTTCCCTGGGCCAGAGCCTCCTGACGGGGCAGAAAAGGGATGCCATCAGATGACACTCAAGTTTAGTAGTTATAGTTTTTAAACAGGGCACATCTTGGGAAGTTGGTAACAGGACACTTCTTTCAAAATCATTCATGCACATTCGTTTGGTCATTAAGTACTTAATTGGATCATCATTTCTGATAATAAATCACATTACATCACATAACAGCTTTGATAGCACTAGGGACATGCTATTCAATTATACTGTTAAAAAGCATGAAAATATTCAATTAAATTCCACTTTAACTTTTTTATAGCCACTGCCTGTACATGAGGTTGTAATTGAATAAAAAGTGCACTTTGAAACACCTCTTCCTTCCTCCTCCAGACACTCATTTGCTTACACAGTGAAACAGAAATCTGACACCGCAGCCTTAAATCAATTTCCTTAAGTTATGTAAAGCAGAGCAGTGTCCCAGATCTAAAACCATTCACTTCAAAATCCCTCATTTATCTAAGTGTATACATTTTACCAGGGCTCTTGTCGTAATCAGCTGCAGCAACAGCAGCAAAAGTTGGGTTTCCGTTCTTCCCCGGGAGCGGAGGGGCTGCAGGGAGCTTACTTCCCGGCGCCTTCTTTTGGCCTGTGTCACTGAAAACGTCACATAGAATTAAATAAACATTCAACAAACGTGGAAGAAGCAACAATTAAACAAGTAACATTTCCTAATTTAATATTCAATAAATATACAGAGAAGTCCTTTTGTGTGTATAACCAAAATGGCATGCATTTTGACAACATAAATCTGAATAAATTTGATGACTAATTCTCATTTTGAGCTGGGTTTCTGCAGTGTATATTAGCAGGGTGGACAAGTAAAGTTCTTAAGACGACTAAAAACAAAAATTAAGCCGCAAGTCATGACCTACAGTATTTTACAATGCTGCCTACTTTCGAGAGGGCTTCATACAAGATATCATTTTGTACTTTAAAATGTTGCTAATAAATTCGATGGGTGCACGGTGACATAGTGGTTGGCGCTCTCCGAGTGGACTCCGCATGTCCTTTTTGTGTTACCGTGGATTCACAGGGTAAATTGCAAGTGAATGAACGTGAGAGTGAATTGTTGTCTGTCTCTGTGTTAACCCTGCGACGAGCTGGCCCCTGTCCAGGGTGTACCCCGCCTAAGGCCCAAAGTCACTGGGATAGGCTTCAGTCACCCAAGTCATCTAAGCAGTAGAGAATGAATGAATGAATTAGAAAACTATGCAGCCACTGGTGATTTGACACTTATTCCATCAACCAAATAATAGTAGAAGAAAGATTAAGATTATATTTAAACTCGGTGCTTTGATTAGGTAGTGAACTGGACTCGAATGCAGTTAGCCACGTGTGCTGTGCAGGGGGGGTCTGGGGTTCTCGCCCCAGGAAACTTGAAACGCTACAGTTGTGATTTTGTGAGTGATTTTAGATGCGCTGCAATGCGTTGACATTGCACAAACTTGAGTAGAAATGTCACATCATCATGAGCCCAATTGCAGATTTTATGCCCAGAGGAAAACAATTCTTGACCATGTTAATTCTTACTGTGTTGGTCATGTTAGTTAAGGATGTAATTTTAGTGTCACACAGTACTCATTACAATGAATAAATCCAACGATATTTGTATCAACGCACATTGAAGCAGACGACACCCACAGCACCAGGAGCACACACAGCTCCAGGACGAACACAGACATCTGTCATTATAGATTCATGACATCTGTAAACAATAATATTAATGTGCCTATGAAAGTTCTGCAGGGCGTTTGAGCACAACGGCTTGAGGACACAGCTCAGCTCAGCAGAAGACACGTGAATGAAGCATGCTCCGCTTGTAAACAAAAAAGTTGATTCACAGAACCAATAGACTTGGGCTGTCACCACACTGTAGTCTGCTTTCATTTTCATCTCAATGACACATCAAAATAATAAAAGAATCCACTTGTTTGACGAGGACTTTGCTGCTTCCAATGTTTTGGTAAGAGAGGACCACGAGTCACGAGCTAAACCAATTAAAGGAAACTGTTTGCACCCACCTAAATCTTTTAGTCACCTTTACAGTCAAACCTTACTCTCAGCCAATCAGCCTACATTGCGTCTCCAACAGGAAAATCTGCAGCAGAGTGAAATAGTACGGGAAATCTAGCAGAAATCGCCTCATTAAAAAAATTAGGACCTGTGCAAATATTATAACACCTACAATTATTAAAGACTTTTAAGACACTGCAGAAACCCTGTACGGCAAACAGTAGGGAATGAGAGAGAGAGAGACATTTAGCAAACTGTAAGGCTGGAAATTTCACAACACTCTGTTCTGCGTGTTATTAAGACGTGTGGCGTGTCTTGGTGAGGCTCACCTGTTGAGGACGCTGCTGTAGCTGACACCAGACACCAGACTGGGCGAGGTGGGGGGAGGGGAGCAGTTGGCGCTTTTGAGAAACGGGTCCGCGTGGATTGTCTGGAGTGAGATCTGCTGAAGACTCCCAGCTTCTGCAAATACACAACAATTAGTTAGATATTATACCATGAAATACTGTGAATGGATCATTCATTGGGTCTTACGGATATTGTTTTCCGGCATGTCCCACTCTGGAGAAGCAAACTCCTTCTCGCCCTCTGAGCTGCTGCTGTGGCCCAGCTCTGGCACTGAGCCGCCGGACAACATTTTGGCTAAAAGAGAAGGGCGCCCTTCCTCCGACTTCCCATCTTCTGCACAAGCAAAAGCCGCATCAGCGGTCAGTCAAGCAAAGACGGATTAGGCATATAATACTGATCTTTACACACCACAGTGTTTTACTTTGCTCGTTTTAAGAAAAGTGCTTGAATTCTCATTTCACATCGATTCGAAATGTACAAGCAAAGATGACAAGATAAAAGGAAGAGCACTGATCACCAGGGCCACTGTACATCCACAGCCTGACAAATCAATTACTGAAATAATAATCAACTAACGTAATAATGGCCTTTATCTCAAAAAGAATGCATGTAAGCAGTCCTAATGATCCCGTTTTCAATTAAACTCACGTCTGTTTTTCTGGAGGGGGCGGGGCTTGGGGAGGTTGGACAGAAGAGTTTTGGATTGAAAGTTCTTGCGTTCTTTGTCTCGAGGAGTAGTGTACGGCAACTCCAAAGATCTGAAGACAAAGAAGAATTAATATCACAAAAAAATTATCTTTTGAAATGTGGTGTCTGGATTTGTAAGTCTCACATAGATTTTTCTGGCTGATTTTCCTTCTTTGTGGTTCCTTGTTTTTTGGGTTTTGGTTTAAGTATAAAATTTGAAGATTCGTCTTTTTCGTTTGTGGTGGGTACGGATCGTCCTTTCTTTTTCACTGGTTCCTGCAGGACAGAGAAACATTAAAAACATCTTATGATATGGGCGTAGTATTGCAATAGCACAACCGTTAAAGCTACTGCTAGATGCTGAACCCTGACAAAACACAATTATTGTACTGATGTTGGGAAGTCCAGATTTGAATAGATATGATTCCAAAAAACAAAACAAAACAATTGCTCCTCTGAACTCATCGTCATGGGTCTGTAAGATTGTCTTTTTTCTGGTGACAGCAAACTTTTCTTAGCTTTACAATTCCTTATTCCCATATTTGTAAGGAGTGACAACATTGGTAAAAGCATAAACTGCACCTCTTTGATGCTGGTCTCCACGTCTGGGTTGGAGGTCTCTGTCGTCGTGGAGGAGCTGTCGTCATTATCCACCAGGTTATCTTTCAGATCGTCACCCTGAGTTTTTGAAGTCGTCTTTCGCTCTTTCTCTTCTTTCTTCTTTTGGGACTTTGTTTTTCTTACTTTCCCTTTGGATTCCAAAACTGTACAAATAATAAATGTAATATGAATAATAAATATAAATATGTAACATACTAAAATCTAAATTGTTTATCCAGTGTTTAATTGTAGCAATTCATCTACATTTTTGATCTCTGGTCATTACAAAATGCAAAAGCAGGTTTTGAAAACTGACTTTTGAAATATTTGTACAAATAAAAAACAACGCAGCCTTAGTATCTGCACTGCATTATTGTTGTAAATCTTTAAATTTTATAGTTGAGACATCAACCCTCACCTTTGTTTTGTAACAGAGAGTTGTTCTCCTGCAGCACCTCCGAGTTGACCTGGTCGGGCCGGTCCAGGTCGTTGTCCATGGCTCCAATCAGACTAGCATATTCCTCGTCGGGACAGAGCCCTCTCTGTCCCTCTGTCTGCTTGTTGGAGCGGGTTTTCCGGTTGGTGAGCTGACAGTCTGAGGTGGTCCCTTTGGTGCTCTGGGTCGAGGCATTTGGCATAGAAGAGCGGTTCAGGCCTGATCTGTGCCTCTGATCACTGTTCTGCCGCCCGCCGAGCCGAGCCGAACCGTTGACGTAGGAGTTCTGGGGCGAGACACTGTTAAAAATAAACAAATAGACAAAAAGCATTTAAGTACAAGCTTTAAACTACTGGAAGTAACCCTTTCCATAAAACGGAACTGCACAAAGCCCTGGAGCAGGTTGAAATTTGCCTAAATCCAATAAAGTCAAACAAAGCTATGGACAAGGAACAGTTATGACATCAACACCTAAGATCAAGATCATACGTCACAGATCAAACATCTACATGTGTATGCAAAATTAGAATATCGAGAGGATTGTTCTCATTTAACTATTAAATAATTTGCTCAAAGACAGACAAAAATGTCTGACAATATATATATATATATATATATATATATATATATATATATATGTATATATATATATATATATATATATATATATATATATAATTTAATCGGAGTGTCTCGCCTTAAGGTACCAATAGTCATTTGGTGGTTGAAGATAATATGTGGGAAATATTTATTTTACAGTCTTAGTCTTACAGTAATAGACTTACTGCGAGTTGCTGAGGTTGTGCACGATTTCACTGAGATTAAACCTTTTTCCGGTCTCCAGATTACAAGACTCCACTGACACCCGTCTCTTAAAAGGCTCCCAGATGCTTTTTGCTTCGATCCAGGCTGTGGCGATCACCAGAAGAAACATGGAACTGCAAAAATAGAAATTAAAGTCATTATTATATACATATTTTTTTAAATTTATCTGGCAATTTTAGCTTTTACATCATGTACTAGTTTTTGCCTGGAAAATCTAGAACGATATCTCTCTGTATTTTTAAATAGGGAGATTACAGAGTGACAGACTGATATTCGATTGGAGTTCAGACGAGCGAGATTGACAGGTGGATTAGCCAATCAGGGACAGAGATGGTCTGTCCGTATCAAACCAAGCATGGCTGCTTACGAGGAAAAAAGAAAGGCAAAAATTATCATATGGACTGAACAAATCAAACAGCACAGGCAAAAGACATCCAAAAATTCACGGCATAAATTGTCCAAAGTACGTGTCCCATTTGGTCCATGGTCTGTCAAATCGGGGTGGGCGATGTGCTAAAAAATTAACGTCCCAATTTTCTTAGAGCCAAATCCCGATTTCAATTTTAACACGAGTCATGTGCACTTGTGTATTTATATTTCCATAAAGATGTAAACAAAGGTGAAGAAAGGAAGAAAGTCCACACTTCACTGATTGTTTCAAAGAAGAAAATGCCAGGTTGACTTAAATGTTATGACTTTGTATGAGGTAAAAAGTGAGAAACCCGATGAGGAAAAAAAGAAGCTACAGCAAAAAAAAAAAAAACTAGACAAAACTAATCAACAATATATATTTTTTAATTAGTTTCTGCTGCAGTGCGTTTAGAGCCCTGTCCTCACCCCATAATCAGAGATACAGTGATGTAGAGCTCCAGTTCCCAGCTTGGCCGGGGCAGAGTCTCAGCACACGTGGCCAACATGTGGTACGGAAGCGACGCATTCAGCACAAACACAAACTCTGAGCCTCCAAACGTGACCAGCTTCAGCTCTCGGATCACTCGAGAGGACGTGAAGTCGGGCGTGAACCTGCAGAACAAAAGAGGAAGCCAGTTAGTTTCAAATGCTCAAAAGATGTGACCACAATATATTCTGGGTTTGTAGTACCAAGTATACTAAAGGTGTCAGGGTTAGCTGAAAATGTCTAATTCTGTTTCCATAAAAAATTATTATCATCTAGCACGTCGTAGTATTTCCAATTGTTTATGAATTTAACATACTTGAAATTTTCAAATCATATGCTCAAATATAGTAAAGGTCAGATCGTCAACACTTAACGCAACGTTGAGTGTTTAGATGTTTTTAGACTAAATGTTCCTAAATAACACGGCAACACAGATGGACAAAATCTTCACACATTATTGCTTAAACCTGGTGCGTAGGAGAGAGGGAGCAGCCCCACGCACAGAAATATTAAAAAAAACTCCTGTGCATAACCTAACTTGCAAAAAGTGATTGCATTTGGACTTGGTGAGTTGGTTGGTGCGAGGAATTCTCTTCTAGATATAGACGTAGAAACATTTCACCATGATGAGAAGTTTTCTATGCACAGACAGTTCTGTCAAAATCTTGTACATGATTGTGTGTAGCTGCTAATTTAAGGGCTGATCACTCCTACAAAATGAAAATGCATGTAAAGAAAACGGCCTATGAAGTTACAATATCCCATAGAAAACTGGATGAGAGGATTAAATTAAATAATAAAAGAAAATTAAATTTCATATGAAAGTGTATATGTTGAGAGAGCAAACTAACAAAAACTAAATAAATAAGAGTTTTGTCTGCAGTGTCTCGCCTTAAATGCCATAAGAAAACGCACTCATTCATTCATGGATACATACACACATACACACGTACAGACACAGGCGTACATGCACACACACGCACACACTTTTGGCAAACAGATAAACGACATTAGATACGCATTCGAGTCTCAGTTAGGAACAACATGCTCAACATAATGAAGTGCTTCTTTACTTTCACTTTATCACAGTGTATAAAAACAAACCCAGACATGTTAATTCAAGGTATAGGGGCCGTAGTTTTTCATCTCGGCTGATCTGTCCGCTTCGTACCTGGGCCATGACAACTCATTTGTGCTTCCCAAGTTCACATGCATTAGGAAAAATGGGTTAAAATTAGACGAGGCCATCTGTCCGGTTTTCCTACCGTGCATGTAAACGTAGTGATTGACATCAAGACCAAAGGGTTTCAGGAGGTGCATTTTTTTGTCAGACTGAATGTAAAATGTAACCGTTAACTACATGCACTTACAAAATGATGAGGTCCTTGGAGGTGTTTGGTCTGAGGGTGAACTCCTGACAGTTGAGGACCTTGAAGCCGTAGCCCTCACAGACCTGTCCGTTAATCTGGGCAGGCCTCAAGGTGATCGGGAGCAGGCCAGTATTCTCCACTCGGAAAGTCCGTTTCAGAGTGAAGTTTGGCTCCCGCACTTTTGTTTCTGAAAAATGAAACAAACAAAAAATATAAGGTTCTGCTCTATGTCTTTTTACATTCTGTTAAAATGTTAAATTACAGTCACATTTCAAATACAAATAACCCTGACAGAACAACATAGCTGAAAAATAAATTTGATATAAAAATAAATAAATCTAGGAATGGGCAATTTATTGGTTCCAGCACATTTTTTAAATAACAAATATTGCTAATACCGATATTTGGCGCAGATAATTTTCCAATATTTTTGTCCGTATTATTATTATTTATTATTAATTTTTTTTAAAATAACTTTCTTGCTTGCGATTCAAAAATCTAAATATTGCTATCGGCAAATATCGGTTAGCAGCAGATATTGGTATCAGCTCAAAAAAATCTATCCATCCAAAATGTTTTCTTTTTAGTCAGCTGCCTCCATAAACAATTTATTTGATTTAACTCAAAGGTAAATAAAGGAAAAGGTCATTAATAGTTATTATGAATAGGCCCATACTCACTCTCTGTGCAGTCTCGGAGCAACCCTTCTGTCATTTTAAACCTCAGAAAACTGCCCTGTCCTGGTGCCTTTCCCGCTACCTTCAGACTCTCTGTGGTCCCGCGTCCTTGCAGCACAATGGTGTCAATTACTGTCAAGTTGTTCCTGAACAAACGTAAAAAAGGCAAGCCAAATTTAGAAAAGGACAGTTCATATTTACCAAAGGTGGATCAAAAGACTTTCATAACAGACATTTAGAATCGCCAATTGTTGTAACAGATATTGTTGGTGGCTAATGTAGAGCAATACAAACACACCTGACAATGAGGAGGGAGGAGACACTGTGGTTACTGATGGGAGTGAATCGGACATTGAATGATTTAATTTCTCCGGGCAGCAGGAGCAGGTTGAACACAAACGGTTTGGTTGATCCCTCCACAAACCCAGAGCCGCCTTTCACAACTGACGTCTGAGGAACAAACAAAGACAGTTGGTGACAAATAATGATTACATGTTGGGGCCTCAGTAACAGTAACATAGCAGGGACAGCGTGTGTGAGCAAAGCAATTAGATTAAGTGCAAATAAGTTTAAATGTCATTGCTACAAAATTGTCATAAAGTACTCACTTGGTTTCTATGCACTTGGAACTCCAGTGTTTTCAGATCAATATTGATAATGGACAAGTTTCCTAAAGGGAATCTGGAACACAAAAAAAGCTTGATGATATAAAAAAAATGAAAGTTAAATGAGCAAAATGAAAGTTTCTCTTTTCAAATTCTAATTATATAATATATACTAAACCAGAAAAAACAGTAAAAACAGTAAAAGCAGAACTAAGTAACATTTGACCTTAATAAACATCTTTGTAAGTCCCTGTGATGGTTAAATATGTATTTTCGTGGTGTTTGAGGTGCCCACTGTTGTCCCCTGCTGTATCTGGGTGGAAAACCAGCCTTTCAACATTTGCCGGCATCGACCCGATGACAACTCTCCTGAGAAACCCTGGCTCTTTTTTTACATTTGGTAATGTGTTTTTGTATGTGATTAGACTGTCTTATTATTATTATTATTATTATAAAGAAAGAAAGAAAACAAAACACCGCGTTTCATTAGCCGGTACATTCCACAAGTTAGCACTACTGCATTTTCAATGGGAGAGTTAGTGTGAGCCTCCAAACGTCACAAGCTACGAAAAACCAGGGCTCACGTGAGTATCATTAGAGCCTCATTAGAAAACATTACCACATGTGGAACTGGTTTATTTCATAGCGGAATAACAGTTTGACAAGAAAAATTGCATTTTGTTTTACCAAGCGCCGCAAATCCCAGATTGATAAGGTAACTTTAACTCTGGGTTTAAGTTAGATATTGTCATGAACACGCAAAAGTAATGAGTATATAAACAAGAACCATTTGTCTGGGCGGTCTATTTGACTCAAATTGAGTAGTAGTGTAACTACCTGTCGGCGAGTTTCCCAGCGAACACAGAGGGATTTGGTAACAGAGCCAGAGGGAGGACTTGGACATAAATTGGGACATCTGCTGGGTTTTGGAGTATTACCTCCTCGTCCTGCAAACAAAATGCATTAATTTACAATTTTAAACACTAAATCATTTTCAGACTGTCTGGGCTAAAACAGGTGTCCATTTGTGGCACTTGATGATTCGGTAATATGCAACCAATACAAATAAAAAGCTATGTCTGAATAAGTACATTAGTGAACATGTACCCAAGCTGAAAGGTGTCACAAAGAATTAAACACAATTTATACATATATAAATATACACATATAAGAGTCTACTCACAGAGGAGGAGTTCGTGTTGGTGAGGGGGAAGGTGATTTTCTGTGAGGAGTTGACGAGGGAGGGCCAGGTCAGGTGAGCTGTGACTTTGGCATGAATGTTTTTCTGCAGATCTGTGTTCACTTCAAAAACCGCTTCAATCCTTTAGAACAACAAAGACCAAGAGAGATCCTGTGACTGATCCTTAAATAGTCTGGTGCTGAGGTGAGGCCGATTTACTCCAATAGGAAAATTAAATCACTAAAGCAAAGCAGTAACACGCTGCTTACTTGTGTCCCATGCGCTCTTTCAGCTCCTTCCATCTTCGCAGGAGTTTTTGATGGAGGTCTACGTCTGCGTCCCAAATGTCCTCTTGTAAAGCTAGTCCGTGAGGCTTCGACTCAGCTGTGGGGGAAAAAATAATTCTTTGTAGGCTTTGCCAAATAATAATCTTATCAAAACCACAAGGGAAGCGTGATTAAGTAATAAAGTCATTCAATTACAATATGTTTTGACAGTCCAAAAATGTGTCAGTCATAGATAAGTGATGCACGCAACAAAGGTCATGTCAACTTCAGAATGCTACTTGCTGTGTGCATACTCTAAACTGGCCTGTACGGTTTACTGTACTCCCATTCAAGGCACATGAGCATTTCATCAAGGTGAACAAGAGATCAAATGATGTAACATAGAAGTTTCTTTTGTACTGTGCAGCTCTACTATTTAACAACCACTTACAACAACACTTACATTTAAGCACAAATGGCAGCCCCACATAACAGTGATCACCACACTGCAAGCTGGCATCAAAATAAATATTTGCCACCTGGAAAAGATGGAGCGGAAAGCAAATAAGTTGGTGCATAGGGACAGACGTGGCGTTCGAGGTACTCCTGGAGAAACAGACCTTTGTTTTTCGTCTGGGCTCTAGCTCATCCTTGTTGTTTCTCAGTCGTTTGTAAAAGAAGCGGATGTCTTCAGTGAGAGAGCGAATCTGCTGCAGACGAACTTTCTGTGTGAACGAACTCTGGATACTCAGGCTCTGGTGGACCACTTTTCCCTGAGGAAAACAAAAACACAACTTTATAGGTTTGAGTTTGTTTGATCAACTCTCAGTTGCAAGAGTAAATATTGCTGGATACAAAAGCATGCATACAGTATATAGACAGTAGCACACGTGCGAAGATAAGTGAAATAATTTACAGGGCAATTACAAAGGCATGACAAAACTAATATTTGCTCCAAACAAATATGATATGCACAGCTGTATAACTCATTTGTACAGCATACAGTATCTACAGCTTTGATGCACTCACAGGAAATGAAGATGGCAAAACAATGTGTTTGGGAGAGCTGTTTAACGCGCCCACCGCAATGAGAGCTTTCACTGGGAGAGTTAAGATCTAAGGAGCAAAAGAAACAACAAATCAACGAAACAAACGTTTTCATAAAGACATTCTGCAGATTCGATTGTGCTGACCTCATAGTCTGTGGTTATGTGGACAGCTCCGTCGTATGTGCCCTCCAGAGCCTTAGCAACCAGCGTGACTCGAAACACTGCATAATAACCAGATGCCAATATCGCCTTGAAAAGAGATGTGGGCCTGTTTTAATTAACATTTTAAGTCTAAGACGTGCTGTTTGGATGTGAAGGAGTGGAAGCACCTTAAGCCACAACATGCGCACGTTACACTGGAGTTAACATTAGTCTGTTGTGATAATTATACATTGCCCATTAATATCAGTGCCAAGTAGATTGAAATGCAACAAAACTGGCTTGTAACATAATGAGGCTCCTACAGAGATGCACAATTTGCAGTACACGTATTCCACAATACAACTGCATTGTTTGTTGTAACTGAAAATCATTCAAAATATAATAGGAACACAAAACGATCAAAGCGTCCCAGATGTGTTACCGTTCTGTGCGGAGAAGCAGAGGCGTTCTGCAGCTCTTTGAGACGACTCAGAGCCGCAGTGGCGTTTCCCCGTTCTGTCCTCAGCAGCTCCATCGAGAGGCTGTCTCCAGTCACCAACCACGATTTAAGCTCCAACTGAACAAGCAAACGTGGGTTTATAAATTAAATTAAACATCTTCAAGTTTTTTCTCAACTCTAATTATTGTTCATGGTTTTTTTTGTCATCTTTGGTTTTTTTTGTCATAAAAAATAAATACATCTGCACCCTCATCTACGAATACAAAAGAGCCATTCTTGTACAGTACACGACTCAAGCATTACACAACAACATGTACACAGACCTCTATGGGATTGCTGTTAACAACAACAAACGTGATGCTGCTGGTGTCTGTAGCGCTGCGAATGCCAAAGTCCAGCAGGTTATCCCTCAGACTGGGGGGCAGGACCAGCGGCTGTACACAAACAAAGGCATGTGTTACGTCCGAGTATGGATTTTAATAAATGTTTGTAAACACTGTACAAGTTTAAATCAATTTTCTTCCATTACTGCAACAAACACACCACGGAGTTGTTGTGGTTTGAAACCCACCTCGAGGAAGCCAGTGTAGGCCCGGACCGGCAGGTGGAACTTGGATGCGTTTGTGATGAGGAGGAGGTTGCTGTCGATGTGAATGGACGGTCGGATCGGTCTGAACAAAAGGGAGAAGATGTACCGGGACTCGTGAGGCGGGATGGAGATGGGTGCGCTGAAGTTCTGCACCTGAACACAACAAAATGAGTGCTTACAAAAAGGTTCAGAAATAGTAGTAACGTTTTGTAACGTCAACATTGAAAGGATGCACACTGTTAAACCAGCCCCAAATGCAGAACTTGGTGAATGTAATGTACAGTATACTGTATCTATGTTTAAATGATATATTCCGAGTAACATGTCTCTTAAAAGTACTGGACGGCATGTAGATGGTTCCAGTTCCACCTAAAAAGTACCTCAATAAAGTTCTTGATAAAACAGCAGCCATTTTTAGACCAACAAAAGCAGATATTTTGGGTCACTTTGCCACTGGCTAAAACCTGTTCCTTCACTGGGTTTTGGTCTCTTGTGACATGAAGCTTTTATTGCTTTCAGAATGTAAACACAGCAACCTTTATTCATTTTGTGACAATGCTACCAAATACATAAAGATTCACAATATAGAACATACATACAACAATATATTGACTAATAAACTGAAATAATTTAAGCTATATACAGTAAAATGCTGCAGTTTAAGACACATGCTGCCTCAAGGAATCCTGTTTACTGTCTTTGTCAATGTGGAAAACTATCCAACTTTCACACCACCAAATTACTTAGGCTAGTTTATTCAGTCCTTGTCAAACATCTTTATCTTTAAGACTAACACACTTTAGTGGTACTTTGTGAGAGATGTTTGACACCCATTGCACTAGATTCTCTAGATATATGGAAAACTTTCATGTTTAAAATAACTGAGATGAGAACTACCATTTCAAGTCTTCATAAATCATCTTGACATATTTTGATCAAGCCCACAGGTAAACAGAGTGAACAACTAAAGGCTGACAGGCCTTGTTTTAGTAAATTCACTCATTCATTTATTTACGCTATAGGGACATGAGGCATGGAGTGAGTAGTTAGCAGAAGATTTGGTAGTGAATCACGTGTTTAATCACTTTTTATAAATAGAGAACCTACAACCCTTCAGCAGTTGTTTTTGCATTTTGGGTTAGAGATCATAGGGATAATAAAACCTTTTGGGAGTTGCATGCTACTGTCTCCTTTAGCCGCCTTTAGAGCAGCGGGGCATGTCTTTAGTCAAACCAAGAATGTCTTCAGTTGACCACAGCCCTTTTGTACATCCTCCTGTTTTCCTCCCCGCACCTTCAATAAACTTTTGAATACTGACAATAGCCAAGCTGCTAATTTATACTTTCAATAATCCAAATTCCTATAGATGCGAGCAGACGACACCACTGCCACCCATTCCAAGCGCTCAAAGAGAAAGTTACTTACATTGAACATGGTTTTTGCCTCCTCTGGCAGCGACACATTATGAATCCTGATGGCAAAACTGAAGGCATTTGTGAGATAAATGGGTCTGTCCACCGGGTCGACTGGACTGTCTCGGATGTGGAACAGTGTTGCTGTGTGGTCAAACCCCAGGTACCTGCCAAAAGAAAAGAAACATTTCACATCTTACATAAAAGAGGTTTAGGTCTGTTTTCTACACGAAACAACCAAGTCAAATGTAGAAAGCATGAACTAGGACTTCAAGTGACCTAAATATGTCCTGCACAGTAAGGGCAGTTTTTGGCCAATACATAGCACAAAAGGTCTTTAGTAGACTAGACTAAGGCCAAGTGAAACAGAATAAGCCCTAGAATGAGATGTTCAAATATATTTGTACTAGTATATAACTATATTCGGACACAGATTGAGAACGTTTTGTTTTTCTAAAACAGAGTCCAGATGACTTCAACTGAATCTTTTTCTACAATGGAACACTCCTGGACGAATGAGGGATTACGCCGACATGTTTGTACTAAATGATTGTCCAGCAAAGAAGGCGCTGAATATTCTTACATTCCTCAAGTAGCGCTTTGGGTACAGAGCATGCCCACGCTGGCGCCGCACTAGCAGAGACCAGAGGAACAGAGCGCATGAGGCAAGTTTAGAACTAACACTGTCAAGTACCGTATTATTAAGGTATTACATTGAAAAAAGTGATTGTCAGTAGGAAATCAAAACCCAAAGTAAACTATCAAGTATTTAAATATATGTTGGTGTATAAGTTGGTGTTTTAATTTCATGAATTAATTTACCTGTAACGCTAACATTTGCCAAAATCTTAACTGAACCTTTAGGCATAAGGACTCACCCTTCTAACACTTCTGCTTGGTAAGGGATTTCAAGCTTGGAGTAACTCTTTTCTTTTGCTTTTACTGTTATTTTACCCGAAGTCTGATATGATCTTCTGGCTTTAGATGCTGCAAAGATACAAAAATGTAATGACAGATCAAACAGGAGATAAACTGAGCTAAAAATATGCAAACCACCACACAATAGAGGATGTTGTGCACACACGCAAACCAAGGCATAAAGAAGCTCTGTCAGGACTGAAGTGGCTATGCAAATAACTTGACATGAATTGAGATGAATCTAATAAAATAAAAACTTACCATCAAAACTTATACTTGCTACTTTGGTATATCTGCTTTCTCCTGCTTTAAGTGTTACTGCTTTGAAGTCTATTGTGACAGCTTCATTTGACGGTGTTGTGCGTACACTCTAGAAATTATGCAAAAAAGAAGAAAGAAATAAGTACAAAATAATATAAACTGCTATGGATGTTTAGAAGTCATCTAAATGCTACATACAGTTATTGGAACATCTTTGGTTCCTGAATTTAAAAGGTGTAGATTTAGCAGTTTCGGCCGATCTGTTTGAGGAAGTAGAACAAACCACAAAATTAGACAAAGTTGAAGGCAGAACCATTTTCCTGCACAGTTTCACAGTTGTCGTAGGCGGTCATACCTTGTGACCGCAGTGTGCCAAAGTCAAGCATTTCTGTGGAGGAGTATATACCAGGCGCTACAAAGTGAAAACACACATTTACAAAGCAGCTACTGTATGATGAAGTTATTCAAACATTTTAGTCACATTGTTACAAGTTTTGTATGGGCTAAGGACAAGTACCAGCAACAACAAAAAATGAGGAACACAAACTTTGATGTAGACCTGTGTTAACCTCAGTTTACGCTGCTCAACTTGAGATGTGTCCAAATGTACTACGCCTCAGGGTTGGGCCTTTGCCTACATATCTATCTTATAAAAGAGTGAAACGGGGTCAGACCTGAGGAGACTTCCACTTCCACAGGGAGGATGATAAACTGGTCCTCAGCGGCGTTGGTTTTTATTCGGATAAACGCTGTGTGGTTGTCCGCATCTCTGGATGAGAAACTGGCTCTCATCACTCCCTTCGTTTCAAATGGAGGGATCTCCTGTACGCACAATAACAAGCAATATAGTTGCAATTATTTGTACAGTTTTAAGCAATATGTCCAAAATTGTGAAATTAACAATATAAGTGGGTGGGTTGTATATAAGCCCCGGTCTTTGAACATGGCTTTGAGTCAATGGTGGAGCGCATTGGCGCATGTCGCCAGTTAAGCCTTTTATGGGTAGGTACGTCCAGTGGCTGTGTCCACAGACCATGCGCAGTGAGGCTATTCTCCCGCGTACTCGTGGATCTATTAAAATATTTGGATAGGGTATTGCTAGCTTAACCTGTCGTGAGTTGGACTAGAGGCCAGTCTACAATATATCTGGAAGAGGGTGGAAAATCAGATCTTACTTTATTACATGAAACTATCTGATATGATCCGGTTCTTAGAGAAGGATATTTCCACAACAGTGCATGGGACATTATTGGGAGGTAAAGAGTCAAATAAATGTATGTAACACAAATTGTATGTAAATGATAAAAATGTCCTACATACAAAATATCAGAAAGTCCTTTTCTAAAGCAGTGACTAACCCATAGTTTCCCAGTCCCTCCTTGTTGTCCAGTGGGGAGCTCTAGGTGCAGATCTCCACCGCTGGAGTACATCTCCACAACCTCCAGCAGAAAGAGAAATGCGTCAAAAAATGATTAACTCCTATTCTAAACAATGCAAAGCAGGCCTCAGCTTCACCTGCAGCGGCTCACTGAACGGATTGTGGATATTGATGAGAGGAGAGAAGCTGCTGTTCACCGGGACGCGGGCCCCTATAAATGGACGCAGCCTGTATGGGTTTGGGATGCCAACCCCAAAAACCTACCCGGACAAGAAAATCAAACACAAATAAATTCATATATAAATAAACTAGTTTCACATGTTGCTGCCAATTTTACACCACTTCAGAACTTCCGTTGTTTGTTGATAGAACATAGTTGTAATTTTCTTTTCTTTTTTAAAGAAACCACTGTGCATGACAAATTTCACTATGGATACAAACTAATCACGTAAAGTATCCATTCACCTTATGTACCAATGTACAGTAATGAGTAAAACAAACATTGTGAATATTTTATATATTGCTCAAAAAGCACAAGTATGAATAATATTGTAATAATTAAATATTCTCTGTAAATTTGAAAAATTATAATTTGCACCTAATAAGCTGAAAATTGACAACCACTATGTATTTGTTGTAAACTTTTTACATGTTTACCATTTACTTAACTTTACAAATTAACTATTACTAGGGCTGTCTCCAACTATTAATTGTTGGAGACTACTAATTATATTAATATTATGATAATTTACTATTATTTCAATTTTTTATATATTTTTTTAAATAAAGGTTGAAATATGGTGACTGAAGGCTTGTAGAATATTTATAGTATATTACATATTTTTTTATATTTTTATTTAATAATGCCACTGTCTTTACAATGATCAAAATACAATTACAATGTTATTACATAAAATTATTGCTAGTCACGAAGCCTTACACTCGACTGCTCTGTCTGCAGAGGGAGTGTGAAACAATCTGGATGTTCAAGATGTAGCGCAAAGAACCAAAACCAAAACAATCCCGCTAGTAGTGCTTATACGTCAACTAGTACAGAGTAGTGCATATTGAGCAAAGTTTACTTCCTTGTTGTAGTCATTCATTTGGTTTTATACAGCTACTATCTATGACAGTGGACACATCCTTAAAATGCTATTAGTACCTGGTATGTGAAAACTCCATGATGCGAAGTATTAATAAATAAAGTGTTTTCGACATTTCCAACTACTCGAGCAAGAAAAACAACATCAAACGATGTGTTTCCTCCCGGGGGGATTATCTACAGACAAGAGAGAAAAGAAAAGACATATTAGAATGTAGTAACCTCCATCACCCCAGACAACCCCTGACCCTAAAGGTGTCCACATAAACACATTACAATGTCTGTGGTGCCTGCTAGTGAGAGTCAGTGAGTAGCAGTGAAAACTGTATAGAAATTAACAGTGTAGTTTTAAAGCAGCAAATTGTAAACTTGTTCACAATTTCTCCTACTATCCTACTAGAAGATAATTCTTATAATTATTCAATTTATTGCAATTTATTGAAAAGATCGATAGTTATCATTTTCTCTTTAGAACGTCCTTTAGAACCAACTGCTTTTGTAATGATTATGTTGCATTATATTTTATTAGATTTGTTTTTGTTTTTTTTCCACAACTCAAACCCCACAAACATTTTAAATTAGTTTTGCAATTATGTGTTATCAAAACAAACTAAATATGGTATCTTTATTTTATTAATCTTTATTTAACCAGGTAAGATCCATTGAGGTAAAGACCTCGTTTTCAAGGGTGACCAGGTTTTCCTACGGTCCTCTAATAGTTTATTTACATGCCATATATTTAAGTTGATGTATTTTACTATTGGTTTGACCAATTCTTCCCAAAACATTAATAATACCATTATTCTCAATGCTACATATAAAAATAACAAATAATAATGAAAGGGGAATTTAAAATGGTGAAATACAATGTCTTATTATTTTTGTCTCACAAAGCTACAAGCACAAAAGCACCACTTTTACTCGCTGCATAAGCTACTTCACTGCACTTTTTCGAAAAATTCAGAGGAAGTAAGAATGCAAAGATGAGTCACCATTTTTTCAAATAACGAATAATAGAGTGAAATCCTTGTACTCAATGTGTAACCACTGCTACAGCCCTCTCTGGCAAATTCGATACTGTATAAAATGTGTAAACTAAAGTACCGTATGTAAAATACATACAAGAAAAGTCCAGAAGGGTAAGTAATATGTCATCTTCAAAAGAAAACATGCCCTAAAGCTGGAGTGGGAAATCTTTTTTAGCTCGAGATCTACTTATTGGGTCAGCAAGACCTGGAGATCTACCAGTGGATTTGGATTATGGGTGTAAAGACTGGTGTTTATCGGGGTCATAAATATTGATCACACATTACATAGATCTGTTCAAATTAAGCACTAAAAGCATTGAAATAAAATGCATACAAATCTACAACATCAAATTGGTAAAGGAATATTTGTTAAATAGTTTGTATGAATTTGAAATATTTATTTGACAGCAATAGGCTTTTATAAGACACAGGAGCTGATTAATATTAGGCCTATAATGCTTGTTCCATTCAATTATCATATAGTCCCAAAAATACTGCACCAGCCCATCTGTGCCACAGTTTATCACAGAGCTCCTTTCTGCAGCTAATGCGGTATTTGATTCGTTTTGATGCCGGGGATCGACTGGTAGATAGCGATCAACAGGTTGCCCACCCCTGCCCTTAAGGTTATTCTCTGGCAGCGAAAAAGCATGTTAGATACGTTTTATGATTTTTAAAACATCTTTCTAAACCACATAGTACTTTTGCAGGCTCATAATGAAGACTACAGTAGTGATCAAGCAGCAGGAGAAGTGTAACTTAAGTAAGTTAAGTAACTTAATTGCAGTTTTAGTTCAATTTTGGACTTGAAGTTTGTATATTTAATGCTGGTTTGATTTGTATTAAATTCACGCTTTATTTCAACCTCAAAAAAGGTTCTTAGTTTTTTCAAGTCCTGACTAGAGGTGGGGAATATATAAAGCATTGACATGTTGGTTGCAGGTTATTCATTTTAGCTCAGTAATTTTGCACGTTTGATGTATTTTGTGAGAACAAAAATGAAAATCTCAAAATTTCCACTTGAACATGTATTTTGATATCATCCCCACCAACTGAAATATAATCTCAAACAAAACCACTCCATTCGGTGTCAACTATGTCCTCTTGAAGTTTAGTTTCCAAAGCCCTAGATTGCGGTAGCTTCATTAAATGACTTCAGTTAACTTCACACCTCATACACGGTTTATTAATAAGTAATGCCACAGAACAGGTATTTCTTGACAAAGGGAGTGTTCACCAACTCCAAATCATATTCGCAGAAATCAAAAACATGTTTCGGATTGTAAAGCAATGATTTTACTACAAAGACCTGATTTCCATTAACAATTTTTGTTGCACAATACTTAAAAGAAGTCTTATTTTCTGATAAATGTTTTCAGAATTCTCTGTGGATACTACATGCTGAAACAGTTTAATAGCTAATGGCTTACGTAATACAGATCTCTCACAACAGCCTCTCCAAATATAGGCACACTGCAACCACAAGATTGATTTTTTCCCCCTTGAAGACATTACAATTAAACACAATTTCTATTCTATTCATAAATTATTATTGTATTGTTTGTCGTTTTGTCTTTTGTCTGTAATCAAATGTTTCATATCAACCTTTCGAGTCTGAAATAAAAAGCCAAGCCTAAAAATAGTAGTTTCCAAGACATTGCTAGTGTCAACTTCTGCTAATTTGCATATTTTAGTATTATTAATAATAAATAGGGAAAAAAAGTATTAATAAGTATTATATATTTTTACACATTTTCAAATGCCATACAATCTAAATTTAAAGCTGGGGTCCCTGACTTTCATTCTTAAATTGAGACCGCATTTTTTTCAACGCAAATTTGGAATTAAGGGCTGTATGCAGTACTAGGCTTGACTGTGCTTTGGCTGTTTGCCCCAGTTTCACTTCTCCATCTGAAAAAAGATCTAAAAGCCGTGCACCGGACCATCAGGTACCCCAGTTCTAAAATAAAACATGTACTTTTCCTTTTGCTATTGCCAATGGTAAATCAACTGGTATTCTTCACTAGTAAGGGGGCTACTGTTGAAAAATTAGGCAGTGCTTTTGAACATTGAACAACCAAATTAGATTCGAGGCAACTTGTCTAATCAGGAGGAATCAGGAATCAGGATTCCTCCTCGTCTAATTGCACTGCAATCCCCAAATCTCATGACAATGTACTTACCCTATTTTGGAAAAAGGATGCATGAAAATGTGCTGTTGTTGCTGATATTGATATCAAACTTATTTCTTCCGAGCTAGGATTATGTAAATAAACTTTCTCCATTTTGGGCATTCCAACAGGCCTGTAAACACAAGACACGAGGTAAGAACAAGCTTCACTGCTGATGGTTCAAACAGTAGAGGAAAATATACATGCATTACTAATTGACAAATAATGCACTGGGTTTTATACAGCACCTTTTAAAAGAGACTCAAAGTGCTTTACATTGCAGTATTCATTCCCTCTACTCAGTAAGCTGTTTCTGTAGCCACAGCTGCCCAGGGGCAGACTGACAGAAGCGAGGCTGCCAGTCTGCGCCATCGGCCCCTCCAACCACCAATCACTCACTCACACACAAAAGTGAGTAAAGTGTCTCTCCTAAGGATACAACGACAGGATACTAGAGTCATTATTGTGTTGTATAGGCTTTTATAACAGTCCCCAGAGCAGATAAAGACATATTAGGACTACAACTTTTGCCCTATAGAATATCATTTACAAAAGCTTTCAATGGCTAAATGAGTGGAACATATAATTTGGCTTAAAACAAGCAATTCATATTTTTTCATGTTCAAATATATTCCAGGCCCTTTATGGACCTTTTAAAACATCAGATTTTTAGTTTGTCCCCAAATGATCAATTACATAGTGATTCTTCGTTTAATGATCAAGGGTTGTAAAAGAGCGTTTGCATACTCCACCCTAATGCCAGTTCAGCTCACTGCACTTTGCATGGCTGTCAATTAGACCACACCTTCATTTTCCCATCATCTGATTCCTAAACTGTTTGAATGTTTAATCAACCAATTAAAAGATAAGACAGTTGTTTTCTTTTCCTTCAACCAAAACTCACTTGCTGGTTATTGAGTAGAGTAGAGCTCAAAAGCCACTATTGTGTTTATTGGGTCATACTCCAAGACACACTTCCCTATTCATTGTATTTTCATAAGAAATATTCAATAGGAGATCATTTCTATTAGACCCCTAGAACTTGCCATGTTTCAGCAAAAATGTACATTAAAACAATGTTCATTCTCGCTGACCCCTGGTGATCTCTACAAAGACCTCTACAAACATGTTCTCAAAGGCTTGTGATTAAGTGCTATTTCAGCTGGTCGAGCTGAAATGTGCCCATTGAAATGGAATATTGTTGCTTTTATAAATGTTGACAAGTTGACTGCAATATAGTATGTCAGGAAAGATCTAAATCATTTTACTTGGTGGGCATTCAGTCCAACTAAGCAAGTTCCTATGTTTGTGAATTTTGTTCATTGACAATGGAAATAAACCTTTTCTGATTCTGTGTGCATTACTCAGGAAAAGAAAGATGGCTCTATCTAAAATAACTACACGGTCCCCAGAAGTGAGAGCATGTAGGTGAAGTTAGATAGCATGCGGAGGTGTGCACACAGGGCGGTCAACGTGGAGCAGGAGCCTTAAGTCCCCTCCATTGGACGTGGCATTACATGGGTTTGGTTCAGCGAATACCACAGATCTGGTTAATGCTTTAGGTATGCCATTACCACATTGGCTTAACATAACAGGCTGAAACTAGGTGTGGCTCAATAAGAATATTAAAACAATGCCCAGAGTCAGGTTTTATGGCAATCACAGCTATACGAGAATAAACAGCTTACTGTTCATGGAAGTCCAACATTGGAGGTTCAAATCGTATAGGGCGGCAGTTCCCTCGATGCGGGGACGTGCTACGGAAAAGAAAAAAGTACGTCAGGAGGAAGAAAAGTGCAGGAAAACTCACCCCCATGCTGGAGTGGTTCAGGCAAACGAGACTCTAAAAACACTTTTTCACTTTCTTAAGTGTCGATGACAACCAAGAACCCCTCCCATGCATGGTTGCCCATTTCTGTAAGTAAAGTTTTCGCAGGTGTCCATCGCAAAAGCAAAACAACACAACACACAAAGGCCGCCCTGTATGATGTTCTCTCAAGGCGAAGCGATGCTCAAGTGTGCATCGGCTGCGACTGTAGGACACAGACGTAACCCACCAAACCTGTTGGACGACAGGTGTAAAGCAACAATAGGCTGCGCTGTGCCTGTAGAGGAGCCAGCCTGTCTTTGGTATAGGCAGACTCAGTGTAATGAGAGACTTTATGTAAAACATATGCAAATTCTTTAATGATGCAGGTGAGTCGAGCACAGTCCAGAGTGACAGTGACAGAATTCATCGTGATAGCCGTAGTCACCTAAACATTAACGAGAGCTGCATGAATTCTTGTCAGTATTAATATTATAAGTTCTCAGAGACCTAAAAGCTACTCACAAGGAGTTACTGTCCTTCAAGTCTATAAGGGAGGGCATCAGGTACATTTCTGCAAGTTATGAAGCAGATCATTGTTTATGGTGGATGCTCCAGAATGGAAAAGTCACAAGGGAAGAAAATAAGTATTACTTATGAAATGATTTGATGATACAACATGTGTAACTTTTGAGAGGAAAAGTTGAAAATGACAGGAAGTTAGAAAATCCCTCTCCATGTTATCATTACACAAAGATTCATCCAAAGTTTAAACATTAATTTAAGAAATTAAAGGTGCTGGCAATCATATTTTTTTATCTGTCAAATATTAAATATTGTGTAAATTAGGCAAGGTTCATTTGGTTTTCTGATTTATTCGAAGATTCTTTTTTAAAACCTCTATGTTTTTCCATCCCTGAATATCGATTGCTTACTCACAGTTTCACCCTTATTTACAATATGGCTGCTAGGTAATGGTTAGACAATTATGTTACATTTGCTGACTATGTCCAACCAGGAAATAAAATAATAAAATCAAAATTGTTTCAGTGAAATGTGTAATCTAATGAATCTGTCCTACATTTTAATGCGTCTGGCTTTAGTAAAACTTGTTTTCTTTTTCCACTGTCAAAGAAGTGTCAAACTATTGGGGCGATGTAGTCTCTGGAGCAGGTGAGCGTGAGGAGGCGGGCGGAAGAGGTCAGGATCTAGTGCAGTTTTCTGAGGTGTGTGGTGGGGAGAACTTATAGAATGCAATAGCAATTTAGTTTGAAAGAGATGAAAACGTGAATAAGGATTACTGAAGTTGATTGCGAGAGGGAAAGGCAGAAACAGTTGATGTTGTAGTAGTGGTGTCATTACTCCAACATTACCCTGGAGTCAACGGCTCGGCTCAGATCCATTTCACCCATTTACTACAACACAGTCTGCATGTACGAAGGAAGAACAATGGCCGCAGCAGTTGAGCTCAGAGCAGACAGGGATAGATTTCTCTCCCGGGAGGCACTACTTTAACAAACCCACACGCCTCTGCCAGCCCACACTCATCACAATAACACAACTACTGGCTACATTCTTTTAGGATTAAAGATGTCCGTGAGTTAGCAGTGCAAAAGTTACAGTGAGGTGTGAAAAAGGCTGTTAATATGAAGGCTTTAAAAGGAAAGGAAAGGTCAGTGTCAAGGAAAAGATGGTGAAATTAAACTTAATGAATGAAACTTAACAAAACTAAAATATTAGCTTTAATCAGGGATGGATTAAAGGCAAAATTTAGTTTAGTTTTAGAGTTTAGATTTCCTTGACCCTGTGATGATTTGGCTATCTGGATGCATATATTGTGAGTTCAATGTTCTGATTAATATTCTGTTAAATGCAGCTCTATGCTTTAATACAAATTTATACAAGACGCCTACATTTCCCCACCACCTCCTCCTATTGGCTGGGAGAAGAAAAAGAGCTTTAGATACCTGGCAAATGTAATATAAAGCTACTATGTGCACAGGAATTGAGATAAAATAATATGACTGTGGTTCTTTGGGCAGTACTCAAAATATCGATACAGTCAGCAATTTATCCTGACTGACTTCTTGGCAATACTAGTATCGCTAGAAGATGCTGTATGACAATAATTTTACACAACATAAATTCATCAAATAGTGCAGACTTATACAATGGAGTACCTGCTGACCACTGCATTGAGACTAAAGTGGGTTATTAAAATCAAATGTGTTCAAACGTGTCCTGAGTGCATTTTGTTATTCTACACATTAAACATCAATTTAGTACACCTTTTAAGGGATACAGTCCAAATGTGTACACTGTGTGTTGTGAGCCACTGTGTCCATGTAATTTCCATTGTGGAGCAGCAAATTTCTTAGTTGAAGTCTAAGTCAAGCTCTCAAACTTATCTTATTTCTGTACATTGTAAAAGGCCTGAGCAATTAATCAAATTTAAAATTGTGATTTCAATTACTATTTCCAATGACAAATTGGTTCATATTTCATATATAGCCACATTTTTTATCTCCATACTCTATTATTAAAAATGTCAAAAACATTACAAAAGTGAGTCAATGCTTAAAATAGTTGTGATGTGAATTATGAGCCAAATAATTGTGATAATGATTTTTTCCATAATTGAGTAGCCCTGAATTGAAACACCTTTTATTCTTCTTACTTTCCCTTGCAACTTGTCAAATATTTGTCACGTTAGCATAGACAGGACCACAAGGCTGTAAAATCTGTGCAGTCTTAGTTGGGTTAGCGCTGAGGAGCTAATACTTAGGGTTTGTAATTGGAGTAGGTGCAGCTCATGCCGTCTCTTGGCCTCTTCAGCTGCTTCTGTCGAGAGTCAACCTGAACTTTACATGGGGACCCAAACCAACAGCCCAACAAATGAGTTTAATATCCTCCTAAGAAACACCCTAACCCTAACCCTAACCCATTTACTCATTTATATTGACAAAATACAACAAAAGGTACTTGACTTTTGCAGCGGCCAAGTGTTATATTCGGGCTGTCATTAATGATATTTTGGTTGTCAACTAAGGAGCTAGTATTATGTTTTTATTAATATGTTGTGTCTTCAAGATATTTCATTAAAATTGTACCAGATTAAAGTATATGAAAATGAAAAATGTTATTTTGCCATTTGAACTGTTCAGTTCAGCATTGTGATAAAACCGTTAACATTCAGTCAAAAATTACTGATTACATGTTGCAGCCCAATTTGGTATACAGTAATTATGAACACTATGAATTGACATTGAGATGTCAATCAAGAAAAATATCACATTTACGACATACAACCTTCCTTAAATATGAATGTAAAAGAGAAGGGAGTGGTTGTGTTATGTCTGTACAAGATAACCCTTTTATGGGCAAGAACGTGGAGCACATACATACAGCAGACGCCATACTGCAACTAGACAAAACAAGTCAGGAGTAACTAACATCTAGAAACACGTAGAAGAGTAGAAGAACGTCCTGTCCTGGTTTGGTGTACAAATAATGATTGAATCCTGGTTTTGGTCCGGGTTTGAGTATCCAATCAATCTATTTAGTCCTGGTTTAATTAGATTTTACTAAAACAAGTCCAGAGTTGCGTGCTATTCAAGTCTTTAAGTTTAACGTCTATATGACAGGATCTCACTCTTTTTTCTAATTATGATGATGTTTGATGAGATAATCCCTGTGGTAAATATTTATCATAGTTTTACACCAGTCAAGTTGCAGTTTGTGAAGAAGAATAATAAAAGTTGAAAATTACATAAAGTAGAGCAGGGTTCTACAACAGAATACCCTTGTGATGTCATCTATAGTGCCACCTTTTTCTGACAGTTTAAACAATCATTTAACAAAATAAGAGGTGTTGTCAGGTGTAATTATTTGTCAAATCATAATATTGTATGATTTAAATGGACTCTGGCCCTTGTTTGCAATCTGGTTGCCAAGTAGTAACACTTGTGGAATTACCTCAACTATGTCATTTTTGCTGGCTATGTCAAACCAGGAAGTCAAAATGCTTGGTAAAATCTTAAATATATAAATATAATCATATTCCCTTTGTTTTACTGAAAAGTATAGTCTTATGTGTCATAGACTTTAAGAACTGGTTTAGTTCAGGTTTAGCCCTAACTTAGAAGAGCTGCTTTACAGCTATTTAAAGCGCTACTTGGTGGGCAAAGATGGAGAAAAAAAAATACTGCAGTAAACTTGAGGTTGAACTTGTTTTTCAGGCCACAAAGTCACAATATTAGAGGAAGCTGCAACAACAATTCTTCATTTTGCCAAAAGCATTCAAAAGAATTGACAGCTGACAGCATTCAAAGTATAATTGAAGCAACATTGCTACATCTCTCTTAGCTGGTCCGGTTTGCGTTCACAAAGCACCAAATGTGCAGAAAGACGCTTTTCTCCTTTGCCTGTAGAGGCGCTGTGTGCAATATCAGCCAAAGGAATGACAGAGAAACGTGAGGAAGAGACATGGCACTCTGCCTGATACGTGTCACATAAACAAACTTGGGGCAGGACTTTAACAGTGTTTGGATTCATTCTTTGGCTTTTGTGGATTTACCCCACGACCTGCCCCACATGTGCACAACCTGCCCCATATGTGCACAACCTCCCCCGCATGTGCACAACCTCCCCCGCATGTGCACAACCTGCCCCACATGTGGACAACCCCTGCCCCCACCATGTGTCACAAACCTTGCCCCACATGTGCACAACCTCCCCCACATGTGCACAACCTCCCCCACATCTGCACAACCTCCCCCACATGTGCACAACCTCCCCCACATGTGCACAACCTGCCCCACATGTGCACAACCTGCCCCACATGTCTGACTGCCCTGGATCGCTCTGAATCTGATAAAAATCTCATCTGTTTTATAAACACAGACTCTGAAAGGCTTGGCATTATCACAGTTACTTGTACAACTTAATACTGGCTGAATATAGGCCCCTTTTTCCATGTTAAAGTCAGCATAAGTGTTATTTTTATGTTTGGTTCAATTTGGCTTTAAAACATTGTTATTTTTAAGTCCTCTACCCTTTAAGCCTCAAAAACACACATTTTCCAGTTTTGTGGTGTCAAAGCTCCAAGATCTTCTGCACTGCTTTTAATTCCATAAATCATCATCTGACTCATTATAAGCATTTCAAATTGCGTTGATTTCAAAAGCTAGGTTTGTACATGGGAAACTCCTGACTCCTGGTATGAAGTTTTAGTAGACCAAAGGTTCTAAACATGAGATGCCAAAGCAGTGGGACTCAGGAGCCTATTTAAAGGTCAATAACAAGACAGATTATGCATAATATGTGCCCTTTAAAACCATCACACATTGAACAGCTTCTTTGCAGCTGATGATACAACGAAGTCCTGGAGACGGCTTTTTATGACAGGTATTTGACAGGTGTCAAGAAAGACAAACAATCCCTGTTATTTATAATGAATCCATAACGCTGCCAAACAAATACATTTAAGTTTCTACAGATAGAAGTTGATGTGGGAAGTAAGTACCACGTACCTTTGTTGATGATATAAACTAAAATCAATGTCGGAGTCCGCCTGCAAAAAAAGATCAGTTAGACAGCTAATAGATGTAGTGTGGTGTAGTTGATATTAGGTAGTCCATAGTAGTTACCTGTAATAGACTCCCCTCACCAAAATGTAGAACTTCTAAGATTGTGTCTGATTGTATAAATGCTGTGGAGACAAAAGAGATGTTTTGGTACAATTTTATGCACATGCTTGACTATATTCATTAGCTACATATTGTATAACATTGTTCATAAACAGAATAATTGGGAACGCTGAAAAATTAACTATTCATGAACTGTGGCAAATTTTAGATTAAATTGTACAATTCCCAAATTCAGTAAAGAAAGAATGGTAGCATGAATAAACAAGAAATAAAATGAATAAAATCCTGTATACAGCGAAGGAAACTATTCATGTCACTTTTTCAAAAGAAGCGAAGTGCTGTATTCACATTATTACACTAAAGTGGGGAACTTCTCCAAACTACAGCGGCTAGAGAACAATTAAAAGTAAAGCCAATTAATTTACAGACTACCAAGAAAAGTATAAATTGGGTAAGACACGAATTGGGTAATGACAGCTGCCTGAGATGCATACTTAATATGAGTACATTGAAATGCAAAAAGTATATTCCCATGTTAAGAAAATGATGTGAAGATTGGGAAATGGGCAATATATGGGCTCCAATATCGGTATCGGCGAGATCAAAGTTTTTCCAGATATCAATATGGCACCAATATTTTTTCTAAGCTGCAAACATCTCTGTGTACTCAGAATCTTCTGCTCTCTGTCTTTCTCTCCCTTTCTGTCTCATTCTCCCTCTTTTTTTTAAAACAGAATAGCATAAAACTTTGAAGACGTACAACTACAGTGGGTACAGTAGGTAACACAACAACAGCAACAACAAAAGAATAAAGTCTAAAGTCTAAAGAATAAAGTCTAGAGCCCGTCGCCAGCTCTCTGGCACAGTTGAAAAGAATAAAGTCTAAAGAATAAAGTCTAAAGAATAAAGTCTAAAGAATAAAGTCTAAAGAATGGCGGTAATGTAACACTATGGACAGCAACCGCCATAAAACACCACCAAAGAAGATGTGATTCCCAGTTTGTACTCAGGGCATCAGATTGGTATAAATGGTATAAATTATTTTATATCACAGATAAAATCATTTTGTAATGATTTCTACAAAAGTAAAAAGGTAAATATGTGAACTCTACTATACCTTAACATACATTTACTATGGGTTTTATTGGCATGTGCTGAAATGTGTCTGTAAATGTCTTATTCGAGGTTCAAGTTCAGCAGAAAATTTGCATGGACCATAAACCTAACTACAAAAGGGGCAAAATGTCACTTCATACTCCTACTTTAACTAAGGCTAAATATGCTCAATATTCTAATTTTGTTAAACAATGATTGCAACATTTTCATTTATTTTCGAAATATCTCCCACCTCTACAGCTATGGCACTCACGAACATGACCACTGAAAGATAAGAGTACATTTGAACTTTAATCTTGAGTTCTTTCTGACTAGAATAGTGACAACCACGAAACACGTGTCACGGGCAATACTGTCGGTTCTGTCTGCTCACTATGTATTCAGACACAAAACTGATTAGTCCTAACAGAAATTTCAAACAGTGTGGTTTGGACAAATGTCAAGAGAACTTCCTGCAAAGCTAAACTAGAAAATATAACTTTTGCTTTCACCAAACAAGGAAGCTTATATCACTGACACAAACGACATCAAACCCCCCATTAATGCTCTTGGACCACAGTTGAAAACAAATCCAGCGTTTAACTTGTAATTAGCCTTGACATGTAGTGACAAATGAACAGCTAAAGGAAAGTAAACGGTGCTTGCTAGGACAGAAGTGTATATGTGTGTGTGTGTGTGTGTGTGTGTGTGTGTGTGTGTGTGTGTATGTGTGTGACTTGTGTTCCTCAGAGTATATACATTATCCTCCATGTGGCATCCCTGAACTTGCAATGAACCTGGTTTGATGTTTTCCAGAGTGCTCTCCTACTCTCCCACCAACCCTCAGATCAAAATGCTTTGAACACCTTTAATGTATTTTACGATTAGAGGTGGGGACAGATCGAAGGATTTATAATATTTTTCGTTTTGGAGATATGCAAACTTACAATATTGAGTATACTGTCTATAATTCAAATGTTTGTATGTATTCATTAATATTTATTTAACCAGGGGAAGAAAAAGAAACATTGAGATTGAAATGTCTTTTTCAAGGATGATCTTGGCCAAAGTGAAAGTGCAGCACACGTCATAAAATACACCCACACATTTCCACTGAAAAATAATATTGTCCAGCTGTATTTACGATGCAAGGACTAAAAACTAAACACAATGATACATAACAGCACACCCATCTCAAATGCTAATTCAAATTATTTTACGAGCGATTTCAGGGATAAACACGGAGTACAAAGCCAAATTTACCATAAATACGCCTAGTTTTGGACGATGCAAAACGGAGCTGATGGATTCTACTATTACCAGTTTTTAAGGAAAATAAACGACAGATAGATTTCTTATCATTTCTGAATTATGAATTAGCAGGGTACTAAAAACTTCTCACATGTACACTTTTCAGATGATATGTTCTGCCAATATCCCAGAACATTTGATGAAGTCTATCTAGTATTGATAAGAGCTTGGGACGTGTTGCTCCACTGTGACACTATTGTAAACAACGTAAAGGCGGCAAGGGACACGTTTCAGAGTTGGCACAGTTTATCACAGCCATGTCAGTAAATGGCACAAGTATCAGGGTGGTCTGACAAGATCTGCTGCAACATGTCACTTTGACCACTCGACCAATCACACACGTACAAAAGAAACGAGCCACGTTCGCATGCGTTTCATTTTGAGTCTTATGAGGAAGCCGACAGCAATGAAGCTCGTTAGTCACTTTTTATTCAAAGTGTGTAAGACAACTTCTTATTCCCGTGGATTGATGTCATGCAGCTGTTATGGAGCTATCCATTTTATACAGGTAGAAAGTTGTCCAATGTCTTTTGTGACATAAGCTACACGTCCAAATGACAACGAGCTGTGGATGGGACAATCATAAACAGTTTTAACCTCTGACAACAGTCAGTATTAGCTTTATGTATAGGCTACTGCTAACAACATAGAAAAATGTTGCAGGCCAAGTGAAAGTGCAAGTTGTGAGGAATAAATATGTGAGCGAGGGCAGCAGGGGTGGTAAAAGTGGCCCGTTAAAGGGAAGCCTGGTCCTGAGCCACACTTCACCACAAATGTCTACGGAAGTTAGCACAAGCTAACGCACAGAGCTAAGTTAACGTTACAAACCTTGTTGGTTTGCCCGCGTCGAGTGAATAGAGGCAATAAATAACATCCGCAGCAAAGCGACGAATGATGCTCTTGTTGTTGTTACTAATTGGCGAGAAGTATGGGTTCTTTCTTCACTCGCCATTTCTGTAGATCATTAGTTAGGATAAAAGCCGAGCGAATGCGAGGACATGCCCGTGTAAACCTCTGCTGCGTCTGTCAATCATAGCGAAGAAAAACTCCACCGAGCAAAGCCACTGCAACAGGAAGCGGCCACGGTCCACTTCCGCCGCACCGCGTGATGCCGCGTGATGCCGCCTGCTGCCGCGTACAGCTCAAAGGGCGCGCAGCGAAGATAACGCCCTCTGCTGTCTGAAAGAGAGAGATGCTCAGAGACGGACACATTAATTCATCTTAGATCATTTACAGTTGCATGCTTGTTTTTGAACGGTGGGAGGAAGCCAGTGTATCCAGAGAGAACCCACGGGAACACGAGAAGATAAGATAAGATCACCTTTATTTGTCCCACAATGGGGAAATTCCAATGTTGCAACAAAGGGTAGAGAAACAGAACACAGTATAATAATAAAAACAGATACATTAGACAAAGAAAACGTATTAAAAAATGTATTTAAAAAAACTCTTAAACAAACAGATAACTTAGAAAAAAAGAAAACTCTTATCATCTTAATAATAATGACACTCTTATTTACAGTCATATGGACAGAAAATATGGCACCAGGGATGATTGACATTGTGTCACAGTATTGCACAGGAATATAACAGTATTGCACAGGATTATGAAAGCTGAATGACACGTTCAGGACTAACAGTGTTTGTTGTAAAGTCTGACAGCAGAAGAAGGAAAGACCTGTGAAACCTCTCCTTCACACAGCGAGGGTGGATCAGTCTGTCACTGAAGCTGCTCTCCAGAGCGGTCAGACTGTCCTGCAGGGGGCGACACTCATGGTCCAGTATAGATGTGAGTTTAGCCAGGACCCTTCTGTCCCCCACCTCCTGCACCAAGTCCAGAGCACACTTCGTGATGACTTTGTCCAGCTTCTTCCTCTCCCTCTCTGTGATGCTGCTGCTCCAGCAGACCACACCGTACAGGAGGGCTGATGCCAAGGTCATGCAGAAAGATCATGTGAGCTTGATCTGGTCCAGGAATCGAACCCTCCCTTATTGGGGCCTCTAAACGCTCTACCAACGTGCACCCTGTGCTATTACACAGCCTCAGATGGTCAGCATAGCATATTTCTTCATTCATGTTTACATGACAGACCTACCTAAATGGGCTGAAAGTACTTTTCACCAACATTTTTGATGTGTAAAGTAAAATTTTTTGCACTAAAGAACATTTAGAACATTTTCTGTGTAGTAGCCGATATAAATTATTGTGTTTGTATGGTTTGACCTTTAATCAAAGAAGTGTCTTCTAATACATTGGACCAATGCATCAGTCCTATGATTATCTTAAGTGCCGGATCCCATATGAAAATTGTGAATGTTTAACAATTATAAGCCCATACACCATAAACATGTTGATAAGCCAAGATAACATAGAAGCTGTGGGAGCTTATCGACAGAATATGATATAATGAAGAAAAGAGAGTATACAGAGAGACATATATATATAGAGAGAGACATGACCTGATTTGCAACTTTGATTGAGAGACATTTTTCCATTACAGTTTTCATTATCTCGTTGAACAGTTTGTGCAAAAAATAAATTAAGCCTTTGTTGATAATGCCTTTTTTACTGTGAAGTAATGACAGGAATATCTGTAAAATGTGAGAATATAACGATCAGTAGAGTTTTGTTCTTGTTCCCATTTTTGTTAACGGTATGAACAGCATGTACTGAGAGAGAAAGAGAGAGAAAGAAAGCGAGAGAAGCGAGAACGTGTTTCACAGTCAAAGGGCTCTCTCTAGTGGCACGGAAAGCAGTTGGTCTGGGGCTGGCGGGTCCACCGGCTGCGCTCTCTGGCACTGTGGCACAATCAGAATAAAGAATAAAGAATAAAGAATAAAGAATAAAGAATAAAGAATAAAGAATAAAGAATAAAGAATAAAGAATAAAGAATAAAGAATAAAGAATAAAGAATAAAGAATAAAGAATAAAGAATAAAGAATAAAGGGATTTTCAGACTGACTGCTAACGTTTTGGAGAAACTAGCGGTTTGAGAGGTGGGGAGGTTGGAACGGGGTGGAGAGAACATGGACAGGAGATGGCGGGGGGAGTGACGAATCGATAGTCTATGTTGAATTAGAGAGCATGGAGGATGAAAGTTTTGCTATTGTTGAATCTAAGGTAGTCAAAAACGTAAACAAGCCGCAAACCGATCCGAGGTTCTAAAGAATAAAGTCTAAATTAAGTCTAAACAATAAAGTGCGTTCTCCGCACCCCAGGAGCCACTGAAGTCTAAAGAATAAAGTCTAAAGAATAAAGTGCACCACTGTTCCGACTGGAAAGTGTCAAAAGTAACAACTGTCAAAGGACTCAAAGTACAAAGAACAGTATGTCAACTTCATGAGTGAGGTCATAGAAAAGGCTCTCTTTCTCTCGCTCCTTCTCTCTCTTTTTTACAGTATAGTGTAAATAATATACTTTGAAGACGTAAAACTACAGAAGATGTAAAACTACAGTAGGTGGCGGTAAATGCATCTTTTCAGTTGGCTGCCAACCGCCATTAAAAGCAACACAACAACAGGGTGACGCAGAAGAAGCGCACAGTGAGGCTACTGAAGGAGAAAGATGGTACCGTTAAAAAAACAATTGTTAGTATAGTGCGCCCACTAGTGGCACTGCATAGTACATGCACCCTTTAGAGCATGCTATAGTTTTAATTAGTTCAACACAAGGCTCTGGCGTGCAGCTATCTATCGGCATCTCAAGTTGTGCGTTGTTGACAGAAAACCACACATACACAAATACCCTAATCACCTGTTGTCAACTGTACCTATGCTGATGCCTGAGCTTCATTAAAGCAACCTAAAGTATTACCTGCATCCTGTCTCCTGTGTCTTGCCCGGCACCTCAGGGTGGATATCATTATCTGAGCTAAACCTATGCAGTCCTTAACCCTGAGATAGTACCTCTCGAGTAGGTAGATTTCTCAAAAGCCAGACAAACTCAGAGTTGTCTTTGACGCCTCAGCAAAGTACAAAGGAAGCAGCCTGAGTGATCATTTGCTGTTCGGCCCAGATTTGCTAAAGCAATCTAAACGTGTGCTTATCAGATTCAGAAGGTATAAAATTGCATTGTTATGTGACATTGAAAAAAATGTCCTCCAATTTCATGTGTATGAAGGTGACAGAGAATATTTAAGATTTCTATGAGGGAAAAATGTGGTTCTGATCACTGAACCACAGGAGTTTAGAATGTGTTTTGCCAATTACAGTTTAAAGCATTTTGCTAAAGAGAACAAGACTCTGTTTGCTCTTGCTATGCAATTCATCGTGAAAGATTTCTATGTGCATGACGGTGTAACAAGCACTGCAAGCATCAAAGAAGCCATTCAGGCACAGACTGTGACCTAGTCTTTAATGACTCAAAACTTAAAAGCCCAATACATACACTGGCACATTGAATCAGATACCTTTAGATTTCCCTTTCACCCCAGTGACCAAGCTGCCTCAAGGCGTGGTATCCTGTCCACGGTTGCTTCTCTTTACGACCCACTGGGATTCGGCTCCCCATTTGTACTCACAGGTAAAAGAGTCCTCCAAGAGACTTGCAAAAAGTGACTTGGTTAACTTAAGAGAAAATCATAATACCACGCTGTTATGTTCCTGAAGACTTTGGACAGAGAGAAAACTGAGCAGCATAATTTTTCTGACGCAAGCTCATATGGTTATGGGCAGTGTTCATATTTGAGACATGTAAACAAAGACTGTGATGTACATTGTACTTTAGTTACAGCAAAGACCTGAGTTGCTCCGATTAAGGTCACATCAATACCCAGACTCGAACTGACAGCTGCTGTTGTCTCCATCACTGTAAGTAACATGTTAAAGGATGAGCTTGGATTGTCACAGGTTGGTGAGTACAGACTCTAAAGTAGTTTTAGGCTGCATCAATAACGAAGCACACAGTTTTCACAACTTTGTTTCTAAAAGAGTTCAAAAGATAAGGCTCAACAGCTCTCCCCAGCGGTGGAGATTTGTCCCTTCAGATCAAAACCCGGCGGACATGGCTTCCAGAGGTTCAAGTGCAAGTGAGCTCATCACATCAGACTGGTTGAAAGGGCAACAGTTTCTATGGGACAAAGAAATACCTCCTGCTGCGGACGTTAACAAGGAAATTCACCTTGGTGATCCAGAGGTAAAAAAGGTACAAGCACTGAACACAGTACCAGGAGTGTTCAAACTCTGGCCCGGGGCCCAAATGCGGCCCTCAGACCAATTTTTGTTGGCCCTCAGGCTTGACCCAAACAAAAAAAAGTACTACTCTTTACTGTAAAATTGGAAAAATTCAAAGATTTTTATGTTATTCCAACCTAATATTAATGTCCCAAGTCTTATTAAAGGTGTTGAGGCTCATCAAAACTAAGTCAAATGCAAAATTTCGAATAATTCACTTCATTGTCGGGTTGTCTGTGGCCCTCTGCTCCGTATACGTTTCAAAATCTGTGAAAAAAGTTTAGACGCTCCTGCAGTACACAGTCCAGTACAAGAAAGAGAGAAAGCACAATGTGTTATTCTAAAAGACCTACAAAGCTGATGTCTATGCAGAAGAGATAAAGACGCTCGAAATGGAGACACTTCCTCTCAAAAACAAGTTGTATCAGATTGATGCTTTTCTTGATAAGGATGGAAGGATTAAATACACCGTTTCCTCCAAGTGGTGTGGTGAAAACTTGAATTTATTCATGTGAGTTGTTGACAAGTTTGTTAGAGCGCCTCTTTACTTTTGGCTTCTTCTGCTCCAAACAAGGCCGCCATGTATTTTCTCCTGACTTCATCTTCTTGCAGACACAAAACAAAGCTCATACCGGGGGGGAGTAGGGTTAAACGCAGGACTAAATGTAGGTGTGGAGATAGACGCAGGAGTAGGTGGGGTGGGAGGGGCTGGAGGTGCAAACACTGGCCTGGCACTAAACTTTGCAGTAGGAGGGAGAGAGAGCTAGTGCAAGTCGATTGAACATGATTTGGAAAAGCACACAGCTGTCTATATTAGATCTCACAGTTAACAGTGAATGTCAAGAGCACATACCAAGCAGTCCGAGAAATTGTCGGTAGACCTCCCAGACAGGATTGTATCAACCCACAGGTCTGGGGAAGGGACCGGAAAAATGTCTGTTGAAGGTCCCTATGCACAGTGGCCTCCAGCGTCTGTTAGTGGAAAATGTTTGGAACACCAAGACTCTTACTAGAGCTGGCCTCCCTGCCAAACTGAGCAAGCAGGGAAAAGGTCCTTAGTCAGGGAGGTGACCAAGAACCAGATGGTCACTCTGACAGATCTCCAACATGTCTCTGTGGAGAGGAGAACCTTCCAGAAGAACAACCATCTCTGCAGCATTCCACCAATCAGACCTGTGTGGTAGAGTGCCCAGATAGAAGCCCCTCGTCAGTAAAAGGCACATGACAACCCACCTGGAGTTTGCAAAAAGGCACCTGAAGGACTCTCAGACCATGAGAAACAAAAATCTCTGTTTTGATGAAACAAAGACTGAACTCTTTGGCTTCAATAGCAAGCGTCATGTCTGGAGGAAACCAGGCACCGCTAAGCATGGTGATGGTATCATGCTGTAGGGATGTTTTTCAGCGGCAGGAACTGGGAGACTAGTCAGGATCAACGGAAAGATGAATGCAGCAGTGTACAGAGACATCCTTGATGAAAACCTGCTCCAGTGCACTCCGGACCTCAGACGGGGGCAAAGGTTCATCCTCCAACTAGACAACAACCCTAAGCTCACCATCTCTGGAGAGATCTGAAAATAGCTGTGAAACAAACCAAACAAACTTATTGGGGTTGGAAGGTTTTGCAGAGAATAACGGAAACTGCCTATAGGTGTGCCAAGCTTGTAGTGTTATACTCAAAAAGACTTGAGGCCGTAATTAGTGCCAGAGGTGCTTTTTTTGTTTTTATTTTTTATAAATTTGCAAAGAATTCCAACCTTCTTTCATGGCGTCATTATGGGGGATTGTTGTAGAATTTTGAGGTAAACAATGAATTTTGAAAAATTTAGAATAAGGCTAACATGGTAACATAATGTAATGTGGAAAAAGTGACACACTGTGAATACCTTCCGGATGCAGTCTATTGTATGTAGGTGCTTTTTTTTTTAAAAAGTAGAATAATCAAGACACATTTCTGCTAGAAAAATGTATAATATCAGTCATGAAGTTTTATTTTCTCTATAGACATTTTAAATGAGACAATTCTCAAGATGAGGGTTCAGCCACGGCATCGTCATCTGTAAAGATAAACAACATACAACATTTTTTAAATGTCTTTAAAAGGTTTGAATTTTGAATATTCTTATTTTGAGTAGTTTGAATAACTTTTTTGACTCAGTAATTGCAATTTCATTCTCCACATTAAAATAACACAAAAAACTACTCTGTAAGAGCAGTGTATATTTGTTAGGCGCACCGTGTTGCTTTGTGGTGTCCATCCCCTGTCCAAAGCTCCTCCTTAGAGAGTCCAAGGTCTCGGTCGGCACCTGGCTCTGGGTGGACTCCAAATGAGTTAACACGTAGCGGTCAGCATCAATCAACACAAAGCGATGGCTGAACACTGGAAATCCAAAACAGTCAAATTTGCTCAATTCTATTTTATATGCAAAATCAAAGAGCTAATTTTTTTTTTAGCTCTAAAACTGAATCCCTCTGTGATGTCATCAATATGCGACGTAACATAATAAACTTCACCAAAATGGTCAAACGGGACAACTAGGCAAAATGTTTTGTAAAATCTGAAATATAATCATGTTCACAACATTTTAGTGAAATATGTAGTCTAACATGTCATACACACTGACTTTCAGTTTTATAATGTCTAATCCACTTTACCCTCCACTGTGGAGCCGATAATAAAGTCGGCCGGGGAGTAGAACTGTGGGTTCTCTGTGCTGGAGCCAGGTTTGGGGATTCGTGTCTTTTGGAGGAACTTTCCTCCGATTATTCCAGAGTTCCGGGTGGAGTTCTCGTAAATGCTGATCATGTCATCGGCCAGGTAGTAGGACAGGACAAATATGCGCTTATCATCAACTTCATTCTGGGATTCCTAAAGTCATTTCAACAAATAACAAGATAATATTAGATATTATGTAGTATGCTGTATGTAGTTAATATGCGTTTGTCTATATTGTGCCAAAAATTTTACTCAAGGAGAGTAAAAAGTAGTGGTCCATGAAATTTGAAGTAACTTGAGAAAGAGTAAAAAGAATTAGGGTACACTACTGCCTCAATGCGAAATTAATTAGTTAATGTAATGAGGACTAAACATCAAACAATAGACATTTTCACAATAGATCACAAAAATTAAATAAAAAACAACTAAATTCTATCCAAAGGAGACGTGCATGAAACACAAACGTTCAAATCATCTGATATGTCAACAAAAGCTTTTGTCACTTGCAGACTTAGGTTCAGTGGGAAGAGTAAGCAAAACCTTTAGTTTTACATAAGAGAGATTAGGATCAATTAAATAAATACTGACACATGAGAGTAAACAGCTGCCTTCCAACATTTTGCCAAATTATATCTTACTTACGTTGGGTTCTTGGGTAAAACATGGCAGTAGCTCAGCTGGAAGAATGAATGTGTGTGTGTGTGTGTGTATGGTACTTTGATGTATGGTAAACTGCTGTGAGTACAAACCGACAAAGGCAGAAAAGCTCTTGATAAATGTTTGCCATTACTCCAATATTGCCCCAATGTTGTTGTGGATGGCTACAGGCGGGGCATCTGCCATGTGGCTTGTTCACGATAGCAATAAAAATAGAAGTTGATTAAAAATCCTCAATAATTACTGAATAGTTCATCTACGAGCTTTCTGGCAAGTGATTGATAGCATTTAACATCAAACACTGTCTACTAATTATGTCTATGCCCCTAAAAATGCCTCAAGATCTGGAGAAGGGTCTCTACTGTTGCCTTTGGTTCCCGAAGGGATAATGATGAGGAACAGTGAGCCTTTTAACATATATTTTAAACATATATATATATACTAATTTGAAGTATGTTTGAGTACAATTGTAGAAAAAGATTCAGTTGTAGTCATCTGGACTCTGTTTTAGAAAAAACAATTGTTTTTTCTAAAACAGAGTCCAGATGACTACAACTGAATCTTTTTCTACAATGGAACACTCCTGGACGAATGAGGGATTACACCGACACGCTTTGAGTACAATGTTTGGACAATTTTGTCCAGTTAGTCTCACCAGTTTGGCCCAGTTAGTTTGGTCCAGTTAGTCTCACCAGTTTGGCCCAGTTAGTTTGGTCCAGTTAGTCTCACCAGTTTGGCCCAGTTAGTTTGGTCCAGTTAGTCTCACCAGTTTGGCCCAGTTAGTTTGGTCCAGTTAGTCTCACCAGTTTGGCCCAGTTAGTTTGGTCCAGTTAGTCCCACCAGTTTGTCCCAGTTAGTCTCACCAGTTTGGCCCAGTTAGTTTGGTCCAGTTAGTCCCACCAGTTTGTCCCAGTTAATCTCACCAGTTTGGCCCGGTAGCGCAGCACTTTGTTATGGTTCTCCAGCTGTTTGATCACGTTCTTTTTGGGAGGCTCTGGGATCAGGTTCAGGCAGTTCTGCAAAGAGTCCTCCAGGGTTCCAAAGCCATTGTATGGAGGCACCTCCTGCCGCACAGTACAGTCAGGGAAAAAGACTGTTTTATTATTTATTATTGATGAAGCATGAACTATGAAGGGGACAGTTTCACAACTATCATGGTGACACTGAATTTTTAGATGGTGTGAAAAGCTATGTCCAAATGTTTACACTATTCTAACCCCTGTACATAGTCCTGCACTCTTCATTCTCCTCACTGTGGCTTATGGGTGAAAAAAGTCAGCAAAACTCAGATAAACATTGATTTCTGTTGTAAATCATTGTTTACTACAGTTCTTCGTTCTGCTTTCATTCAGTCATGTTGTGTCCAGTTAAAGACCTGTCGCTGTTCTAGTAAACAGTCTAGTAAACAGCATCTGACACTACTTTTAGAGGTGCATTGTGGAACATTTTGAGTGCACTACTGTTTCACCTGCTGGACATTCGAACAGCACTAAAAGTGGGTTAATCCCTCAAAAGGGACCAGTGTGGACATTTAAACATAGCCGTGGATATAAACATCTAATTTTCAGGTGTCTGTGATCAATACAAGCGTGCATGGTCTGGTGCTTGATTTTCAACAAAAAAGTGTGATTAACTGAAACACAGTTGGCTAATGGTAGTTAGCCATCGCGTGACTTTAAATTAGAGGGACTTGTTTTACAGCACAAATTAACTCACATGTTGTTGTTATAATTCAATTATTGGATTAAAGTCTAACTTGAGTAACAGAGTTTCAGAGCAGTGCCTCCAGTTTGCTTGAATTGCTTAATTGCTATGAAATCATGAATAAGAAATATGACCTATAAGAAAAGGTTTAAATTGCAGTGTAGTGGTTGTGTACCTTATTCTTGTCAGCTGGCTGGGGTTCCTGGCGGGTCGGTGCCATTGGCCTAAGCTCCATTTCGGGGAAGTGGCTCTGGTAGTAATGCCGGGTGAAGCTGTCACAGTCACACAGTAGGAAGTGTCTCCCCAGCATGGTTATCCTCTTCCCGAGCTGGAAATCCTGTGGAGAGTAGTATTCCTCTACTTCATCTTTGGACACTTCCAGGACACAGGTGGGGAAGTTGTCTGTGCAGTAAGAAGAAAATATTAATGAGGGCTGCATGATATGACTAAAAAAAAAAGTACAGAAAAGAGTGATGGGTCTCAGTTTCATTGTCATTTGTAGGACTTTTGGCCCTTCAAAAGATAGAATACTTTTGTTTTAAATAGCAAATTAACATGGCTATGGTCTGAAACCTGTGGAGTTCTGAATCTTCAGTCGAAGTAGAATATTAATTTGCAAGTCAAACTGTCACAAATAAAAACCAAGATGAAAACCAGGTCAAATTTAGGACAGAAAATATAACTTATAGAAGAACAACGCAAAAGGCTGCAAAAACTATAAATTAAACTCTAGTAAGAGTACTAACCAAATATAAACAACTACAAACGAGCCATTACTGTTTTCATTGGTTTCTGATTATTAATTTTATTGTATGTAAGTGATTGTTTGGATTGGATGTTGAATAGAGTGCTGACCATGATTTCTGTCGTCAAACCTCAAAGAATTTTAAGTGTTAAATGTTAAACCAATGGAGCTTTTAATATGCTGATTACTAAACTTGGCTTTCATCAAAAACTTTTCAGATACTATAATGTGATGAATGAATTAAAATGTTGCTCTAGCGCTAGTTCTGCACATCTGGCCAGTATTGTAAACTTTTTAACGTTCAATCTTGAATTTCTATTGAGCTTAAAGTAGGTCAGAATTCTCTGGTAGAATATGCCATCATTTACTTTTGTAGATTTGTTGTCCTGGTTTTTGATTAATATCTCTCTAATTGCTGGGCCTATCCACATAAAACAAAAGCAAAATTCCACCATTTCACAATAGCTTCAGCTTCAGCCATTATTCAACCCTAAAGATGTCAGTTGAAAGGACTCACGGGATAAGATGAATGTGGCGTTTGTGAAGTGAACCTAAACAAATAATGATAAGGTTCCACATGCTGATCACAAGTTTGGAGATTTCTTCCAAAAATAGTAATCCTCTTTTTCTCATTCTAAAGTTCATGGATAAAGATTATGCACTCACTCGCATGATTTTCATTTGAAACACCCCAAGAGTCGTAGTTAACACAATTGAGAACATGGAGTGCCTCCTTTTTCTGTGCAGACATGTTACAAACACAAGTCCAGTTGACTCCTGAAAATGTAGTGAAAACGTGAGTAGGACATAAGTACATGTTACCTATGTGTGTTTTGGTCTTCTTGGGCAGCCGCTGTCTCCTCATGAGGATGGGGAAAGGGTCTCGTCCATCGTTGGCATGGTGCACCTCTCGAACCTCCACAGTGTCGTCCACCAGAAAGTAGTGAATGGTGACCATGCGCGTCTCTCCATACAGGGCCTCAGAGTCGTCCCACAGCCCGAAGAAACGCAGTACCTGGACAGAGAGAGAGAGCAAGGAGCGCTTTGGGCACTGAAGGAGAACATGTAGAAGGCAGAACTATGTACATCAAAAACCAAATATTGTCATTGCTGTATTCTATTATGTTGTCATTACGGTGCAGCTGATACCTTGCGGTCCATGGTGAGGAACTGGTTGACCTGTTTGTTTTCAGAGGACGTGTTGTAGCAGGGCATGGGTTTGGTGCGATGTGTGGTGTAGGGGTCTGAGGGCACGGGCTCCGGCATGTTCAGAATGATGCCTTCACTGGACAGGAACTCCTGGACAAATAAAAACAAGTCAGCCACAACACTAAAACAAATATTGTATAATGGTATTGGCTGAAAAACTTTATATTAGACCCTTCCAATCGTAAGCCATGAAGCTCCGTGAAATTCATCAGACGTGTTCTGATCAATTCAGTGCTCAGACTGCCTTTACCATGCAGCTACTTCAGTTTAGCTAAGACTTTTTTATAGCTTGCTGCAACATCTGCTTCACTCCTGACTCATTTTATGTTTTGTTACGGAACGCATTAAGACTAGGATGTCTAAATATATTTAAAAGCCTAATATATGCATATTATATTACCTATTTTTGTGGCACAGACACGAATCCAGATGTTTTTAGTTATGGTGGAATAATATACATTTTTCTTGAGTCCGTCTGTATTAACACTGTACCTTAGTAAATGCGTCACAGTCTGTGATGTGGTACTTGACTCCGTACACCTCCAGGTCCATAGCCACATTCAGGTCCGTCCAGGTGTAGTACTCTCCAAATTCATTCTTGGGCAGGCGTTGGCGCTTGATGCGTTTGCCCTGTGGTATTCCAGAATTCTCCACGGCAGGCTCAATGATGCACATGGTGTCGTCCTCCAGGAAGTAGTACATGACCACAGAACGAATCCGGTGGTGCTCCTCTGTGGAGTACAGGACGTCTTCAGTGAAGTATGCATTGAAACGTAGTACCTGAAAGAAAAGAGAGACGAGAGAGTAATTAGCAATTAACAGCACAATCAGCGGTGATTGTCCTTCACTACTATGTTTGGACACATGTTTGTTCCTTCAAAATAATAACCTTGAAAAAAAATATTATAAAAACACGCTTTGAAAACAAAGCTTTGTGAAATCATTGACATAGGTTATAGACACCTACTTAATTACACTAAGCCTATTTATGATCATAAATAAAATAAATTAATAAAAGTGTTCAATGCGGAACCAGCAAGTGTGCAAGCGCGAAATCAAACACCTTATTTTATGCACGCCTTTATTTTTCATAGTTTATATTTTATTTTATAATTGACTGTTATTATTCAGTGTCTTATTTTGCATCAAATTACAGAAGCAAAGCAAATTTAGTTCACTTACAATGACAATAAACCGTTTTTTCTGATTCTTAACTAGAAATACAGTAATTACGAGAACATCCACATCTACAACTGTGACTTCAATTCTATACTCCTTTTCAATAAGATAAAAACAAATTGAAACAGAAATTTAGGATTTGTCATATAATGGTATTGGCAACATTCCACAATGTAGAGCCTATATTTCTTCCTAGTTTGCCTTAAGTGCATCAGATGCTGAAATGGAACTAGAAGAGCAATGAAGCAAATGAGGAAGCTATGTGTTTACACAACCTTTATGAAAAATACTGATATTATAGCTCCAGATAATGACATTTTGAAAATTAACACATTCTGTTTTCTTTGCAATGCATTTTAAAATATTTCCGTCAACAGTCACAAAAGAACAACAAATTGGTAGAGACTGAATAGTATTCATATTGGGCCACACATTTACATTTTTTCCAAAATGGTTCTGCTCTTTTCACAACTCCCACCCTCCATACAAACTGTAAGTGTCCTGTACCTTCTTGTCTAGCGCCACATGAGCAGGGACAAAGTCCTCGCTCTGGCGGGTGTCATAGGTGTCATAGCAGGCCTCAGGTTCTTCTAGGGGCAGCTGGTTGACCTCCTGTAACCTGAGCTGAGTGGACAGGAGGGGGCTCTGGCCAATGCCAATGGTGGGCCGCCGAGGCAGAGTGTAACCATTCTTGTAAGCCAAAGTCTGAGGCCGATGAAACGCTGACTTCTGTGTTTGGAAACAAAGCACAGCCATGGATGGAAAATGTTGCAAAAGTAGTAAATACAGTTCATATTGGTCAGATCACAATATAATCCTAAAGACTAAAATATTATAACACATACAATTACAGCCAGTCAGCAATAAGAACAATTCACAATGTCCACTCTGACACAATCACACTCACACAACATGAACAATATGACAGTAAGTTATACCTCACACAGCAATGAGCATTATAATTTTTTTTAAAATTATAAATATAAAAAAACCAACAGGATGTTATTCCCCTCACACTGGGGTAGTTTATCATCATAACAATAGAAACCTTAGGAGAAATTGTGGGATAGTTAACTAACCTTAAGTTCATAAATTCATCAATATTGTGAGTGACCAGCGCGTTAATGTTCTATATTGGTGCAAGCTAGAAAAGTCGAGCTCAATTAAAACTAAACTTTAATAATATGTGCATTTTTCATCATCTGTCTTAGCTAACGTTACAAGAAGAAAAACACAAGTTGATATTAAAAAGAAGACGGAATGAATTTCCCAAATACTCTAATAAAAGAGTAAAAAATAAGCTAAAAATGACACTTTGCAAACAGTAAAGTTAACATAAACGTTAGCTTGTTTGTTAACTTATGTGAGACTGAAGGAATGCAGTGACAAAACATTACTGAAACATAACTGCTCAAGGGGTTTGAGCAAATAGACGCCACCGATCTAGAAATGTTCGATCAATTACTACAACATTTTTTGGTTGGTTTTTTAATCATGTTAGTTACCGTTACATCCTGAAAAGTGTATCCAGGCAGAAAAGGCAACCCATGACTGTTCCAATTCCACGACATTTCTTCTTTCTCGTCGCGTCAAACTAAAGAAATAAGACGAATAATAATTTATTTCAACTTGTTTTTGGTGAAATGTATCTTTTAACGCTGCGCTCTGTAGGACAGCTGAGCGAGGTTAGTTTGTGCGTTACCCTGGAAACGTCACAATAGCAAACATCAAACTGTTTTACGTTTAAAAATAATATAAAAACAATAATTAGCCTGAAAAAACATATATACTTACCGTGTCAACACCATGACTTGTTTAAAATAAATAAATAAATAATAATGATATATATATATAACATTCCTCATTGCTTATAATGAATAACATTGAACATACCGGATCAAGGCACGAGAGGGCGCCAATAGATAATAATGCGTTCCAATCGTTCACGGACTGGTCAGAACCATACCGCGATAAAGGGAATAAAATAATAATAAATAATAAATAAAGTGGTCCGGTGTTGTGCCAAGTAGCATCAAATACATTATCTTAAATAACATATTAAATAAAATATTTAATGCTTAGCAATAAATAAATTAACATTTCGGAGTTGTTTTTTTTTCTTATCTAACTTTTGGATCCTGCAACGGACGGATGGGCGGGTCTTTCTTTTTTTATTGAACACTCAGATAAACATGTAACAATCAAATCAGCATTTTTTTTCAATCGATTTTTTCAATGTAATTTTATCATTATTTTTTATGTTTTGGTTAGATTTCACTTTTAAGTAGTGAAGACCTTTGAGACGATGTATTATGAAATGTATTTCTTTCCCAGTATTTCTCAAGTCTGAAGTTTGTACTTGTTATGACTTACAAGGTGTGAAGATATGGGTATGTCCACTGAATCAGAGTCGGTGGGACACCCTCTGTGTCTCCTGTTTTTGTTGTTTTCGGAATGTGTATGAGTAGACTACAAATGAACAAATGTATGTGTATTATAATGTAACTGTGGTCCGTGCACAGTCGCTGCAGATTGTACTTTTACTTTGTGATGAATTATAATATGTGCAGATTTGGGTTTAACACATTGTACTTACTCCTTTGCAGAGTGTATTGGCAGGATTTTATGTGGTAAATAATGTTATTAAGGCTCTAATTCCTTAATAACCATTATTTACCTCCATTTAACCATTAAAATCCTCCAAACAGAATTTACAGAGACATGAAATATTGTCAAAGAGTGGGCCTGAACCACAGTCTATCCGCCCTTCTGTCCCGTAGGAGGAGGGTAAGTGTGTACTTCCTCTCTGTACCATATGAAGGGCTTGGATTGGAGGGAGCTCCACTGGATGGACAGCAGCAGTGTAAATTTAGATTCCACAGAAAGATAAGCCCTGTTCTTGTGTTTGAGCTGAAGACAGAGGACTGAGACAGGTTTATTATTGAACCTGTCTCATGAAATACGTCCTTTTATATATGTGTCCAACAATGTGCTCCAGACTGGAATCACACGGATCCATTACCTCCTGGTGAGTCATTTGGATGAAGTTCTGAATTAATCCATGAAAGGTTCTTTTTTTCACCTGAATCATGAATCATTGCGCAGGAGAGTTAACCCTCGTCTTCACAGACATTTTAAACACCTCCCTGGGATCATGCCATGTCCCAGCCTGCTTCAAGTCTGCCATCATTGTCCCTGTCCCCAAGAAGGCCCGGATCACTGGACTTAATGACTACAGGCCTGTGGCACTGACGTCTGTAGTCATGAAGTCATTTGAACGCCTGGTCTTGCCCCACCTCAAGTCCTTCACCTCCTCCCTGCTGGACCCCCTGCAGTTCGCCTACAGAGCCAACAGGTCTGTAGACGACGCCATCAACCTGGCACTCCACTTCATCCTGCAGCATCTGGACTTCCCGGGAACCTACGCCAGGATCCTGTTTGTGGACATCAGCTCTGCATTTAACACCATCCTCCCTCCTCTGCTCCAGGACAAGCTCTCCCAGCTCAACGTGCCTGACTCCACCTGCAGGTGGATCACTGACTTCCTGACGGATCGGAGGCAGTGTGTGCAGCTGAGGAAGAATGTCTCAGACACTCGGACTATCAGCACAGGCCCTCCACAGGGCTGTGTACTTTCTCCTCTGCTCTTCTCCCTGTACACAAACTGCTGCACCTCCAGCCACGACTCCGTAAAATGTATCAAGTTTGCGGATGACACCACCCTCAACGGGCTCATCCCAGACGGGGATGAGTCTGTCTACAGGAGGGAGGTGGACCGGCTGATGTCCTGGTGCAGCGGCAACAACCTGGAGTTCAACGCCCAGAAGACAGTGGAGATGATCGTGGACTTCAGGAAAGCCACAGCCCCCCAGCCCCCCCTCATCATGACAGACTCCCCCATCACCACCGTGGACTCCTTCAGCTTCCTGGGCACCACCATCACCCAGGACCTCATGTGGGAGCCCTCCATCAGCTCCCTCATCAAGAAGGCCCAGCAGAGGATGTACTTCCTGCGGCAGCTGAGGAAAGCCAAGCTGCCAGTGCAGATGATGGTGCAGTTCTACACGGCCATCATTGAGTCCATCCTCACCTCCTCCATCACCGTGTGGTACGCTGGAGCCACAGCCAGGGACAAACAGAGACTACAGCGCATTGTGCGCTCTGCTGAGAAGGTGATCGGCTGCAGACTTCCATCTCTGCAGGACCTGTACGTCTCCAGGGCTCTGGGACGAGCAGGTCGGATCACAGCTGACCCTTCTCACCCTGGACACGGTCTATTTGAACCACTCCCCTCAGGCAGGAGGCTACGGTCCATCCGGACCAGAACCTCCCGCCACAAGAATAGTTTCTTTCCCTCTGCTGTTGGACTCATGAACACTTCTAAATACCTGCCACTACACTATTCATACACTCACTGCACTGTCACTTTCTGCACTACAACTTTAAACTTAACTGTAAACATAGCAATGCCTATTTTTATTTTTATTTTATACTATAGTAATTTTAAATTGTCCCTTAAATGCATGCCCTTCTGTTTGACTGAATATATGTTGTTTTATTATTGCTCAGTGTTTTAATGTTGCACCTTAAGGCCGAGACAAGTTTCTATGTCTGTGAAGTTTGTTCATTGACAATGGCAATAAACCTTTCTGATTCTGATTCTGATTCTGATGTCCACGTCTCTCTTATGGGGAGCTGTCCATGGTGTCATCACACACTGCAGTGAACCACCACCAGAGGGAGCCTTGATTCTGACATTAGATTAGATTGTTTTCGTTAAAGGAGTCCATGTCTTGTTTCCAGATCTCTGTTCCTGTCTGTGTCTGCCATCTCTGCTAATCTTCTACAACAACTTTTCCAGCTCCTGGTCCAAGAAGAGGCTTCATTCAACGCAAGAGAGAAGGCCTTCAGACTGTGTGTACTCTAAAGTTCAGTCAATCACACACTTACTTTGTTTCAGAAAGAAACCACTCCTGATGAAGATCTCAAGAGGAACCCAGACCCCCAAGAACAAGAAACTCCAACAGTGGTTAGAGAAATTAACTTTGCCTTTCGTCAAACAGTATGGCCAATTTTTCTTCTTCTCATCTTCTTTCTCATAGTACTTTTAGTGTTTTATAATTTATGTCCATTGTTTGTGTGGTGTCTTGATGTCTTGTTGTGCACCAATGTGTTTTTTAACTGCAAATCATAATTAAACTAAACTAAAGACCTATAGCGCTGGCTAGTTTAAATTAGCTAAAGGCTAAAGTTCTTGAGACAATCATCCTAATCAGGCTTGAGCCCAATCTGTATACTACTGCCAACCAGTTTGGTTTTAAACCTGGGTATGGCAGATTTTTGTATTTTTGCCCTAAAATAATTTCTAGACATCACAGATATCACAGCCAGGACTCAAGTGTTTTTTGGATGCCTGAGGCATTTGACAAAATTAATTATGAGAAGCAGTTTAATTCTTGTATTTTGGAGCTGTGGATCTAGAAGAACTGTGACAAAAAGAAACAAACTATCTCCAGAGGATGCAAAAACAAGTAATGAGGGGATGAAGAAAGCTCATCAGAAGACAGCACAAAAACAAATAATTTATTTGTCGTTATTATTGTCTGTGCTTTCAGATCATTCATTCATTTTTCGTTCATTTTCTACCGCTTGTTCCCGTGAGGGGTCGCGGGTGACTGGAGCCTATCCCAGTGACTTTGGGCCTTAGTCTGTCCCTTCAGATTGAGTAAAAGAAAACGCAGTTTCACATCTTCGAGCTTTAGAAATATACTGTATATTGGTGGGGCCCCATCGCTGCTCCTCTGGCTCTGGTCCACTTGGCCATGATAACTGCAGACTGCCACCACAGACCTTTTCCACTTTTATTGTTATGCTCAGCAAAAGAGCTTAGAACCAGTGAAGTTGTGTCGTTTACCTTCATTGGGTCTTGTCACAACAGTCTCACTCTACAGCAGTACTTCTCCACCTGGGGGTGATTTCAGGAGAAATTTGAAAATTAATGCAATAGTCATGGCACACTTCAAATAAAGTGGTAAATGTCTATTGGTTGGCCAACCAAATGATTTTATCTCGGCCTATACCCTGAAAATACAATGAAACATTACACATAAGGCTACTTTATGAATTAGCGAAATTTAGCCTATTTTCTGTGCTTGGGGTTCGGAAATGCCAAGGGTTGTTATAATGGGGGTCGTGACTGAAAAGGTTTGAAAACCACTGCTTTACAAAACTTAGGAGTCTTGCCTGAAGACACAATGAGTCTCTTGATAGTAGAGCTCGAACCATCAGACATTTTGTTGCTGAACAGCACCATCTGACCGTCTACCAGACTATCACTGCAAAGTACAACTGAAAAGAAATTTAATTTGAGAATGGTTTATTGAAGAGATCAGTGGCACATTGAAACACTATCAGCCCGACAGTCAAACAGAGTCAAAGCTTCAGAGGGGAAAAGAAACATTAAGTGATGTAAGGGTTCAATAGAGCAATTAGATCACAGCTTATACTGACAAAAACAATTCGACACACTGAGCCCTTCCAAGGCCAATTACAGGTACAATTTACAACCAGCTACAAGGATGACCACCAATGTCTTCTCTTCGAGGAAAACCAAGTATGTGCATCAAAGTTGTGGATAATTATGGTTTGTTATAGTGATAATGTATTGCTTACAGAGCTCAAAGATAATACCCTGGCCTGCACACAATAATTCATATGTACATTTAAAATATGTTGAAAAAGGCTATAAATTGTGCAAAATGTTTCAAATGTTGTCTAATTGTTCATGTTTTGATGATATGTCAGTCTATAGATCAAAAACGATGATGTGTGGGTATATTGGTTAATGTATAAATTAATGAAATATAATTAGAAGCAGCATTGAAATGTCCATACAGTATATGCGAAGTGGGCCGCCAATGCCACTATACAGCGTTGTATAGTGTGGTGCCTTAAACTGAACTAAAATGTGATGACTAACTGCTAATTCTTATAATGAAGGGTAAGCTAGTGTTTTAGTGTTTAGGAAAAAAAGCATTAAATTAGCTATAGTCTCTGAGTGACAAGATTCTATACAATCAGAGGCTGGCAAGTTTGCATGGTAGAGGCCAGATTTGATTCTTAGTCAAAAGAAAGTATGGCAGGATGAGCCTCCTCATTCTTCCCTTGAAAATCCTGTCAGTTTTAAAGGATTGACAATATTTTCTCTCTCTTTTTTGTGTATCATGTTTAGACTATGTTGTGTGCAACCAGATTCTTTAAAAATTAAACTATTGTCTTTGAAACATGTAAATGACTTTTGCTATTACTTTTGCTTAGATTTACTCTTTGTTTCACAACCTATGGACATCAAAACACTGCACTACTGCATAGCATATTCAAGCTTTAAACAGAACGCTTTTTGCTGTCAATAACACTTTTTTCAGGTAAGGCAATGAATGTGGAATAAAAGATTCTGTCTGTCAGTCTGTTGCAGATCTGAGTCACTATGTATAAATCTGGGCGGAACTGCAGAGGTTTACTTTGTCCACATTAGCTTCAACTGATCTATTGCCTAAAGACGGGAACTGTTTTATGGGCCAACACGGGTAAATAAAATGAAAGAGTGACTGGCTTTTGTGCTGCATGTAACTTGAGCCTTTATATTGTAGTTTTGCTGAGGTTACTGAGGCACTACATCCTTTATGGAGGCCAAAGCTGAGTGGATCCGCACGTGGAGCCTATTTTCAAAGTCGTAACCTGTGAAATCCTCCTGAAAAAGTAAAAAATAGAAAAACATTATATATAAACCGAATTGTAAAGCATAACACAGAAAAATGTTGTCTTCATCAAACCCAATATTCTGCATTTTCATTTCTCAAACTCTTCTCTCAGTATCCAAAATAAAGCTTTTTTTTTTGTTCTTTTTGAGGCCTCATTCTACCCATAAATTCACAATGTACATATCAATCTGAACACATGTCACGTTTACATCTCAAAATACTAATTCCTAATCTCATGTACCCTCGTCGCTCAAAAATCTTTAATTAATTCCAAATTTACCCCTGTCTAGTATACAGTATAAACAACTATACAAATGTATTTACCTTTGCTTGAAGAAGAAATGATCTCCCCTTTCCGACAGTCTAGAAAAATGACGATACAAATATCAGTTTACACAGCAAATTAATAATACCTGAAAAAATAATGCTATGGAGGATTACCTCTGCTTTTCCCAGTAGTATACAGCCGAGCTCATAGACTGAATAAGGCTGAACATAGGAGTTAATCTGGCGACCGTACTCATCTCTAGCAGCCATCTGAAATGACTAAAAGAGAGACAGAACATGACTCACTAACAATATTGTACAATTGGGGAGTGACCTTTGCACAGATTTGTCAAACGTCTGATCAGCATTAACTCAAATGTTGGCAAAGATCACACTAAATCCCATCACCATAATGACGCTATTTTGCACCAGGAAATCAGAGGATATGATGATGTAAGTAAGCAGTATGCAAATTAGTAGGGCTGCAACTAACGATTATTGTCTAAGTCATTTAGTCTGTTGTTCGATTAGTCGACTAGTCAAACATTTAATACTATTGTACATTAAGACTTTTTAAATACATTAACAACCAGATAAAGATTGAAATATGGTGATCGAAGGCTTCTAGTCAGCAAATTTAATGTTTTTCTATTTATGAAAAACAGAAATAGCACCACAAATGAGGTATTCTGAAGAAAATCGTTACTTAATTTGGTCTATTATTTCTCTCTTAAATAAGAAACTAGTTGATAACCTCTTTGGATAACCGTTCTTGAGAAAATATGACATTCAAGTCAGACTTCAGAAAGATAACCTTAAAAAAAATGTAATGTGAATTCAAAATCTGATATAGAAACAAGAAATGTAGCGTGTTTGCTCAATTTGAAACATTTGTGAATGTCCTTGCTAGGGTACAAAATAGGATGTTTTTTCCACTTAGTATTGAGCTAGTAAATCATCATTTTGTTCAAAAGTGTTCATGGTGACATTTCCCTGTAACAAGCAGCAGGTTTTTATTTTCAAAAAGTGGCAAGGCAACATTTTAAACCTTGCGGGGATAGGGGGTAGGTGAAAACAGGAATTTTCTGAGTACTCCAGCCTCAGGTGCAGAACAATACAAGATTACTTAAACAGTAATCAATCCAAATACAACTTTGTTTAAACAAATGATGGGGAATCACTATTGTAACAAGATTAAAAGCCTGTTAAAGCTGATTTAGCATAATATGTCCCCTTTATTATGCTCAGTCTGGTGGGGTTCAGGATGGATCTATATTCCTTTTTATTAAAAAACGGTTAGTTTGCCATTACCTGAACTGCATCTCTGATATTTCCATGACACTTATGAATGGAGCCCAGCAGCAGATGTTTCAGGCCTCTACAATAAGTGTCGTCTACTCGCTGCAAAACTGTCCAAAAACACACAAACCTTTGTATTAAACCTTTATAAGATTTAACTCCATGCTCTGACTGACTATTGCGCTGTTTTACCCTGGTTCATGATCTGCAGTTTGGACGGGGAACAGTTCTGCAGAGCCTTCCACAGATACAGAACCTCGATCACTCCCAGGATGCACAGCTCTCTCGTGGGGGACATTTTTCTTAATTTCTCAGCCTACAAAAGGGAATATAGATAAATGCATACATGTGAGAGCAATTCGTAGGCCTTCAAATACATTAATTAATTTGAATTTCGTGGAATAGTTTAATTATTATAGTATATGTAGTAAATATACAGTATTTATTTTGTTTTAAATTTTTTTATTTGTTCTGTTATTTTTTTCTTGATCCATTTTTTCAAGCTTTGGACACTGTTGGGTATGTGCGTGTATGTGCGTGACTGAATGAATAGTATTTTGTATTTGTGTTGACACTGACTAACCCTTTTAACAGCAAACTGCTCTATCTGGTTGTTTTTTCTTTTAAAAAGCTTTTGCACATCTTTGAAGACTGCGTGAGCTCCTTCCAAGTCACCAGATGCTCCTTGACACACTGACAAAAAACACATCGAAAAAGTTTAAATAAATATTGCAAGTGTCTTTATGTGTTGCTGGTGCGTTTGAGTTTACCTCCAGTTAAATAAGCATAGTAGCATTGGGACCAGCGAGATTCATTCTTAAGTCGCTCAAACGCTCTGTAAGCATCCTCAAAGTTGAGCTCTATCATGCTGCACCAACCTGATAAACATAATAAGTGTTAATGTGTTGGTATAGGTTTTAATAGAACAGTATTATCAGTGAAGGAATGAGAAAGGACAAACCTATTTCATACAGACACACATGCTGAATCTCTCTTTGGTCTGAGGCCAGCTCCAGTGCATCGTGGAAACAGGCCAAAGCACTGTTGATTTGGCACTAGAGACAATGAGTAAAGAAGAGAAATTACTTTAGGCAACACCACCATAAATTACACTTGATAACAGATGATATACTTGAAGTACACTGGTGTTTGAATAAGAGTGTTTATATCATGTCCATTAACATGCACTGGCCCAACCAAATTAACTACTTAAAATGGAAAATCTAATGAACTATATGATTGAATGCAAATGTGATTTGGATAAAAAAATATAAGGAAAAAACAAACAAACTCAGTATTGCCAGTATAAAGAGCAAAGAACATGAATTTACTGTATTTCAGTATTTACCTCTAGTCGGTGAACTCTGCCCTTAAAGAACATGAAGAGAGAGGAGTTTGGATAAACTAGAGACTTTCTCTGAAGAATCTCTTTGGCCTCCAGAAGCCCAGCGCGAGTGTCTGAGCCATCCAGCGCAAAGAAGGGCAGCACTACTGTGTGGTACCACAAGAGGGCCAACCTGAGGCAGGACACACACAAATAGTTATATATAATATTTACATTCAGTACATTTTCGATTACAAACATTTTTACTGCCTTTTGAGTTGAGTTGTTGGTACATTCATAGTGTAACACTATGCAGTAACTAGCAATAAAAGATTAGCTATGACAATGCGGCAAAAAAATATGATCATGATTTTCTTTGCGCCAAATCCCTTTTTTTATCCATGTGAGAGTTGGCATTTCACTGTGATTGATTAAATCCAGCAGTCACTCACTTAGAGCCTTACAGAGGCAAGATGGCGGGGAACAGTGTCTGAGCAGAAAGCTGCATTAAATAGAGGAATAGCAATATATAAAAACAAGAAAACGACTGGCATGAGATCATAATTCGAGTTATAAATAAACGTATATAATAGGGCTGCAAAAGCATTGATTATTATTTTATTTCCCCGATTATTTGTTTGATTTACATATTGAATTAAAAACACGTGAATCTGTGGCGCGCGGAGCGCACGAAACGACTAGTAACGCGTTTGATTCACACGGAGCTTGTTTCGCCATAATTAATGCACAACAGAGGCGAGAGCGGCGTGTTCCAAACGCACAAGTGTGACTGGGAAGAGTTTTGTTGTGTGAAAGAGCACGGTGTTTGGAGCTGCAACTCTTAACTCCTGTAACTCGCTTCGTGTGCCGTTCACTTTAGCCTAGTCTTCGCCTCGTTTCATACTCGCGGTCCTCCGTGCTCTTTCACACAACAAAACTCTTCCCAGTCACACTCCTATGATTAAAGCACAACGCTCTCTCCTCTGTTGTGCTTTGAAACAGCCAATACATCCATGGAAACAGCACAGAGGACCGCGATTATGAAACTGAAAGTCCACGACATCACGGAGGAGTGAACGGCACATGAAGCTAATGCTGCAAAATGACAATGACGTATTTTAAGTTATGTGACATAAACGCTAATTAATTCATAGCTACTATAATGGTTTACCACCAGTACAACCAAGTGAATTAGTCCTTTATGTGTAGAAAAATATTCAGTTGTAGTCATCTGGACTCTGTTTTAGAAAAAAAATCATTTCGACTTTGATCCAGGAGTCATTCTCAATCTGTGAAACAAGTCTGAGAACTCAGGTTTATATCCTACTCTGTGAAAGCCCTGCCCACAGGGCGGGACCCCTGATAATGGGCCATTGAAACCAAATGGGATCGGCCTATTGTTCACTGACTTTGGCTCCCTCTTTCCTGAGCACCTTCATTAGCATCCGAATGCCTCGGGCGTCTCCAGGGTTTCAGTAGACCACTATAAAGAACCGGAAGGTTGAATCTTAAACCTCCATTACGATTTAAGGAAGGATTCTCTTTTTTAACAAAGATTGCAGGTGGAGATCCTGAGCAGGGAGAAAAGATGGTTTGAAAGAGGAGTTAAGGAGGCGATCTATATAATCCACTGTTAAATATGAATACAAATCTTTAAGGGAATGTTGAAAGGAGGCATTTATGTTGGTAACTCATTTCCGCTCATATCTACAGCATCAAGTGATTCTTATTAGTCTATAGTACCGTAATCATTTCACTCTAAATCTGGAGCCCACTTACGTAGCGAGCGGTGCCTTCATGTCCTTGCTCTCGCTGGCGTACATCAGAGAGGACAGCCCCTGCAGCCTGTCCCCGGGAAACCCCAGCAGGTTGATAATCTTCAGCAGGTGAGGCGGGACCATGGAGATGCACAGGTGGAACAGACCATACCCGAAACTGACCGACCCTTTGAGGCGGTCCAGGGCCTCGTCTGTTACACCGTTTTCCCCGGAGACCTTGGACTGGGGACTGGTATTTGGACTGGACTCCGGGCTGGGGCTGTGGTTGTCGTTGTCCGTGCTCATGGACTCCGTTTGCGGCGCAGAGGAGTGGCGCTGAGAGGCCTCCTGGAGCTGGGAGATGTCGCTGTGGCACTTGTTGTACATTTTCCAGGCTTTGCGCAGGATCCAGCCTCCTTTGATGTAGGCTGAGTGTGAATAAATAGTATTTCAATTGGTAAAACTTACAATGTATACGCTAAAGTAAACGTTAAAAGAATATTGGATGTATTTTTATGTAAAAGTTTAGTTCTTTATTTATCTCTCCAGTTGTGGAACATAGAACTTCTCTTATCTTGACCTTATTGTTTGCCTAGTTTCCATTCTAAACAAAGTAGGTGTGGCCACTTTTTTACAGCTTACAACAGAAAAACATAAAACATACAAATCCTATATTACTATGTTAACATGAGCATGTTTCGATTTATGTTCTATAAACAATTCAAAAATCATATCATACATTCATGAGCAACAACAAAAAAATGGGTCAGTTAAGAAAATCTGATTTGCTACTTGACATTGAAATTAGTTGTGTGTTATTGTGTGGTCATTTTTCAAATCTAATTTGTTGAAGTCTGCCCTACTTGATCAAGAAGACTCAGACAAGCTCCACTAACTCACATGGATAACAAAGAGAGACACTGACAGACCACCACAAGCACTGACATTTATTTGCTGAGGTCTACTCTGTATATATATATGGATGGTAAAAGTGTATTACCGGAGAGTTCCTGTTTAACAAAGGAGAGCACGGCGAGGTACACCTGACAGTCTGCCACAATGATCTGCCTCTGGAGGCGATCCACCACAGCGACACCTGACCTCTGCGAGTCCATCTGTGACATCCAAACACATTCAAAACACACACATACAACTAATTCAATTTCACAAAGATTTATTCAAGAATTTAATCTTGTCTCTACAACTGGTGTCCATCTATGAAATAAACTAAAGGTAAAAAATAGCAAAAGCAGTCTCTATATATATTCTAAACCATCTTGATTCATAATCATGCTGCAGCGCATATTTAAGTTTTCTTATTACAAACGATAGACAATTTCTTCAGCATCTTGTGGTAGATAAAACATCACGCATCTTTATATAAAAACGCACACTAACTCTATTTCAACATATATTAAGGAGGAGTTTCCCGAGTGGCACGAATCCAGGGGAAAGAGAGGAGTCCCCAGGATGTCTGTAGACTTCTGATTTCATCTCACACTGACTGTAATTTAATCAAGAGAGCGGCACTGCAATGAGCTCATGGCTGCAACTACCACCATCCACTTCCGAAACCAGTTGTGGAAGGTAATACTGTGTGTGTGGGGGGGCGTTATTCTTCGGGCTAGATGTTTTAAGGCATGATTTTTATATCTGCTGTCTATCTGTATCTGGTATTGACAGGCACCTGCATTTCTCTCAAAAGGATCAAAAGGAACAAAGTAGTTATCTACTTTTCCAGTTTAGTTTGTAATACATAGGAAAAGGAAAAAAGATAGGAAAGAGGAAAGTATTTATACATTTTTAAAAATAAATTCAGGTGCAGAATGAGGCAGGGGAGGTTATTTTTACAGTGACAATCTGTAACTTTATGGAGCTCCAATAGCAGACTTTCAATCTGGAAGACTTGCCTCTCTCTAGATGTCGCTCAAGATCCTGCCAATCATCTCACGCAGCAATTAATATATGTCACAGCCCATCCCCTGCTCGGCTTAACCAATCATCACTCAGCAAGCCCATCCTTCCGCCAGATTTAAAAGGGACTGCTCTGCTGCTTCAGTCCGCTTTCATCTCGTGCAACCCCATCACTCATCGCTCCAGAGTGAGCTCTCATTTCTAGACCTTCTCTTCTTTCACCAGCACCAGTGTGTAGGTTCCGGGGGGAAAGACTCCTATTCATTCACCACAAAGCAAATTTATTACATGCTCATTGGGTCTTGCCGGGGCTAAAGTGCCAAAGCTGTATAAATAAATCAGTTAATTTATCGCTGACCTTGGCCAGTAAGCTTAGGCTGACACAGAATTATACAGTGTAGTTAACTAAAGAGGAACAGCACTTACATTTGTACACTATAGGCAACTTCAAATTTTTGTTTATAGATTGATAGTTTAAATTCACAAAGTCATAATTATACAAGTTAATAATTAGCTCCCTAAAAGTGATTCAACTAAAGATTGTACAATGAGGTGCACCATTCATCACCAACACTGCATGAAAACATATACATAAATATACACTTTCAAGATTCACCTATAAAGCCTTATTAGATAAAAATAGCAATTTGACAATGAATGTCTCACGAAGCAGAAGAAAACACTTTTGATTTTGTTCTACTGGACTCACACTCTTCTTGATCTTGTTGCGGATAGTCTCAATGACTCCGGCGCTGTCGCTCTCACACAGTTTCTCTGTGGTCTTCAGGTCGTCACATGCCGTCTGCATCTTCTCCTCCTCGAACGTCATCATCGCATTCTGCAGAAGAGTCACCAAATATGTGAAAAAAAACATTGGCATTTTTGTGCTATTAATGACAGAAGACAGGAAAAAGTCCTCAAGCAGCATCAAAAATATTTAAAAGTTAAATTAAAATGACTGTAATCAAACATTCTTAAACCTTAAACAGTTTTTGATACGCGATTGTTTTTCATCACAGCTTTTCGAGCTGTAGATCAGGGCTATTCAGCTATTTCTCGGGGGGCCGTGTAGTAAGCTACTAATCAGGTCGAAACCAACAAATCAAACCAGGTCCAGACCAGGTCTAAAGTAGAATTAAATAAGGACTAAGCCAGCAAAACCAGCAAACCAGGTTGTACTAAGGCAGAATTAAACCAGAAAACAAGAAAAAAATGTAATAATAATAATATTTGGACGATGGGTTGCGGGCCGGATCAGATCATTTGGCGGGCCTAAAGTTGAATAGCTCTGCTGTAGATAGTAATAAAGTTCAGCAGACAAAAGATTAGTCAAAAATAATATATTACACAACATGGTTTATAGCAGCTTCCCAGTAAGAAGATTGTGCATTCAATCCCAGGTCTACCAAAGACACACATGTACACATGTACACAGATAACTAGTGAACAATTTATACAGACATGACTGATTTAATCTCAGTATAACAGCAGAGTACAGTACATTGGTATAAATGAGTGATTCCTGACTTAAATCCTAATTTAATTTCCTCTATTCTTGTGCGTAGTTCTGCAGGAATGTGTCAGATCTGAACAGGCACAACGAGACATACTGTAATGAGATGGCATGTTGTTAGATAACTGAATTAAAGGAAGGCAAGAACAAGCTGCTTTTGTGCTGCGGAAAGAAAGGATGAACACAGCGACATCGAGAGAGAAAAATATGCTAAACAGATTTGGAAAACTCCTGCTGCTAAAATGTGATCATATTGAGAGAAATAAAAACATTTAATGCGCAAAATACACACAATTTGTTGGATTGCCACTTGCTGATGCTTACCAGGGAGTGGAAGTCATTTTGAGCTCTGGAGAAGTATAAACAGACTAACCGTGCAGGGGGGAAAAAAAAAAACCTTGATGAAAGATGGTCAGAAGCATAGCCCCCAGTGTCTCAGTATGTGAATGTGTGTGTGAATGGTTGACTGGTTCCTTTATGTAAAGCACTTTGAGTGCCTTGAAGGTAGAAAAGCGCTATATAAATGTGACCATAATTTAAAAATAATAAACATGTCTGTTAGCTCAGACGTGCAGCTTAAAGGGGCTGAACATATCTGTCACAAATACAGATAAATACTATATTGACTTATCATTCCAAAAATTATGAATGTTATTTATTTATTGCAGCTTATGTTTAATGATTTTTGGAATTGTTTTTTGGTATCATTATTATCGTCATCTACCGAATATTTTCTTCTACAATATATTACACTACATTTGTTATCATGACAAACATGACCTTCTCTAACTATCTAGTCTAACTATAAGATCTATAAGCCTAACATTTAAGAGAAAAACTAAATATTCTGTTTCATGAATTACAAAAGCTGCTGACCCTGTGGTTTAGACCTCTACAAATAGCTCAGATTTCAATTGTCCAGCTTGAATAGAATAAAATTATTAAAACTTAAAACTAAAAATTGCAAATCTACTCGCAACCGCAATGTTTGTCAGAGAAATCACAAAAGGGCATAAGGGGACAGAGGGGGAGCAGACACATCACTTCCTCTATCAGGGATGTAGCATGTCTTACTGTAATGTGCATGGCACTGTCGGGAGGAGGGATCCATTATGTTAATGGATGGAAAAGTGAAGAGCAGAGGAAGGCAGAGGTGACAATTGTCCAAGGTTTGACAGAGAGGGTTATCACAGGTTCTGACGGATAATTTGCTTCAATTATACCGTTTTCCTAAACATAATGACGCAAAATAGTCCCATCTGGAAAATACTAGTTTTTGTTGGTTCATGTGGCTTATCAAGGGTGGCTTAACATTTGGAAATCATTCTGAAAGAAATTATACCAAGCCACAAGGGTCATGATTGGTACAATATTTATTATGTTCATCAGATCTTTAATCTTGTATCCCAATAAAGCTATATATTTGGTTCAAAATGCAGCATCAAGATTACTAACAGGAACTAAAACAAGAGAGCACATTACGCCGGTGCTCGAGTCTCTTCACTGGCTCCCTGTTGAGTTTAGAATCAAATTCAAAATCCTCCTCCTGACTTACAAAGCCGCAAATGACCTGGCCCATCCGACCTCAAAGATGCTATAGTACCTTATCATCCAAACAGAGCACTTCGCTCTCAAAATGCTGGACTTCTGGTGGTCCCAAGAGTCTCTAAAAGCCCAGTAGGAGGTAGAGCGTTTAGCTACCAAGCTCCTGTGTTGTGGAATCAGCTCCTGTCCATGTTAAAGAGGCCAACACAGTCTCTTCATTTAAGACCAGGCTTAAAACGTTCCTGTTTGAAATGGCTTATGGTCAGGCCAGTTAGGAACAGAAATAAAAACCTACAGTTCCCACCTACTGCCCTAGGAGCAACTATGCTGGGGGAAGTATGGCAGCTTGAGCACTATCCTCTGCTTCTTACTACTTTTCTATCAAACAATATTTAATATTTAATTTCACTGGCAATCTGTTCATCGCTTTTCCTTCCTTTTCTCCCACTTCCCCGACGGGAGTGGAGCAGGCACATCGATGACCTGTGGATCCAAATGCTCAACCAGTCTCTACTCCATATGAACGGTTCTTCATCAGCCTCGAAGAATTGCTTCTCCTCCTGAGTGGGTCCAGCTCCACCGTCTGCAAATGGAGGCGCATCCGCCTGTCCATCCGAGGGAGTCGGATCTGTCCTTCACTGTGGAACTCCTACAGGTTTCTACTTTTTCTCAAAGAGGTTGGTAGTTTTTCCTGGCCGAGAAGGAGGGTCTAAGGACAGGGGAGCTTGGGACATCTGTCTAAAGACACGGGATGCTGGGACATTACCAAGTCCCTATGAACACTGTTTATTCTGTTTTTATTCTGTTTTTCATTGTCGCCCCTCGAGGCAACCACTTTTGTGATTTTGGGCATTACAAAAATAAACTGAATTGAAATTGAATATATTTAGGTCAGTAACTCTTATAGCAAATTATTCTGATGATAGAAAGTAGTTTAATTGTATAATAATCTGCACAGACTTTCTACAACATATATTCAAAATAAATGAGAAAATTAAGGTAATTTGGTCAGACAGACGAAGAATGGGAAAATATATACAGTATACATCACAATGGAGGAAAACTACATCACATGTTTCATAACACCATGTCAAAGTGCTCACTATTCACACAAAACTGTTGGAGAAACTGTGATTACCATGTTTTTTGGGACTGTCCTGCTGCTCAGAAATATTGAGCTGAGATCAACAGTCCAAAATGAACTGGGTTTACCACCTGCATCCCACTAGACGTTAGAACTATGTATCTGGGCCATGAAACTCCTGCCATAACTTTGAAACATACTTTTGGTAGTGGGAAGAAGGCCATCACCAAAAAATGGATGACACAAACTAAGCCAACAATTAAAGCCTGTTCTGACAGAGTAATAGAAATGAGACCAATGGAAAAAATTACATTCAGAATTAATTTGAAAATGGACATATTTGATAGACTTTGAACTAAATGGCACTTACGTATATGTAGGACATGTGTTTCTGTTGTTGCTTTGTGCCGCTTGTATAATTGTTTTTTTGTTTTAGATCTCTGGTTGTGTTCCTTGTTCTATGTTTGTTTGTATTTCAAGCATTGAAAAATAAAAAAAGGAAAATACTGTAGCTTAACTTTAATACACAAAAAACAGAATACAGCTGAAAAAGGCCACTGAAGTCAGTTAACCAATATAAACAGCAGTCAGCGTATGCGTCAGTGAAAATAACGACATAAAACTCACCAGGAAACTGACAAAGCTGGCTCCGAAGCTCATCAAAGGGCTCTGCGTCCTGATGGAGGAGGAGAAAACACATCAAATAAGAGAACGGATAACATTTGAATGTTTTGAAGCTATCATGTAAAATAATATTTGGATGTACATAGTTATGACACTTTTTAGATTTTTTTTTTTTACAAAAGCATTGTATTTATGACATATCACCTTTTACAGTTTTATTTTTTATATTTCTAGATCTATTTTTGACGTGACAAGAAATTTAGTAGTAAAGTAACCACTTGGATATTCTGTCATTGACAAAATCAGGGTTAGCCCTATGTGGACTCGCTTTGAACCAGATCTTTAGAATATTTCTGTATCTTGGCTGTTGCCCTGGTGACAAAGACCTTTTGGACAAGTATCTATGTAATTGTTCTGCTCCTGTTTGAGTTTCACAGGCCTTTGTTTAACATAGCAACCCCAGTCTGTCTCCATCAATTACACACTCTCCTGAAGCACTGCTTACTTTTATAACAATAGACTTCTGGCTTCTGATTTTCTAATCAAATCTGACACATAAAGAACATGGGAAATGCATTATGGAAATATACATTTACACAATGTATATTTCATATGTCTGTATATGTCTGTCCTTTCTCATGAGTGTGTGGATCAGCAGGTGAAATGTGAAGTCGCATACATTTGCTCCCACAGATGCATGAGCAGCTCCATTTGCAGTGCCGTGCTGTCACGTGCTCTGCCTGCAGTTACCTGTATCTCCTGAAGAGCTCGTCGCTCTCCTTAAAGCCGTTGTTAAGAAGCATGTTGATGCCTTGCAGGGCCATCTCAGCATCATCTATGGGCTCTGCCTTCTCTTCGACCTGCTGCTGCTGCTGGGACTGCTCTGGACCCGCCATTGTGCGGAGGCGGCTGGCTGAGAGCTGAGCGAAGGGAAAGAGAATATAATCCTGTTTCTAGCCTGAAGCCGAGCCGCATAGGGCTATTTCCACTGCTAGAGAGACGGATTTGACCCGCTATGGCCGCTCCTCGGGGCAGCTCTGCAGCCTCCAGGCGTGCGCACCTCAGGGAGAGGGCCCAGACAAACACCGACTAACGACGAAGCAAGAAAAGCATCGTCTCCGTTACAGCACACGACCACGACAGCACATCTTCCGGCTCCGCTCCACCGTCAGCCCTCACCGTCCAAAACGTCGCTGTTGACGCGTTACATAACAGCCTGAGCAGCTGGATGCTCTGTCTCTGGCTCACGCTCTCTTCAGGAGACGGGCTGACGTCATACCGGCCGTAGCGCATCAAAGACGGCTCTGCCTCCGCGCACGCCATTGGCCTAACGACATAATAAACAGCACATCCGGGGCAGATAGAACTCGGGTCTAACAGCGGACCAAAAGCGGGCCCTGGGCTGATACGCGAGGTACGCAGCGAACGTGCAGCACCTCCGCCACGAACGTGGGCTTGCTTTTATGGATCCACGGCGCAGGTGCCGCCCGCGCGTCCACTGCGCATTCACTCTGCAATCAGCCGCGCTTCTGACGCGATTTGCAGGTGAACTCCGATGCGGACCCGTTCTGCAGATCTCTGGATAGCTCTGCCACAGATAGTTTTTGCTATCTGGGTACTCTTGTAAAAACACCATGGTCCTGATTTCATGGGTCAATGCTGAAAGCTTTTGAGCCATCTTTTAGGCGGGCCGGGGATTCATGTTCTAACACGATCGAGCCACAAGCGCATGCATGGAGAATACAACAGTTTACATTTAACAGATATACAAAAAAAAAATAGATTAATATAAATAATGAAACGTAATATGCAGAAAACTTCTGCAAATTAGTGAGTGACTTGCCTCAGCTTCCGCGCGTGGACAAGAACTTGCAAATCGTTCTGCTCCCGCTCAACCTGGCATTCGCCAATTCTAACGTTTACGCTACATAAAAACGTTTTACGTTTAAATAATGTTTGAAAACTAAATTTCTATTACAGTTTACTTGATACATAGTTTACACTTGAATAGAAATAAAAATATATGACATAAATGAATAGTCACACATTGTCATACAGTATATGTATTAGGCAACTTATGATTGTTTACACTATGCTTAATAAAGAATAAAACATTACATAAATTTGTACTTTATTTTTCAACTTTTGATTTCACACTGCGTGTTTTGTCTAGTCCATAAACTGGAACACCACTGCCGTGCTTTTTACGATTACTGTAATTAGCAGGCAAAATGCGCAACAGCTTTTCCCAGCTGTGTGCTGTTCACTCTGCCATGAAAAAATCGGATGCAGCTCACATATGGGCAAAAAAATCGGATTTGACCTGTAGTGTGAACGTAGCCATAGACAATTAAGACAAAGACGTCCAAAATGGCTCTGGAAAATGATTGAATAAAACGAGGCTAAAAATGTTTCTGCCCCGTCCATAGGCGCAATGTCTATTTCAAAAGTATGGATCTGTTTGGGCCATTTTACTGGTTTATAGCTGTCTGAAGAGAGAGTAGTTTACCATGATCTAAACACTAAACTCAGGTCCACAACTAGCTATAAATTGCCTACTCTATTTCACCTATGCAACTAATGTTGCTAATTACTAATTGCTAAACGAATTAAGCCTATTTTGTAAGATAGTCCTTTATTTCAATAAACATTGCCTGTCTTCTCTTTTTTCATTCAAATAACTAAGTAAACCAATACTAACGTTCTGACGAGTGAAAACTGGACGGAAAGCTTCATACTAGGGTAAACAAGCCCTCCACTTGTCAAACATTAAAGTCCACTTGGTGAATCCTTTGACCCAGCACCACTGTGCAGAGGGAGTGCCACCACCACACTCTTTATAACAGCTTCTCACTGCAGCTGCCAGAAGCCAGGCCTGAGAATGGAGCTGGGATCAGCCGTAAGAGCCATCCGGAGCACCAGGGTCCTGCAGGGCTCTGAGGTACAGCCCGCGGTGCTTGTTATAAAGAACGGAAAGATTGACCAGATTCTAACCGAATCCAAACTTTCTGTAGACGAGGTGGGCTGTTCTGCGTGCGCACGCCCTCTGCTGGTACAAGGACGCTAATATGTTTCAATGAGATGGAGTGTCTAATCGTGGTTTTCTTCCAGGTGTTAGATGTTGGAGACAGCGTGGTGATGCCAGGTCTTGTTGATAGTCATGTGCACGTGAACGAGCCGGGTCGCACCACATGGGAGGGCTTCTGGACCGCCACGAGAGCGGCTGCTGCAGGAGGAGTGACTACTATTGTGGACATGCCACTGTAAAGCAACACACAACACAGTGCACAACAGTGCATTATCTGCAGTATCTGCTCCATCCAAGTGTCCAACCTCAAGTATTGCGGTCTCCTTAGATACAGTGGGTTACAGTCAGGGTAAGGTATTAGTAGGCTTTGTGGTTGAGATCCTGGAGACCCCCCTCACACTATTATTCTAAGGATGTTTTTTTTTAATTATTATTCATTAAAATACTGGTTAAATATTGTTTAGGCTTTTAAAATAATGAATTCTGAACTAGTTCTGACCACAGACATTTTTTATTTCATTCAATACAGGCCTACATATAACTAATACAAATCAACATGTTTTAACCCTAATTTCAACAACGCTAACAAAACATATACAACAACGCTAACAAAACCAGCCAGGGCTTGGCATAACATATACAACAGACGATAACACTAATGACAAGTGCTTTACTAGGCATGGGCTCACAATTAGGAATATCTGCATAAGCTTAGAGGTGCCATTCAAAGCACTAAATACATCTTCAGGTTTAGTCTCGAAAGCTCAGTAAAACACACAGTGTGCTCATAGAAAGTGCCTACATTTGCGGTGTGTTCATCATAGTCTCTAAGGCTCTCCATTGTCTAACCTGGTGGGCAGAGTAAAGAACTTGAAGCATGGACTTTGCAAAGGGACTTGGTTCTACCTGTGCAGCCCTGTATTTGTGCTGGGTCTGACAACTCACTGTTTCACTTACTTCTGCAGCCAGGACCTTTCTGATGTGTTCTTTTGTTCCTACTTGACTCCATTTGCTCATTGTGTCAGATAGCAGTTTGTCTGCTTACTGCTTCGTACTGGCCCGACGCATTTCCCCCAATATAACTTCTTATTGGCTTCTGGGCCTGCTGCTGTCCTGCTGTGGGCCAATGAAGGGTCGGGTGTCCGTAGGGGAGGTGTGAGGAGCATGCTGACAGCAGCAGGCCGTATGCTACGTGTAGCTGTGGAGGTGTAATCAGATGCTCAGCCCTAGGCCCTCTCTCTCCTAGCGACTAGGGCCAGGGCTATTCAACATCAGGCACGGGGCCTAATCAGGCCCTCCAAGTGACCCACAACCCATCTTCCAAATATTAAAAATAATAATAATGAATCTTTTCATCTTGTTTTTCTTTTTGTTTACTGGCTTAATTCTTGGTTAGCACTAGTTTAGACCTGGTTTGGTCTTGGTTTAGTCCTTGTTTGATTCTGCTTTAGACCTGGTTTGATTCTGGATTAGTTCAGACCTGGTTAGTACTAGTCTAGTCCTAGTTTAATTCTGGTTCAGTTCTGGATGGGCAATTTTGCAAATTGATGTGGGTAAAGCATTTTGTATTATATTGTGTTATTTCTCATAAAAAAATCGAATCTATCAGTAGTTATATTATTGTATTGTGCTAATTTTATTGAAACTATGTGTTGGGGATAGTTGAATAGCCCTTACCCTAGGCCCTCTCTCTCTTCTTAGGCCCTAGGCCCTTGGGCTCTTGCTCAGCCCGTTGGATAAGGCGGCCTATGTTACAGTAGAGTACCAGCTTTGTTATTTAAATTGTGGGGCCACAGTAAAATGTGAATAGATCTGAAATATGTTAATTAATTAATTGCAAAATATTGATTATTGAAATAATCTGAAACAAATGTATTCATCAAGTAATTGTTATCTGGACTCTACACAGACTCCAAAACCGGGAGAGAGGTTTTATGGACCAGGCAGAGCAGTATTACATCGGACGGACACAGGAGACTTGTGAATTTAGACCAAATCTATTCTCTTTAAATATACTCAAAATCAATTAGTAAAACTATAATCCAATTTGTACAATATATTTGAATCACACAATTATTGCAAAAATGATTATTGTGTTTGCCCCATCAGAAATAGCATCCCCCCAACCACCACACTTGCTAACTTTCAAGAGAAACTGCGTGAAGCAGCGGGCAAATGTTTTGTGGACACTGCTTTTTGGGGTGGAGTCATACCTGGAAATGAGGTTCGTCATAATTAAGATCAATAACCTGCTTGTTGTACAGTATTGATGCATTTTGTATTTGATCAATTCCAATATAGTGTTGCAGATGTTTCTTTGTGCCGTCTGTACAGTTGGAGCTTCAGCCGATGATCAGGGCTGGAATAGCAGGGTTCAAATGCTTCATGATTCACAGTGGAGTGGACGAGTTCCCCCATGTGACCGACAGTGACCTGCACACAGCCATGAAGCAGCTGCAAGGGACTGGCACTGTGTTACTGGTAACACTATAACGCAACACTAGTTTCAACCTTTAAATGAAAAATACAAAGGTTTCTTAAGCTGAAATGTTTGTCTTGGTCTAGTTTCATGCAGAAAAGGAAGTGCAAGATGCATCACAGGATTCTGGAGGTAAAAATATTATATCACTCACTATTAGCCTGGATAAAGTCTATTGTCTGGCCATAATGCAAATGAGGGAGAGGTTTAAAATGGTCTTGTTGTTACCATAAGGGCAAAGCTGAAAATGGGCTCGATATCATTCAAGTTCAATTGCTCAAGATTGGACTGTTGAAGAATATAGTAGACAAATTTATATTTAGAATGTTGATGCAAATTATAATTTCAGTGTAAAATTGTGTTCTCTACTTTTAGACCCTTGTCAGTACTCCACCTTTCTGCAGTCAAGGCCAGATGAGATGGAAACTGAGGCCATTCGCATTGTCACACAACTCTGCCTACAATACAAGTAAGAACACTAGCAACTAAACTATAGGGTTGTCAAAAGTATCAAAAATCTGATTCTAATCAATACTAAAGCTAGTGTCGAAACAAGAAATTAATTTGAGTAAGTATCTATCAATACTAAAAAAAATCACATAAATAGGACAACATTTTACCTTTCCTGTTTTAGAATGATCTTGAGTGTCATCAGAACTAGTATAAGATCACATGGTAACTACTATTATTTTGTGATGAAAATGATCATCATTTATCAACACAACATTCCTTAGTATTGAAATCGAGTTTAAAATTTGTGCCGCTCGTGGTTGAGTGGATAGCACATATGCTCATGATGCTGCAGGCCGCAGCATCATGAGTTCAACAATTTACTGTATGTCATACCCCAGTCTCATTCCTATTTCATGCTGTACTGTCCTGTCGAATAAACACTACCGGCCAAAAAAATCCTTTAAAACATTTTACATTTTTGTATTGTGGCAACACTACTAAACAATATAACTTAAAGACCAAATCATGCTTAAAGGTGCACGATGTATGTAACTTGGTTTTGATAATGGTAATTTGCTTGTTTCCATGAAGATTAAAAACTACCGGTAAACTAACTTTTAAAGTGCACCTTTACTTGACTTCTATTTTTTACAATATTTTAGCATCATGTAACCAAAAGTCATGCTTAATCCAAGTCCACTTCTCAATGACGTCAATCATCTAATTGTACGTTCACACGTGCATGTTCACCACATCAAAATTTGGACTAAACCAGGACTAAACTAGAAACTAAACCTGGACCAGATCAGGACTAAACAAGGACTAGAACAGGACTAAACAAAGTGTAAACGCAGCCTAGGTGTAGGCATGTTTTTCACCCTATACATTACATTACATCACTCAGAAATGGACCAGGTAAAAGTATCAAATAAAACGTAATAATTAAGCTGTTATACTGGTTTGTTGAAGGGTGCGGTGCCACATAGTTCACCTGTCCTCTGCCCGGCCGCTGAAGCTGATCCAGGAAGCACGAAACGCAGGGGCCCCTGTCACCGTGGAAACCACTCATCACTATCTCAGTCTGCGAGCAGAGGACATACCTGCAGGGGCAACACAGTTCAAGTGCTGTCCACCAATCAGGAGTTCTGCCAATCAGGTGAACACAACTTTTTATACAACATAATTACACATTTGAAGGATCAAGGCAAGGGCATCCCCCCACTTTTGAAACGAGTGATTATACCCCCCCACTTTCCACAGCAGCTGCTCGTCACTATGAAATCTGACCTTCTGCTGTTTCCGCCTCTCTGATCAATTTGCTGATAGTGCAACCTGTCATGAACTCACGCTTTTAAGAGAGCTCCTGCTCCGTGAGTCTGTCTTTCCTCCACACAGTGTGCACTGCAGAGCAGGAAGAAGAGACACAGCCTCACCTCCGCCAAACAGAGCTCTTTGGAAGTTTTTATTCGTCTCAATCTGTTCAGGGATTATTTAAATACAAAGCACTGAAGTTTCAACTTGTTAATGACCTTAAATACAGCAGATTAATTCACCACCAGTGTTGGATTACTTGTTTTTTGGGATGAGAAAGGAAAAGAGGACAGAACAACAGCAGAAGAGCAGGAGAAAACAGGCTTTATATTGTGCTCAATGAAATATATTTATATTGTTCTCCAAAGTTATGAAAGAAATTACATTTAACATTGAGCTGTAATTTAATGAAGCAGCAGCAATTTTATGTTTTATCAGGGACAGTTGATTTTTTTTTTTTTTTCTGATGGAGGTGCTTGACTACTTAGAATTGACCCCTAGAATGTTAGGGCATTTTCCAGGCCAAGTTACACGTCAGATCTGTGGAGAGGTGACCCTGCTCACAGTAAGAATGCAGATTTTTCATGGTAACTTTAATTGAGTAAATGTAAGATACAGGTAGCAAACTCCCACCAGAAAAGTTGCATAGAGCACCTTGAATATGAACAGGATTTGTCCTTCACCATTATGTTCAAAAGGCTTCATAGAAGTCTGCACAGCTGTGCAATATGTTAATTGGAATAAAGGACTATTTTACAAAACAGGCTTAACTTTAGTTGCATAGGTTAAATAGAGTAGGCAATAAAGTAGGCGAGTTGAGGACCTGAGGTTTAGTGTTTAGACTAAGACTAAAAGCCATGATTTTGCTCACACTTCTGCAGCTGTAAGAAACTGCCTGGTGCCCCCACTTTTGAAATTGTTGTGACGCCCATGGATCACAGCATTGCAATAAAGTCTGCTGATATCGCAATGACAAAATATTGTATATGTTTTTACGTCCATATATACAGCCTCAAAGGATGCATCTTGTGTTGTTAGGAGGAGTTATGGTCTGCATTAAAATCCGGGGGCATTGACATGGTGGTGTCAGATCACTCTCCATGTACTCCGGACCTCAAGAGAATAGAGACCGGGGACTTCACTGAGGCCTGGGGAGGGCATCTCTTCTCTGCAGTTTGGTAAGGAGGATGACGTAAGAAGACAATTGACTGAAAATTACATGTTGAATAAATACACTTTGGTGCGTGGACCCTGGCAGGCAGAGGTGCCAAGTAGGGAAAGTATGATTTGTTGAGGGAAAATACTGTATATTGAATGTTAAAAATGACAAATGACAAATTAAAATATACATAGAAACAACACAGACACAGTAAAATGTCAGTCCCAAGCAACCCTGGTGTGGTTTTGCAAAAAGATACAAAAACTAACCAGTAAATCATGTCATTTTTGGTGGCTTCCTAAACCTTTTTGGCAGTCTCTTACAATGGGTAAAGTTCACACGAGCATGGCCTAATCATTTACTGTTCTGACAAGGCTCAAATATGGCCTCATTTTAAATGTGTATTCATGCACCAAACACATTATATAATCATTTTAATATTATGGTTAATATGTGGCGCATTTCTAAAATTGTAAATGCGCCACAGAACTGTATTTTGCATTCCAAGTACAAAACATATACATACATACATACACATACACATATATGTATATATATATACACACACACATACATATATATATATATATATATATATATATATATATATATATATATATATATATATATATATATATATATATATATAGTTTTATTATTCCAGGTCTGCCTCTGTTCTGGACTTCTGCCAGTTCAAGAGGGTTTGGGTTGCCAGATGTGGTGAGACTCTTAAGCCAGAGACCAGCCGAGATGTGCCGTCTAGACCACCTAAAGTCCCGCCTTGCTCCCGGGTTTGACGCAGACCTGGTTATATGGGATCCAGAGAAGGAGTTTGAGGTGAAGTTGGGAACTTTGCACAGTGAATATTAATGTTTATTCAGCAGTTTTTTTTTCAGAAGTAATGTATTTGACCCTTTCTACGTGTTCCACAGATAATAGAAAAAAACATCCATCACAGAAACAAGGTAAACTAAAAAGTGGGGGGTAAAAAAAATTATAATTCTGGGCAAAATTTAGAATTAATATTAACTGAATATTATTAATTTACTCCCAGCTATGTCCATAAAATAAATGTATGTCATTTTACTAACTCAAGTTTCCATATTTTAACGCAGTAGGGTTAGCAGTACAAATGAATACCTTTATAAAGAGATGTCAAGTAGAATCCATATAGGAATATGACCTAAAATATGACTTAGTTATAAGTTAGCAGAATATCTTTCCCTGCTCTCGGTGTGATATAAGTATATAAAAGCCATTCATAAGTGGCTGTGTCTGATTGCGTTTTAGCTGACTCCGTACCTGGGTTCGAAGCTACGAGGTGCAGTCCGAGGCACAGTGGTCCGAGGGCAGCTGGTGTTTTGGGAGGGAATCTTCAGCCCTGAGCCTTTGGGGCAGCACCTCTTCATCCACCAGAGAAGGAATCAGGCACAACTGTGAGGGAAATGAACATACAAGTGCAATAACATGATTATTATCATTTTTCTACCCTCTCATTAAAGATCTTCACATAATAACATGGTGTTGATTGTAACTGTTCATTTCATTCATTTAAAACAAACAGGTTAAAAAGGAACAAGCAAATGGTGATACATTACCAAATGTGTAAAATGCATGACAAATTACATTTTTGTTCAATTAGTAAAGTAAACAGGCCGAAATTGGCAATGACTTGGAATACATCATTTAAATGGACAGAACACATACAGGTAATTAAATGTACAACCATAAAGGAATTCTCTTCCAACGTATGATTTAAATTCACCATCAATCGTCTGTAATGAATGGAGGAGCTTGTGAAATGAGTGCGTTTGATTCCTTGTGCTGTGTGCTGACTGTGGCACAACAAATATGTAACAAGTCAATGATTAACATCTGTGGACACACTGCTTGACTTCCTTATCTGTTGGAAGACATCGAGCCACCAAACAGACGTCCCAAAGTGATCCGAATATGTTATTGTGACAGTGCAGTGGAGTGAGGGGAGAGCAGGTCTGACCAGATTAGTCTGAGCTTTACCTTCTGAAATCATGTCGTCTCTTACTGTTCCTCCACCAAAATGTCTAACGAGGCCACTCTACGTCCCCCATCGACACATGTTTGGACCGGGACCCTCCAATGCCCCTGAGAGAATCTTGCAGGCAGGGGCCAAGCCTGTAATTGGACATATGCATCCAGAAATATTTGAGGTGAGTGAAAAAGACATAGTGGAATAAGTTATATTTTTTTTATATAAATGTAAGCTGTCGTTCAGGTTATTGTAGTTTTAATCACGTTAATAAGACATTCTATGCATTATAGTAGCATTAGACATACAGCAGGAGAAGACCTAACATTCAAAGGTTAATTTGCATTATCATTGTATGAAACCATCCAACTAAATGGCCAATATATAGAATTATTCAGAAGTTTTTAACAGCTTTTAACAGCAGACTAAGAAAGAGAAATGGCACTGAGAAAAGTGCAGTAAAATGCATTGATTTCTAACTTAAATTCTCCACATCACCTCTAAATCTAACGTCAAAGTGATGTGACGATGGCTTTAAATGTTTACTGACAGATAATGAACGACATCAAAAGTGGAATCCAGTACATGTTCCAGACTCAGAACAAAGTGACGTTTGCGGTGAGCGGGACGGGACACACGGCGATGGAGTGCGCCGTTTTTAACACCGTGGAGCCTGGAGAGAGCGTCCTGAGTGCGGTCAACGGGATCTGGGGCGAGAGGGCAGCTGACATGGCCGAGAGGATAGGTCAGCAACATAGAAACTCACACAAACCAGTACTTTTAGATAAATGAACTGTTTAAATAAGCAGATAATGTTAGCACTCACCATGAACACTTAATGAATTACTTAATACCAACCAGAATATTAAACCTTAACTATATATTCCTAATTTCAGGTGTGTGTTATTGATAAAAACATATAATATGCATGTTTGACTCTATTAAAAATGAAAAACATAACAATAAATCATTCATTATTATTGGGAAAATGTAAATTATTTATGATAAAAGTTATATATTGACCAAGTATTTTATCCATACTTCAGGTGCTAAAGTAAATACTATTGTAGCACCCCCTGGTGGATTCTTCAGTCTAGAAGAAATTGAGCAGGTACACATTCTTTTAAACAAAAACACAATTATAGATTATACTTTGGCAGTTACAGTAACAAATTGTTGTCTTGGTAAACTTGGCCCAAAGGCTTTATCAAAATACAGACCTGTGCTGCTGTTTGTCACTCATGGAGAGTCATCAACTGGAGTCCTGCATCCTTTAGACGGCATCGGAGCACTCTGTCACAAGTACGATGATATAGGGTTTATAAAGTTATCGCAAAATAATATCTTACTTCATGTTACAGCAATCCTTAAATCATCAGACATCCTCTCTTGTACCAGTGACGTGAAAAATTATTGATGTATTATTTCTTCAGATATGGTTGCTTGTTACTTGTTGATTCTGTAGCCGCAATGGGAGGAACACCTTTGCACATGGACAAGCAAGGTGAGCATGTATGAAGGGACAACAGGCTTATACAACTACATTCAATAGCAAACATTTTCTTTCAGTTTGCACATTTATAGTGTGTGTGTATTTACATTTGTCAATATTATTCTGTTACATTTCTATAAGTGATTATTCAGGTCACAACATAATAAAAATAATAAACGTGACAATCTGAGATGCAAGATGACGTCATTTCAATTCTGTACATCGTGCAAAAAAGTAAACCTAAATGTAAAAAGCTTATTTAATCTGGCAGTTTATGTCACATTACCTTTACTTTAGTTCAGTAAATTTGACTTTGTAATGCAGGTCCCAGACCAAAGGAAGGAAGGAAGGAAGGAATTAAATCAGTCATTGAATTAAATAAAAAGTGGGATTTTATTGTTTAGTCACTGTCAACAATCATGAATGATTGTAAAATCATGCTGTTTCTTCTCAAAGTAATCATAGACATGCCTTTGTTACATTTGACACAATATTGTTCTCCTTCTTTACAGAGATTGACATTTTGTACACAGGATCACAAAAAGTCCTGAACGTTCCTCCTGGCACCGCTCCCATCTCCTTCAGTGATAAAGCATGGCAAGAGTATAGCTTATATTCAAATAAATAGAAAATTACACACTGATATATTTATACAATTTGCCCACAGTCAGAAAATTTTCAACCGCAAAACCAAACCAGTTTCTTTCTTCTTGGATCTGAGCTGGCTGGCAAACTACTGGGGATGTGACGACAAGCCGGCAAGAGTGTAAGTTTAAACTATACAAAGATCAGGCAAAATATTATGACCACTACCTGAGATGAATCAGGCAGATTGTCTTTTTCGACATGGTATATTTTAGTGGTGCAATAAAATAGGAAATAAGTGAAGATTATGTCCTCAAAGTTAATGTGTTGAGAGCCAGGAAAAGATAAGTGTTTGGCGATTATGTCATATCAATTAGCATCTCTAAAAATGCCACTCTTGTGAGGTGTTCCTGGTTTCTCCGATCAATGTAAACATTTGCATAGAAGGCTAATCCTCCACTTTGCATAAAATGCTCACTCAAGATATGGAAGTGGTGCTCTGGGTGCTGCATGTTGCCAAAATGCCCTACGGGTGGTCATAATGTTAAACTATATAATAAAAAGAACATCTGCAATGTATAACTTTTTTTTTTCAGGTATCACCACACTGGGCCCATCACGGCTTTTTATACTTTGAGGGAAGGCCTTGCTGTACTTGCTGAAGAGGTGGGTAATGATTAAATGATTTTCAGGACAATCTATTATTTTAAAAGTTACAACAATACTTCTAGGGTCTTGAAAATTCCTGGAAGAGACACGAGTCAGTGGCTGAATATTTCCACGCTGAACTAGAGAACATCGGCCTAAAGCTGTTTGTCAAGGAAAAAGTAAGTAAAGTTTAAGATCTAATAGTGTTTCCAGATGATTAATGACCCTAATCAGGACAAACCCAGATTTAAAGGTAAACGAAGCGATGGAAATGTCAGTGTGTGGCCAAAGAATCACTTTTTGGGAGCAGAAAGTGTCAAATAAGGGTGAAGCAAATTAAGTCATAACTTTAAATGCTCTGATCCATGTCTAGTTCAAACCAGTAGACAGGGAAAAGGACTAAAGTTTGAATTTAAAATGGCATCTAAACTGGACAAAAACAGAGAACGAGCTCAGAATGAACTTGTCTATCTCAGAGAGAGTTAAAATATGCCTTGAAGTACAAAACTTCCCTGACCACCAATTGAGCAATAAAATGTTCAATAGGCTTATTAGGCCACTCAATATAAACCCATGTTTTTATTGGTTTTTTTACCCAGAATGCCAGATTACCAACAGTTACAACCATCGTTGCTCCACATGGATACGACTGGAAAGAAATCACAACCTACATTATGAAAACTCATAATTTGGAGATATCAGGAGGCCTTGGTCCCTCTGTCGGCATGGTGAGAAAATAATGATCTTGCTGCCCAGTGGTCAAGTAGTTAAGTCACAGCACATATGCCAGGCTCCAAGTGCAGCCAGCCGCAGTGTTGTGAGTTTGAATCCTGACTCTGACCATTTACAACATGTCTTCCCATCTTTCTCATTCCCCATTTTACCCTGTCCTCTCCTGTCTAATAAAGCCTATGGAAAATAAAATCTTTAAAAAAAATTAAAAAAAGAGCAAAGAAACTAATGATCATGTTACTTGCACAATGTAGGTGCATAAGGTGCACAATGTAACTTTTCTAGTGGAAAATGCCATCAGGCCAAGTTACAAGTCAGATCCTGAGGCAACCCCACTCACAGTAAGAATGTCTTATTTTCAAGTAATTTTTTCCAACAAAAACACCCGTAATTAAATTCAAGATAGACAAGCTTAATGCCATACTCCAGTCAAAGCAATATCTCTATGGAGCGAGCAGGTAGCAGAGCCCCTCCACCAGTAAAATGCACTCTTTAAAATACTTACCCAAGTCTTTTATGAATCTTTTTACTTTTCTCGTTTCCAGGTCCTGCGTGTTGGACTGATGGGATGCAACAGCACTAAGGCCAATGTCGACATGGTTTTAGCGGCTCTGAAAGATGCTCTGAAACACTGTCACAAGAGCAAAGTTTAAAGCTGTTGTAGGAATAATCAAATACATAATTATAAATAAAATATTCAATTGGAATAATTGTTGATTCAAAGAATGCTTTTGATACAATTAATCATTCAATATTACTGGAAGGGTACATGGGCAGCGGCTTGGAATTGGATCAAGAGCTATTTATCAAAGAGAATTGAACAGTTTGTTAAGATGGACTCAGAGTGTCAGGGATTTGCTTGTGGGTTTCCTCAGGGATCCGTATTGGGACCAACATTATTAATTTTGTATACAAATGACATATATAATGTTTCTAAGACTTTGAAAATTATATTATGTGTAGATGGTACTAAAAAAAAAAAGTATCATGACAATTATAACTAATATAGCAAAGAATGATCCAAACTAAATTTAAAAATGGATGGATATGAATAAATTATCACTAAACAAACTAAAGTAATTATATTTGGACATTTTACTAAATCTACTGGAAATAAAGACGGTGTTATAATAAAAAGGGCATAGGAAAACATTTTTAGGAATGATAGAGAAAATTGAATTGGAAGCTGCACATCAGACACATACAAAATAAAGTTTTAAGAAATATGTCAGTAATGAGTAAAGTAAAATACAATTTAGATTACTGCACTTCTGTCTCCTTTTGCCCTATTTGACTTATGGTATTGAAATCTGGGGTAATAATGATAAAACTTCTTTATATACCATTAACAAACTCCAAAAATGAGCAATTAGAACATTCATAAGGCTGGATTTTTACGACCACACACATATTTCTGCAGTCGAGTAAATGAAAGCTACATGACTTAGTACATAAAATTACATTACCAGCAAACAGTCAAATTAAGAGAAGGAGAGTACCGTACATTTTGAGGGGATGTAATCACTTTGAAGTTCCAGCTGTGAAAACTACCAGAAAAAGTATGTGTGTGGAATGGGTTGGGAGACTCAAGCCAATCCATTTATCCAGTCAATGCAAAATTTTAAAAAGTGTTATTGGTACAACATAAGGCAGAGGAACAGATGTAGACGTTGCCATTTTCTGTAACTTTTCTTTAATATTCAGAAATATTGATAAAAGAAAAAATGATGATGGATTATGTGCTGAATAATTGCAGGAGGGCATCCACATTTATGTATTTATAATGATGTATTTCTTGAACAGGGGTGGGGTTAAATAAGTATTCTTTTATTTCACTTCCTTTCGAGCGAGCAAAATTAAATCCTGGTGTTAATATGACCATTTAAAACGACCATATATACATATTTCTTTTTGACTGTTCCTCAATGTATGACATAAATCATACTGTGCACAAATGCTTGGGGCAAATGCTTCATTCATTCATTCATTCATTCAAAGAAAAATTCTGTGTTTTTATTGCTATGAGTAATAAACATATACCTAATGTATAAAGAGATCTGAAGATTTCTCACTAGTAGAATGCCCTATAGGCATATCGGGAAAATTACTTAACACTGAATACTGAATTAAATTTAATTCAAATTTATTTTGTAATGTATTCATGGTCAGATATACTTCTGAATACTTGGAATAGTCCAGTTACTCTATATGAAGTGTAAAAACGCAACATAGTACCGTGTCCCTAGTGAAGATTTAGCTAATTTGTGGGGATTAATTGTATAATTTGTGGTAAATAGAGGGAATGTATAGGGCAAATTGTCGAAACAAACTTGATAAATTCTAGTTACAAATTGGTTTATTTGTTGGAACAAATAATTCATGGGAAGGATTTCCCATGAATTATAGGTTTACACATTTGTTTAAACGTGCTGCTCCTTATGTATTCTTTGTTTGAACCTGGTTGTGTCCATAGATCAACAGCTGAGTCATAATTAAAGCCTGCAATAGTCCTCATTTAGATTGCCATTATTTGTATGAGCTCACTCAGTTATTCCTCAGTAAAATGGTTTAGTCCTCCTGATTTTGTTAGATGTGGCATGCGGGGTCAATTTTGGTCTATTGAAATTTCAATGTTTACTTAATCTGTGCTGGAAGTGTAGACAGTAACAGAAAACAATATGGACAATATGGATTATGTGCACAAAGCAATACAAACATTTAGAATCAAGAAAACACTATTAAGTCTCACCAAAACCTCCATGGCAGCAGATGGCGCTGCGTTGCGTAATTCTGGCTCTAGGAAGTATCATTTCCGTGTTTACAATGTTGACGTAAAAGGCGGGTAATCAGCGGTGTCAGTAAACGGCACTTGGTTTAGCTTAGTTTTGAATATCACTGTATATAAAATGGCATGTAAAAGAGGAGCGCTCATAGTCCTGGAAGGAGTGGACAAAGCAGGGAAGACCACACAGTGTAAGAAGCTTGTGCAGGCGCTGGAGCTGAGCGGACGAACAGCGGAGATGATGAGGTTTCCGGGTAAAATATAGTTGCATTGTATTCAAAAATAATGCATTGATATGTTTCTAGTTCAATGTGACCATGTTTATTTAGAAACGCTTATAGATATGGTAACTTTATCTTTTTATATTTGTTTCCAGACAGGACCACCACCATTGGACAGTTGATCAGTGCCTACTTGGAGAAGAAAAGTGATTTGGAGGACCACACTGTGCATCTGCTTTTCTCTGCCAACAGATGGGAACTAGTGTCAGACATGCTTTTCATTTGACTTCCATGTTGGTCCTGTGTCAATCAGCCACAGTGCGACTTTACCCACTGGCCTACACCACACAGATGAAGAGACACGATCTGTAGTCTTCTCACTAACTTACTTCATTGTGGAGCTGAAACCAGTCTAATCAACTAATCAATGAATCAAAAGAATAATCTCTTCATTAGTCGATTTGTAAAATAATCATTAGTTGTATGAAAAATGTCATCGGCCTATTGAATCAATCATCTAATTTTGTAATTTATATCTAATCTATCTAATCCTTTGCCATAGAAATTAACAAAAAACATATTTTGAATTGAGACAAGTCCTCAAAACATAATTTCTTATGGGTTTCAGCTTCCCGTTTCATGTGACATTTTGAGGACTTGTCCCCCATTTAAAAGATTATAATATTTTGAGCTAAAATCATACAATGTGATTGAGAGAAGACATTTATTACTTGCACAGAGAAGCTTTACAAGTATTATTATTTTACCATGATCTGGCTTAAGTTTTGATTTACTGTTCTATTTCGCTGCTTTTCACTGTCCAAATAGTGGTACGGCCTGCACACTGGCCTCTCCAAATGAGTTCTCAGACGGCTTTTATCTTTGCTTATCTTTGTTTAGAAATGTTTTTACTTGTCTTTGTAGGCCTTTAATGAAGAAAAAGCTGGCGCAGGGCACCACTTTAGTTGTAGACCGTTATGCTTTCTCTGGCGCAGCCTTCACCAGTGCCAAACCTGTAAGTCAGCTGTATTTCATGTAATGTTCAACTGTCTCATTATACCACTCCCTATACTATAATTATCCTGTGTGTCCTCGCCCAGGGCTTTTGTCTGGACTGGTGTAAGAATCCGGATGTGGGTCTGCCCAAACCGGACCTGGTCATGTTCCTGCAGCTGAACCCCTCAGAGGCCGCACAGAGGGGCCAGTTTGGGGAGGAGAGATACGAAAACAGCACTTTCCAGAAAAGAGTCCAGCAAAGGTTTGAAGAACTGATGAAGGATACCACCGTCAACTGGCAGGTAAAAAGAACTCTACATGTACATGATCTATTAAACGGATAATTTTTTGACCTGGAGAGGGGCCCATGCCAGACAATTTAATTTGCTCAACACCTTAATTTTTATAAGGGAACAAACTATAACCATTAGTACATTTATAGAGCAACATAAAAGAGCCCCAATCTGACATTCAGTTCCATTTACTGTATGTTTTATAACATAATAATTGTTTGTATTTGATTTTTAAATTTGCTTTACATAAATAAATGTGCTCTGGTTTGACATTGCTATCATTCATGTCGTCATAAAAAAAATTACATAAACCTAAATGTCTGTTGCCAAATTCCCCTAATCATACACTTTATTTTGCAGGTTATTGATGCTTCTCAAAGTATTGAGGATGTCCATACGAACATTCAAGACCACAGTTTAAATGCAATCCAGAAAGCACAGGAGATGCCTATTGGAATGCTGTGGAAGTGAACTTTTTCTAAAAGTTGGCATATTTTCTCAATTATTACATGCATATATTCACATTTCTATTTTCTTCACACAACATCCAAAGTCCCCAAGGCATTGATTGCGTTGTAATTATATAAAATGATAGTCTCAAGTGCAGGGTTTGAAACATAACACAATAAATTTATATCATAATCATGGTTTCAAATATCTGAAATAAAAGTATGCTCACAATTTACCTGGGCAACACTGAAGTATTAGTTAAGTATTACTAGGCATTGTGTTGTGATATCAATACCAATGTGTGGGCTAGATAATTTAAAGTACTTATCACTCTGTACTTCTCAGATGCTACTCTCAGCATTAAACAATGTCTGTCCATCCTCACTCCAAGTAATCTGTTACATATCACTGGATCAGTTTGGAAAAGGGGGGGAAAGGTACACGTTTGGAAGAAAGAGTATAGTCTCAAATGTGATCAAATATGGGTGTCATTTTATTTCCTTATTTAAACCGTTGGTATTACCATACATACTGTAGTTTTCTAAATGGTTTGAGTAATAAATAAAATTGTATTATTAATGCAACTCATCTGCAAGATTGGACTAAATTTGGTTTTGTTTCAACCTTGACTTTGATTAGTTGTGACCGCCGAGTAAGCCATGGCGGGGCATTAGTGTTACAGTATCATCCATTGTCTTTTACACAACATAAAACTGTTATGGCAATTTATTTAATGGAATCAGGGAAAGGCACCATATCACTTGAGAAAAAATAAAAATATGAAAGACTCGTTAAGACTTGGATGGAAACGAGGCGTGGAGATGGGCACACAAGACGGATCCTGAGCTCCTGCTACTGCTGCGTCCACAGGGCAGCCATATTGGATAGGTCAGAAGCTTTTGAAGAGATCACCGTTTTGCACTTTCGTCTACATCATCAGAGCGGGACAGGCTCAAGAGGCTCCTGTAATGTTCGGCCCTTGTTTTCGTGCTTGTTCCTTTCTGGTTCAAGAGCAGAGATGCCAGTCTTTTCCTACGGTTCAAAAGTCAAATGAATGTCAGTTTGCCCATCACAGGGAAAGGATCTCAAACTCTTCGTCTTCGGAGTCAAAGAATCGCTCCAGCCTGTCTGAGTCTGAGAAATCTAGAAAGTAAAAAAAATAAAATAGAAATTCAGAAGTCAATGATAATTATGAAAGATAAGAGGGAGAAAGTTAGGATAATCACATGAGTTGGTCTAACCCTACAAATTATATATTACAAGACTATACATATTTTTATACATATTATTTTTGTCAATTATTGCATTTAACCCAAAAGCTCACAGAGAGTAACATCTTTCAAAACGCATGCATGAAGTATAATGTAGTAAATAAATGTAATCATAGACTCATTCCCATAACTTTTCCTACCCACGAACATAGTACTAGAAGAAAACAACTGAAAATGCACCAGTTTTGATGCGTAGATGATGTAGATGTGTCAATGTCTGAGAAAAACACACACATTTTAAATTTAAGCAAAAGAGTTCCAGGGTGTTGATGGGTATTGGTCATATTGAAATTGTATAATTGTGTATCTACGTTATTACTATGTTTGGGGTCCCTTTTATATAAGCTAAGAAGCTTCTCTGGAGGAGTTCCCTTTTACAAAACTGTTGCAAAAGTAAATTTTATGAACTGCTTACAATGGTAAGTAAATAAATACATAAATATAATAGAAAGTAGGGTGTGGTGCTTACCAGGAGTTAGGTTGAGGGCGTCCACACTGACCATATGAGAGGGTTGACTGTCCACAAGTTCAAACATGGGCAAGCCACCTCTGTTGCAGGAGAGCTGCGAGAAAAAACAAATATGATATTTTAGTAAATAGAATAAATAAAGAATAAAAACAAACTGTTTTACCCGTCTAATTCGCATACACCAATCGTCAAACTCGTCTTCTGTTCTGAAGAAGAAACCCTGTGAAACAAGAAACATCAGCGCTGACATCATATTCACAAATCTTTTTTAATTATTTTTTTATTGCCTCTCGCGCACATTATGACTTTTACATATTGATATAGTATTGCTTTTGTTTAATTTAATGAAAATGCTCATTCACCTTATGAAGTTTCCATGGGCGCTGTTATTAATTATTAATATGCCTTTCCTTCCGCTTGTATTATTTTACATAGGGCTGCCGATCGCTTCCTATGGATTTATTCCCTTACTGCTGAAAATATTCCCTTCCAATCAGAATTCTCTTATTCTTAACAAAGGTGTTCCTCAAGGGTCTGTCCTATGGACCGCTGTTATTTACAATTTATATAACATTCGATTTGGTCCATAATCTAAAACACAGTAGCATCCACTTGTGTGCAGATGATGTGATTCTTTATGCTAGAGTGCACCTTCCTTGTGCACAAGTGATTCCAAAACTATTCAAGTGGATTTTCATTCACATTAAACAAAAACTGTGTTCCAATTAAAAATTGATGAATGAATTCAAGTAAAACAAAGTGTGTGCCGTTCTCCAAAAGGCTCTAATATTTCACCATCATGTTTGCATCAATTTCGAGTCACTTCCTATATTACAGCCTACTTTATTTGCTTTAGATTGAGCTTCCTTCTCACTAAGTTTTCTCTTTGCTGATCATCAGAATGAATGCCAAATATGACCACACCCTGAGATTTAACTAAATTATTGAAAGACATTTTGACCCCATATTTCCTGATGCTGCTGCCTCAGTTTGATGGCCATCGGTTTGTTAAAATAAGGGGACAGGATTCTGGACATGTCAAGTTTGAACCAAAAGGGCCAATGTCATGTGTGGTTTAGGGCCATAATGTATTTGATTTTCAAGAAGGCGCTACCGAGACGTTTTGTAACATAGATTCTTGGCGACTTCATGTAACGGCGCTCTAACTTTGAGCCAGTTGTCATGACTTTTTGCACATGTTTAGGTTTTCAAAACTTCAATTAATTTGGCAGAGGAAAAAATAAAATAATAATCTTAATAATTTTTTTACTCTTAATTGATAAAAATTTTAATAATGTGACTTTGTGAGACTGTTTCGCATCATGAACTCTCACTGTAAATATTTTCACAAGTCCACGTCAAAGATAGAACCTTAAGTAGCATTTCATAACGTCTAGCTCATAATTCTGCATGCACGCTCCTTTGGGTATGTTAAAATCCAAGTTTTGTAAAAAAAAAAAAAAAAATCCCAAATTCACCATTGCCACACCCAACAATGTATTTAAAATCAAATTGTTAGTGGTGGTTAAGGTGCAGCACATGAATGTCAGGCTGGCTGCAGTGTGAGTGTGATTCCCAATATATATATAATATATATATATATAATATATATAAATATAATATATATAAATATATATAAATATATATAAATTATATATATATATTATATTATATATAATATATATAATATATATTATATAATATATATATTATATATAATATATATATATATATTATATATAATATATAATATATATTATATATTATATATATATATATATTATATATATAATATATATATATAAATAATTGATCATCTTTAATCGCACATGGGTTATGCACATTTTAACTACGTTTCAATGAAAACTGTTGGAAGAGATGTCAAATGTTGGTGAGGTGTGACTTTAATTCTCCGGTTTGATTCAATATGGCCGACTTCCTGTAGGGTTTTTTACCCTTACTATTTTAAATGTCAACTTTCATCTGTCTACGTTGACACTTTTCTGGTCAGAGCTCCCATTGCAGCCATGTAAATCGATATTTGAGGTGGTGCTATACGCGCTCTTTGAAAAAATATTCTCAAGGTTTTCACTCGACAAATTAGAGCAAATTTTCTGTACCATTAACTTGCATATTCATCCTTGTTTACTGCTTGACTTTTGCATTTTCCCTCAGAAACTTACAGTTACAATAGGGCTCTCGCACAGTGCGAGGTGGTCCCTTCTTCGCCTGCTGTGCTCGGGCCCTAATAAATTCTAAACAGACTACAAAGCAGTTTTCAAGCCACTCAGAGAATCATTGAACATTTTACACAAATCAATATATTTTACATCATATATTAGCACCGAGACTTTTCTGTAATTCTTCACAGAAATGATCAGAATTCCTACTTAACCGGAAATGCCAAAACAACAGAAATGCCATCAGTAGCAGTCAAAAGTAAAAGCAGGCGGAATAAGGTGAATTATTATATGCATGGGTTAAAAACTATTTCATTCTGGGCTGATTACACAAAATGATACGACAGCATTTCAAAGATTTTGAGTGCGTTATATATTGTGTACCGCTGCAATGGAGGGGTCCAGCTCGCAGATGTGCATGCGGCAGGGCGGGTGCTGACAGTGGTACGTCTCATCTGGGACATGGCTGTCTTCGCTGGGCTCCACTGCAGGCTGTGTGGTGTGAGGGTCCAAGTAGATCAACTCCTCTCCTGGACAAAACCAGAACATGTATACAAAGTGTAAGCAAAAGAGATGAAATTGTATTAAACTCTTTATGTGGTTCTTCAACGGACTACATACCAACAAAACCGATAAAGTAATGTGCGCTGTTGGGTTTGCCTCCGATTACACCCAGGGACTGAGGCAGCATGAAACATTGCTGGGAGAAGCAAAGAAAGTCAGAGTTAGATGTACTCTAATCTGATTGATAATTGCCACCCAGTGTATTCTTTAGTAATGACCCAGACAAACTAACCCTGTGTCTTTACATTAAGCCAACAAAGGGGGCAGTAGAACCTTGGACATACATAGTGTAGACAGAAATTAATGTATAAATCCCTATTCATAATGAGAAACAAGGTATTAAACATAATAAACATTTAATTTGTTTAGATAAAGGTACACAGCTGTAGAACTGAAAGGATGAGTTTATTATTATTTACAAGTGGAGCACATTGGAAGTATAAATACTATTGGGACCCACAACCCGACCCATCAATGAACCCCTGTTTTTAATAAAGACATAAACCTTTCCCTTACTTTCCCCAGTCCTGCAATTACCACCCACTTTATGACGGCACCAGCCCATGCATTGGATGTCTATTGTTATCAACTGCCCCCACGTAATGGTTATTACCATCATTTTATTTTTTTTAATTTTTTTACAGCTTTTGTCTGGTCTGACTTTGAGTATTTGTGGTAGTAGTTTGCTTTTTTGTTTTTGGTTGTGTCTAGCGTTACTGACAACAAAATATGTCAATCCAACAGAAATGTCTTTATTCAGTTTAATTATCAGACAAATGTGAAATGTCAAATGTTCAGAAATATCACTTTATAGGATACCCTGATTTATTTTTTATTCGCCATTTGTATTACTTAAAACAATATACAGTCCTTTCTTTCTTTCATTGACATTATGTTTATGATGATAACAAGCAAGACATTATTTTTGTTTTGCCAAAATATTGTTCAAGTTCAAATGGGGAGCCAGTGCATCTAATGGGAAATACTGTTGGTACAGTTTTAAATGAAGTGAGAGTTGGTCACCTTGAGGGGTTCGATATATGCGTCGTTGATGTCACTCAGTCCCAGCCTGAGTGGTATGAGCAGAACCAGAGGTCTCCACAGAGCCGTCTCCTCCTCGGCCAAAGCACAGGCCCCCTCCAAGTAGCCGTTTAACGCCCCTGCACCCCCTGCCTCGCTACACGCCTCATCCAACCACGGCATGCACAGGCGCTCTGCGGCAGAAACATGAGATCATTAAGATCACACTTTTCTATTGGGGATTATGTTTGTTAGGTTCAAAGGACCGGAAGAAGAAGTAAATGTCTGTGGAAGTTTAGAATTAGCACCTTAAAATCTACATTGGTCGAACTGAAACTTTTAAAAGATGTAACAAAACAATCCCAAACTCTATTAAAAAAGGTATGGTTCACATTTTACAAAACAACTCAATTGTTTCTTACAGTTTTATCAATTGTCTATGCTTTTAATGGGAATGTAATGGGTAGTTTTTAAGAAATCTTACCAATTAAACTCAGGACTAAGCACAGGACTAATCCAGGACTAAATAATGGATCTATAGACTAAACAAGGAATTATTTATATTTAAACAATACAATAAACTAAAATATAATGCATTCTCATCATACAAATAGCAGTGCAGCACAAAAATGGTTTCAAATTGGGACTATTTATAGACAAAGAGAGACTGCAGTATCAAATGTACCGAAGCACACAGAAAAGAGAGGGAATGTGAGGCTCAAGGCTACGGCAAAATAAATCCTTCTGATAGTTTATGTGACTTTGCCAATACAGTAACCAACATAGTTCAAAGCCAAGTACTGACTACACAAGACTTATAAGCACATCTGTGAAAAAGCTGGAGAAATAAATCCCAGCAACACATGAACTCACTGATCTCCTCTATGACCACTGTGTTGTCCATTGCCACGTGTACGACTAACCGGCTCCACGTATCAAACACCGTCAGCTTCCTGTCAAGAAATCAAAGCACAGCTGGTCATATTCAAGGACACTTTATTACAACGTTTTGAACATCGTTTAAAGATATTTCTCTGAGGATAGAACAATAACGATTGCTTACTGCGGCAGTGTGGTGTTTATTAAAGCTAAAGTTGAGAAACAAATGATGCAACCAAATGTAACTAGATGCAGTCATTGGCACAGTTGGACGCTGTTGCTGTCCAAAGAGAGGCAGACATCACCTTGTTTACTTGTTTGCTAATGGAGTTGAATAAAGTAACTATAATGTAATGGCAATTTGGTTTTTTTGTGTTATATTTTGTGAACCAGATACATCAATATTGATAGGGCTGCTGATTGGGGGGATTTTACGATGTTATTCTATTGTAATTTGGAAACAGTAGGGTTGGGACTGTTGACTTGAGGCAAGGATTTTAATTCAATCACTTAGGAAAATGAGTTGAGTGGCAAATGGACAAATGGACAGACGTACCACTGCAATACACGCTGTATTACAATTGTTTGAAATGTACTTTACTACATCTTGCTCCCTGAATGATAAAGGATTATGATGATCAAAAATAATAGTTAGGACTAACAATAAATATTAAATAACAATAAAACATATTGTGTATGTAAAAAACTAAATTAATCTAAGAGACACAAAGAACAACCTAGAAAAGAGAAAGCAATCCTTACTTTAGGACTTGGGCAACTGTGTTTGGTCCGTACCACTGACCAATAGGCTTTCCTTCTCCAACTCCCATTTGAGCTACAAACAAAAAACATTACCCCTGTATGTTTATAATGGTTGAATGTAAAATCTTGCATTATTTGCATTTTCTATAATAATTTGAATCTTTGGCAAACATTTGAGCTACAGTGGCTGGCCTTTTCTCTAAATCTAAGAATCTTGTTTGTGTTTCATTGCACAATCTTTTACATGATTTTGGGAGTATATATTAAATGTTATAATTATAGAACTACTAAATTTAAAGAGCTTGCTAATGTATTATAACCTATGTAACTAAAAACCTTACCAATCTGATGGATGGAATAATAGCTGTCCTTCTTGTCAATGAAGGCATTGAGGATACTGACGTAGTCTTCTTTTTGTCTATGGCCTTTGGCCCATCTCCAATCTGGGAACAAAAAAACAGTTATCTCATCTGCCTTGCTCACTGTTGGACATGTCAACACACTGAAAAACAGCTCCCGTGCCATGCAGTGATAACAGCTGTTTTAAAGATTTGTACCCATAAAAATAAGGATGTGACAATACTGTGACAATTTCAGTGCTGGTCGCATGAGGGTAATAATGTTAACTGGTTTTAATATTTTAAAATAAGACAATAATAACTGTAATAATATATCTTAGTGCACAGTGACAGTCTGATTACATTCATAAGGTCTTCTGGTAGCATCAGTATTAGAGATTCTAAAAGTAAAAGGTTTTATAATATTAGTTGTACCATGACATTTGAATAGTTACATCCCAACTTAAAAAGATAATACACGTTTTTCTTTGCTCACCTCTGCCCAGATGTCGACACAACAGAGCCTGCCCCAAGATCATCTGGCCACACCGTAACATACAGCCCCATCCCGTGTCGGATGTGGGCCCCGTTCCCCCTGAGCACCACAAATGTCATCAGAAATTTGAAAGAATGCTTGGATAATCTATAGCGTCATTTTAATTTGACTTACCAATTGGGGGAAAGTTCTTTCTGTATGTGAACCACAGCCTTGAGGTGACGTCTGATAAAATATCTTCCTTTTCTACATAAAGAGCATACGTTAAAAGATATCGTCAGCGGCATAATGATCGGTATTTGTGTAGCTTTATTATTTGTATGATTGTGATTGATACCTGTGAGGGCATTGTACTCTTTTCCCAGGATCCACACTGGGTCTGAAGTCTCGGGAAAATCTTCAATTTCTCCAAAGCGCAATGTGTCGTACGTCAAAGTAGCTACAAATAACAAAGAATAGTCAGTTTCAACAGCATTTACGATACAAATGATACTGTTTTGGAGATAGCTTGTTAGATATGAAATAAAACCTGTTATAAAGTAAATTTGCAATATTGGACTTAGAAGTATGAGAGGCATCAAAATTATTGTTTTGGAGAACTGGGAAATGTGTCTATAATTGAAACTAGAGGAACAAAAGTAATGTTCTAAACGTTCAGGGTATAAAATAAGGGTATAAAGAGTATATAATGTATATAATGTATAACATGAGTAAGATTAAATAATTATACATTCCAGAGAGTTTCTGATGCCACACACAGACAAACATGACTGCGCTGACTGTATTGACCACACATACGAAAACAAAAGTTAAGACGTGATCTTTGGTCACTTCCAACAAACTAAAACTACACGGCTACGTGTTGTTGTGCAGCTACTCAATGGCATTTGTAAGTACAGTGTAATACCGTGTAATTAGACAATATGCAGAAAATAGTGTGGCATCATCAGCAATAACATTTCCGTTGGGCGTGAGGCTAAGTTAGCACAACAGACGAGCCAAGGACGGGAGACGTGTCAGTAAAGTGAGGACTAAACTGTCCAAACACACCGTGGGACAGACACAGACGGCATCTGAAACCCCCCAGGAAGTTACACAATTGTCAAACCAGCTGTCATGGCGCGTGTCTTTGTAGATTGCCTAAACGGCAGGCTAAATGTTGGTTAGCACAGTTAGCTTTAGTCATCACTTTAGCCCTTAGCCGCTAATGTGGTACAAAGCAACAACGCTGCACATCCTGGTGATTTTGTCAATCTTTTTAGAGGACAAAGATGATTATTTCTAATCGGATGATCACACTACATTGGTAAGTATTTAGCAGGTGAAACAGTTTGAAATATTGCAGAAAAGTAGAGGGGAATCGAGGTTACCTGCATCCATCCCGACGGTCTTGAGCCTATCTTGTTTGTTGTTCTCTGCTCTGGATCAGCTGGGCCAATGACGAGCCAGTCCTGCTGCGGAATTCAGCGAGGGGCGGGACGTCTCCAGAACTCAGCCAATCAGAGCCAGGACAGACTAGGACTCCTGAAAGATGACGTAGCACTCCAAGAAGAACAGTCATTGAGGTTGGTTTGCCACTCGATATTTTTAATAGATCCATCCATTCGGCTATAAGATATTATAAACAATAATAGACTTCATGACTATTGGCTTTTTCCGTGTTTCTTGTTAATGTAATCATATATAATTAATATGCCTTTGCTTTAGAGGCTATTGAAATGTTTTCCACTCAATTGACACAGATGCACCTTCACAAGATGACAAAGCATTTACCGGTAACTCCACATTAAAATTATGAAAATATACACATTTCTCAGTGCTTTATGATTGGCAGATTAATTAGCCATAGTCTTTTAATAATATTGTATATTGTTCTCAAATCCTTACGCTGCTATTTCATTTTACTAGTTCATGAAGTAGTTGATCCACAGTGAGTAAATATTTTAAGAACATTTATTTTAAACTAGAAATTACAGACATTTGCTCATCCACAGTGAGTAAATATTTTAAGAACATTTATTTTAAACTAGAAATGACAGACATTTGCTCATTTTACTAGGACTCCTAGTGCTTTAGGTCATAAAAAGTGAAATTATTCATAGAATAAAGACTAAATATAAAAGTGCTCAAAAACAGAGAAGACAATGCACATATGCATCACAGCTATTACAACAGAGCTTTAAAAGACGCACAAATCATGATAAATGTACTACAGTAATGATGACATTTGGAATTGTCAGGGTCTCACAACCTAATTCAAATTCATACAAAATTTAAAATCCAATAGCTTTATACAACAAAATAATGAATTTTGTATTATAATTCATAACATTTTCTAATACAGCTCAATGTGTTCATGTTAAAATTTAACTGATTTTCAACTTAGGTAATTATCATACTTCAAAGAACTTAATAACACATTCTATTTTCTCAATATTGCACTGTACACTTTTTGACAACTGTGGCGAGCCTGTACTATTAAAAGTATTCCACGTCTCTACCACAAGAGGCAGCACAATCTATTACTGCAGGCGTGAAGTTGCATAGTTTATCATTTAATAAAACTTGTATCAACCAACATATAAAACATGCACATTAAATGCTTCACTGTGTGTCCGTGCCACATATACTGTATTAAGGCAAAACTAAACAAATAAAGACAGAAGAAACCGTGATCCATTACAGTGACGTGTAAACATATCCCAAAGCTGTGAGCGGTAGTGCACTGGTCTGGCCTCCCAGATTATACAACGTGAAGGTGTTTTCCACTTTTTCACTTGTCTCGGAGCAGGTACAAAACTATGGCCTTCAGGTAGTGTCCACACGTACAGGCAGCAGCAACGAGCCAATGAGAGCGGAAACTGGGGTCTGTATTCACCACACATTTGGTAACATCGACCTGGATATACAAAGACATATAAAACATATTAAGTGTATAACCCAACATTATTTTCTTTTTTTTTTTTAAATTCTGATTTATTTTATTTAAGAATTAAAGAACATGAAAAACAGAACAAGACCAGAGAGTGTACAGCAGAGAGAAAAAAGAGAGAGAAAAAAAATACATCCTATAAAACAATAGAAACTAAAACAATTGTCTCATTTTGCCTAAAAAATGTCAAATTTGCTGATTTTCAATTTTAGTCCGAATGTGATTTTTTTTTTCCATTTTTCTAATGTCCAATATAATGTCTGTCGAATGTTTGATTGTCGGTGCATTTTGTGTCATCCATTTTTTTGTGAGGGCCTTTTTTGCCGCCGCCAGGAGGATGTTCCAGAGATATTTGCCGATTGTATCCATGGCAGGAGTCCTGAGACCCAAATACATTGTTCTGAAATCCAGGGGAATGGAAATGTCCTCAATTGTCTGTAAGGCTTTCCAACATCATTTTCATGTGCTCTCATGTTTCACTAAAGGATTGCAATTGTTATGCCCACCAATCGATATCACAGTGTTTTGCCTAGAGTGCACACAGCATTTTACCCAATATGTCTAAGTGTGTGTCTGTGATTATGTGATTAGTGGAGTTTGCAAAGACCATTGACATCAAATGATTATTTAACATCTTATTCTTTTCCTAAATGTAAGAAGAATAGAGCAGTGTCACTTTAAGACCTAGGAGCTTTCAGAGTCCATAAAACAGCACAGAGCACACAGTTTAATGTCATCTTTGACACTAATCACTTCCCTCTCATGGTTCGCAGGCCTACAGTTCTAATTTATGTTTCCTCGTGTGCAGAATGACAGCAGAACAGAAATGCCGGTCCAGAGTTATGGCTGTAAGACAGCGATAAACAATCCTTTTATTTGTGCTTATGAGGTCAATTATACACTGCTTTGGCCTCCCTTTGTCACACTCCAGTTCTCCTCAAACAGAAATGACTTGAGTGCACGTCCTCTGAATGCACCACTACACAGTCCTTTACCTGGCACATGTCCAGACTTTTTTCATTGTTTTACACAATATCAGAGATGTTATGAAGATATGTATCTGAAAGTCTCTTCTATCTAAACACTGTTTAATGTTGACCTACATATGGATGGATAGATAACCTCTAAATAACCTTCAGTAAATGTTACAAAACCACATTTTTTCATGCCTTGGGCAGTTTTTTTTATTACATTCCTGTTCGAATCTGTCACAATAAGTTTTGTTATACATAGTTAGCTTACTTTACACTAGTACTGCTTGTAATCATAATTGCCATTGTAATAATTTGCAATATAACAAAATGTCTATAGTGTAAACTCAGTGCTACTACTGGCAAAAGTATCTATCACCGTCTTGTTTAGTTGGGCAGCTAGAAGAAGGCAGAGAAACATGCCTACTTGGTAAACAGATTAATTAGAATACTTTTGTTGTTTCCTCTACATCAGACAATAGTTAAGAGATGATGCCGTGTGTTAACGTCATCTCTTATATATATAATATTGTCTTATATAGAAGAAAGCTATAGGTAAGTAGCCGTTTCTGTTGGCATGTCTGTGATTTGTGAGGCCCTGTCTATGACAAGGGCTAAGTTTCTTACCCAGCCTCCTCTTCTCTTCAGCCATGAGGCCAAACTCTTGCGGACAAACTCCCCCATACAATCCACTATAGTGTGGACCATCGCTGGGTGTCCATGTTTCACACAGTCCACGGCTAATCCTCCGGCCACAGCGTACAGAGAGACCACCTTCCCCCAAGTCACTCCTAGAGGGACAAATACAACAACTAAATCGATTTGGGAGACATTTTTGAGATTAACATTAGAATCAACTTGTGTTTTATTTCCCATAACAGGACTTGGGAGTAGAAGTCTGCACACATGCTACATTTTTGCTTGAGACACTTAATCCAAGCCTGACATACAGTTATGGATGAGTTTCTATTTTAAACAGTTTGTTGCTTGCCTACTTGCACACTCATTTGTACATTCTTTGCCTGAGTTAGATTCTTTCTTCTCCCTTGTTCAAATTCAATCAATTGATGTTTCATACTTGATTAATACTAGGGCTGCTGTATTTCGTCCTTAATAATAGTCTTGTGAACAAAGATATTGTTTTGAAATTGTATTTTTCTTTGTGACCAATGTTGGATATTTGAATGTTAAAACAATCAGAGAAAGATAAGAGCCTTGCATTTCATTAAAATCCCTTTCTATGCAAAAGATGACCACAAGTTATGGCAAAAATAGCTGTAACTGAAAAGGAGAAAAGTCTTTACAATATGACCAAGCAAGTCTACTCATTTGGGGATGTAATCTAATCTTTATGCGCAGCAGTTCCTTTACACACATGTAGTCACTATTACCACAGCGCCCGCTTTGACGCAGCAATTTAGTAAGAGCCTAGACATATTTAACACAACAAGCAAACTTACAGTACTCTAAAGTAATAATTATATGTCATTGACAGGACAAACCGGAATTTATAACAATAAGATTTAACAGTCAGTGACTATTATTTTTTTTAATGCTAGAGATGCATGTCTTGCAATTGTTAAAGATGTTTTATTGCTCAAAATAAATTCCATCCATAAACAGTGATCTGATTAAATGTGGCATTGACCCATTACTGACCTCTTTTGCGAATTATATAACATTTGTTTATTATGTGTGTTATAATATTGAATGATTCCACTTTGTAGATGCCAGCTGAAGTTTACAACTTAAGTCCAGGGTGTGACCATTCCTGCTACTATCACTCTTCATGGTATAACTTTAACCTTATATGGACTTTTCCTTGCTGCTCCTTTCCTGAAAGATAAGTCAACTCCACTCTCAGATGAAGTGCATTCAAACTGTTTATAGAAGTTAACCAGGCCTGGTTTGAACAAATAAAACTTCACAAACAATGATAAAGGGGAACAGGATCAGTTTTATAAGCTATTCTTTTTTAAGAGGTTCCTTTTGTTAAAGCAAATGTTGAAGTAAAAGGGCAAATAATAATGCAGTGTGACTCTACCTGTGGAGAAAATATCAGCAGCTACAGCCAAGAAGGCATCTGAAACCACGCTCTCGGAGGCCACCGTGATGTTGAGCTGTCGAGCCACGTTTCGGTAAACATTTGGACGAAGGTACTCCAGCTCGTCACCTGACCAAAAAAGGAGAAAGAGCAAGTAAAAAGCAAGCTCACATCAGATATCTGTTAGGTTTTTTGCTTAAATTTACATTTCAACAATTGCACTTAGACTTTTACATTTTATTTTATTTGAGTGCAACTCCATCTATAAAGACACTAGCAATGAGGAGATTTTAGAAGAAAATATTAAAGTAAAATAACAATAACAATAAAGGTATAACAATACCGTTACAATAAAGGTATAAAAAGTGTAAAGAGGTACAAACTGCTCAAACTTATATTGGATGGATACAAGAAGGTGGATAAGTTACAGGTCAAATCTGTGGAGCGGCGACCCCATACGCTGTAAGAAAACACGTTTTTTGATGTATTTTTCAGCAATAAAAACAACTGTAATTGCAAGATAGATGAGCCTTGAAAATATATCAGCATTGTTGGAGTTTACAAAATGATAAAGCTATGCACTGTCCCTAAGTGGTACTTCCCTACCTACATTAAAACTGAGGACAAAATAAAACCTTTCTGATTTGATATACTTTCATTGACTGAAAAAGTAATTTACCTATGTTGTATATTTTTTGAAAATTACATACAAATGATATATTAGTTATAAAAGTTATAAAAGCGTTTTTGCCAACTTTGCAAAAATGTTAATTATCATGACATTGTTCTAGCAAAGGAAAATGAATACAGTCAACTGGACAAAAGCTTTAAGCGTGAAGACATTTTGCCATTCATCCAAGTGGCTTCTTCCGTTCATCTGACACATTCTTATGTGCACCTTTACCTGGCTTATTGGCAATTGCCTTCTACTGATAACTGTGATAATTTCATAAAGCTATGTTATTATTTCTAAGTATAAAATGGCTTGGGTCTGATGTTTATGGCTTGCAGCAGCAGGGACCATGTGTTAAAAATAGATTGAGGGCAGACAGGCTAAAATGATGTCATAGTTACAAAAACTGACCCAAAATCTATGGAAATCCTGAGAATGGAAATAATAAGAATGGTCATGTGGAGATTTACATTTCCACTGTCATACAATGCTCTTAACCCAAGCAAAACAATTTAAAAACAGTATATGGGCCAGTGTATCCATTTAGTAGCCTACTTTTTACAACTCAACAAAATACACATCTGAATGCCTTCTAGCTACAAGAGTGCATAATAAAATGTTACACAAGGAAATAATATGAATTGCAAGGACTAGGTCCATCTTTAAGATGAGGTTTCAAAACCCTATAAAAGTATACATGTCCACATTGCATAAGTTCAATGTTTGACTTAAGTTGAATATTATCTATTTCTTTTTTTGTTGTTGCAGGATTGGCCACTGCTTTACCAGTGAAAATGGGTCAGTAGAAGTGCTTACTCTTGAGGTTTTCATATAATATTAGCTCCAGAGTTGGTTTGAGTTGCAGTCATAGGCCAAATTCAATTGAATTTGTACAATTATCAAATCGCAAAGGCTGCAGTTTTAGATAGTAGAATATCCTCTGCAAAGAACACAAATGTCCTGTGTTTTTACTTTTTTGTTGTTTTTGTGTGTTGTTTAGACCTCTACAAACATGTTCTGAACATATGGGACTCTTTTGTTAGTGTATCAGTTTATATGGTCTTCTCTTAAATGTTAATGCTCCTGGAGTAGTTTCCAATGTGCATTTGGAACTGAATCCTACTTTTGGAATTTAGGCTATTGCAAATCTAATCGCAGTATTTTAGAATTGATTAATTAATAATAATAATAATAATAAAAAAAAAAAGGGCCAGCCCTAGTGTGCTAATTTGTCATTTAGATCATAATTATGCATGCCTACTTTTAACGTTTAACAGATCATTGCACATTATTCCATATAACATCATAATTTGTGTTAAATAACAACAATGAATCAGTCATTTGAGTTTACAAAAAAAAAAAAGATTTTATAGTGTTATTATGGATGAATCAAGAATGAATTATAGTGTGGGGTAGTTTTCATTTTATTTAGCATTTATAGGCTATATTATGGGTAGCTTCATTATCTTGTTGTTCTGAACCTACAAAGTTAAAGTAGGCGGCTAAAAGTTGGATAAGTCGTAATTCTTTTCAGCTCATCCATGTGTTGTGCATTATTTGTGTTTACTCCCTTCTTCATTTCGCCTCTAAAGCACTGAAAGTGAATACACGTGTCCATAAAGCATTTTCAAACTCACCCAACCATATGAGCACGGAGGAGATCTCCCCCAGTGAACCACCTGACGCCACCAGCCCGTGCTCGGGTTTGGACCAGCCTATCCCGGCCTGGTTCAGCCTGGAGTGGATGTAGTCCCGGCACAGCGCTTTGGCCTGGGACACGAGCTCTTTATCCGTGGGCGATCGGTCAAACACTTCGGCCGCGAACACGGAGGAGCGTCTCAACATCTCCATTGCGCGGCCGCGGATCGTCCGGTGCCGCCCGCGCGCCTCCGCCGCGTCGAGCCGCGCACAGTCCGCTCCTTCTCCCTCTCTAGCGTTTCAAGGTCTCTTCTGGATGTTTGTCATTGATGATCAGGCTATAAATCAGATGATTACATGTGATTATTTCCAGGTCAAATCCATGCTCGTGGCTGCGGGTTTTGTTGTTCCCAACGCGCAGAAAGATGGCACGCCGCGCTAGGCATCCATCCAGATCTGACAAGCTTTCCTTCTAAGGGCACTTATTGTGGAGTTCAACTACTGTCTGCAAAAGTCCAAAGGCGGAGATAAGCCACTATAGACCCGCCCCTCCAGTATGCACACACACATACACACACACACACACAATCTAAGTATTACTGAATGTTAATCATAGGGCGTGTCTGCTGTGACGATTTTAGGCCAAATCTCAGCAGAAATGTAACTGTGGTTTCATTTATTTTGTGGGGTACCTAATACTGTATATGGGGTCTGTTGGAAAATTTTAGTGGTGGAACATTTTGTATAAGAGCAAAAGTCAAAGTAGCCACACAAATCTGCTTTAAAAGTAAAAGTGTTGAAGTACCCGTTTAAAAATGTACTTGGAAAGGGTTTCACACCGATTTTTTCAGTCAACAGTAGCAATTCGTATCAGTTATTTATGTGTTTATTTATAAGTATTTTTGTTTGCACATAATTGGGGCTCGAACTCAAAACGTTTATGCAAAATGTCACCGTGAACGTGTTAAAAATAACCTCAAATCATAAAAAAAACGACCTCTACTTTTCACTCCAGTTGAGAAATGTAGTGCATTAGAAAGTACAGAAACCTGCTCTCAAATGCGATCAAGTGTATACTGTAAACATGATTTAAGTACAGATAGGCCTTCCTAAATATGTTACAGTGCTTATTTTTGCACTTTGTTACGTTCCATCACTGCTATATTGCCAATTTCCTTTTAAAAACAAGTAAGGAAATTCCTAAAATTAATACAAACACGAGGCCTATAAGATAAAACCAACAAAGTGACACATTTATTCTCCAGGGAATGCCCCAATTGTTTATTCAAGTCCAGCTGTAAAACAATACTTAATAACCTGCATGTAGCCACTATTATCAAGAGATTTAGATGCTACAGTTAAAATGCCATATTTAACACGTTTTTATTGCGAGTACACATCGTATTGTTCTGTTGCCTCCTGGGAATGAGGAAGGTCAGTCAGTGCATGTTCCTCTTATGATAATATTAATCCCACAGTTTGTAATTAGTCAAGGGTAATCCTTTAGAGACAGATTTGATAAGAAGCAGATCATGTGGAGTGCAGTGTATTCAGCACAACCATTTACAAAGAAAACAGCCTCCGAGGACATACAAAACCCTGCATATTTCAGGTTACTTTTTTGTCCTTTTTTTTTTTTTAAGCAGAGTTCAGTTGTCAGTATTTAGCCTAGTATTGATAGATTGTAGTGGATTTTGTAGGAGAAATAAAATAGATTCTGTGGTGCCGGGATTGACCACAAACCATCATGTTGTGCTTTTAAAACCCTGAAATTAATCATTACTTTCAGTGAGTGCTTAACATTTATTATGAGAATAGTAGAAAAAGAAACCACAAGGACTTACTAATGGCCTACATACTTTGGTTTCATCATTAAAGTTCTTTCCTCCTGCCACACATTTTGTTTTCAATTAAAATAGGTACAAAATGTGTTCACAGTATCACAGTCGGTTCCATTTATGTGAGAGCAGAGTTCTCATCACTTTTGTGGTATTATGAATAGTACTATTTAGTATTAGTAAACGCAAACCTAATACTTCATACTTAAGTTTCCAATTAAAAAGGTATAATCTTCAGTTTGAATGGTGAAATATTAGTCTTGCAGTTCTTTTACGTGAACGCACTGTGCGACCTGTCAATTGTGTAAAATGGCATGTTGTTGACACAGTTGATACGAGACTCAATAAAACACAAGTATCGTGACTGCACACCTTCTCCACTCCCTCCAGAAAACATTTGGCAGAAAAAACACCTTTGGTTTGGCATTTCGGGGGAAGCCACCACACCCTGTGTTTACTCTGTTGGGACCTGTCCTAGGAATGCCCTGTGGCTTATTTATGACAGAGTCAACAGATCTGCAGCCTTTTTGCTGACGACAGGCTGGCAGGAAAATCAAGGCTCATTTGAACCCAACACTCTGTACCAATAGTTAGTGTGCATTGTTTGCATCGAGTAGCAGCACTAAAAGTCCTGGCATGTCCTGCAATCAAAAACACATAAACACACGCAAAACACTTTACCTCAATTGACAGCAGTGCTACGTCGATAATCATCTGCATTTGAAAGAAACAATTTCTCTAGAACCGTCACAATTGTTTCATCAACACTGTTAATTCTCTTTTCTTTACAGAGGTGTAGAGTAGCTCAAATTGCTCTCAAGTCATCATTTTTGTCCCATTTCTATTATGGAGCTATTTTAAATAAAAATGGAAGTTTACAACAAACAAAATGCAGGCTAGCAATTTACATGTGTTACGCTTTAGATGCCGGAAAAAAATTCTTTGTAATACTGTAATAATAGTGTTGTTATGCCTACTATTACGATCAATAACAAACAACTCACTTTTACATATAGTTTGACCCATTTAGACACAATTTAATCGCAGAAAATATGAATCGACATAAATTATATTCCAAATGATCTGTTTTATTGGTTAGCCTTCCATTGAAATGACATGGGGTCTACACATACTTGATGATATGACATCCAATAAATACAAGGTGTTAGCTGTGCGACAGTCTCTAACACAAGAATTGACCTCTATCATCACCTCCTCATTTAGCTCCAGAGGGTTTTAAAGGCATAGTCTACCGTTTTGGCTTCTCCACACAAATACAACAATTCCAGTTTCTTCATAAAACAAAAGTACCGTAGCTGAACATACTGCAACTACGCCACTGGTATTAGCTCAAATCTTTCAAAACATTTCTAAAACAGTGGCAAAAATTTTTAAAAAAATCACTTCAGAAATATGTTCTTCACGGAAAAGACATTTAAAGTACCGTAATGCGAGCTCGGCGTCCTTTTGTTAACCACACAATGCAAAGTAAAAAGGATTACATTGATTGATATTGAAGAGATGTGTAGCACCAAATGGGCTGTTATTGCAAAACTATAAAGCTCCCTTTTCTATTAAGAGGTAAATAGACCCTTCAGATTCCACTGGCCTTTGAAATAAATACTGCTAAGATAAAGAGTTTGTACTTGAAGCTTTTAGTAATGTCTGAAACCAGGGCGCTCTCGTCACTTTCTTTAAAACATCCGATACATCTATTAAAATGTATATTACACGTTCAGTTAACCCTCTTCTCCATTTCAGTCAACATTCAATACTGTGCAAAAGTTTTACTGGCCAATTTCAATGGAGAAGCTGATAAACATTTAGAAATATTATTTAAGCAGAGTGAAGTAGTATTTACTTTTGAAGGTCTGGGCGCTATAACCAGTGATGCAATTAGCTCCATTAGGGCTCTTGATATTGCATTATTGTCATTTTCTGATTTCCATGTATTACTACTTTCTTCCATTTTAACATCATTTTGTAATGGGCGACATTGATACAACTTTTGCACAGTAACGCTTATCTCGAATCACAATGCAAAGTTTCTTTCGCACACCACTATCACATGCTATACGTCATTGTCTTTGTTCACATCAAAGCCACATAGTTTCAGTTGAAATGAGAGACAAAAAATAAAATAAAATCCAAGTTTGAAGTCCTTTGTGTTCAAATTGGTCCCAAAAAAACTCATTCCCTTTCGATCAGTCTACAAGGGCCTGACTGGGCAGCATTTGACAAAACATCTCCCTTGCAATACATTATATCAATGAAAAAAACAACAAAAAACAGAAAACACACATCATTATAAATGTTAAGTGTTTAAACTGGCAGTATTACTCTGTCTCCAGTTGAAATGCTTTGATTCTTGTTAAAAGTGAAACGTTTCTGCTGAAGGCCCAGCCCTCAGAGTACAAATGTTTAAATTCCGTTCCCATTCATTTCCATGGGACTTCCACCTCCTCCTTTGGGGATGAGCAGAGTCATCCGGCCCGTCGTACTGGCAGCGCTCTTAATCACCTCCATCCATCTGCAACAGGTGACAACATGCTCCGTTACACCCCAGAACACAGAACATGACACACTGTACTGTGGAGTAGCATTACATGAGGTTTATGTGGAACATTTAGGAAAAGCTTTGTATTGTCAGAAAATAAAATAAAAAAACAATTATTATTATTATTCATGTTGTAGATCACTGTTTATAATAGCCACGTTAAACGATTATTTTAGTATTTTGACATAAGAAACAAACCAAACTATCATAAGTTTTAGTTCATATTTCATGCTGCTAATTCATCGACTCAACATGCAGCATGAAGTGCCTTTTCCAGAAGAGGGCGATATACATCTGAACGATTGTGACAGAAAATATTTTAGATTAGAAATATGATATGTACACATTTCTGAATAACGTTTAATATGATTCAAGGATCCTGCGGTTTCACAAAAGAGTCCATTTACCACTGTTTTATAAAAGGTTTAAAGACACAAAGGCATACTGCAGCACAGCAAACGCTTCTGGCATTCACAATTTCCCCCGTTGGTGAGTTTTGCTTCTATTATAAAACTTTAATAACAATAACGTACCGTTCAAAAGTGTACTCGCTCTCGGCTCTGAAGAAGTACACGTGGGACTTGAACTGCAGTTTGAAGACGTACTCTTTGTGGATGCTGTCGGACTCATCGGGGGTGCTCACTGTGTATCCCAGCAGAGGGAGGCTGGCCAGCGGGAAATCGTCCTGGAACGGTTCACAGCACCTCACTTTACGCTCAAACTTTGAATCGAAGATGCTCAAAACACGTTAACTTGACAAAAAACCGATCAGTTAAGTGGCATTGTCCTCCACGCAGAGTTGCAGGCAAACATTAATATTTGGAGATAACTGGATAAAAGCCTTCATAACAACTCAACACTGTGGGTAGATTTACATTTAAACTTACTTTTTGAGTCTTTCTGTTGTTAGCAAAACTAAATCACTTGTTACAACACTGTAACGCCGTTCTTTGACTGCAAATGAGCATTAGCAAATAGGTCTTTCATTTTTAAGAATTTGAGAAATTGCAACATTTGCTAGAGGCCAGTTTGACGGGACTTTTGCCTCACCTGATGGGTCTTGTAGAAGAACAGGCAGAAGTTGGTAAAAACAACCCAGAGTTTCTGCCAACCGTTGCTGTTTTTGAACTTTCTGAGCAAGTATCCTGAGAGCTGGTTCTGTGTGAAAACGAAGAAGAATAAAAACACACTAAAGTTACATCTGTATAGTACTGGTATATACAGTAAGTGGTCATGTCTTTTAGTAGTTGTGGCAAGTGTGGTTTCTTTATTGTAAATACAGCTATTGCTTTAGTTGTAAACAATAACAACAACACAAACAAATTCATGTAATATCAAATATATATCTTAATGTTCCGGTTATAAGTCGCCCTGTTTTCATCTGTGTGCAGTGGTGAGTTTCAGTATTTTAGCCAGGAATTGTAATGAATTGTTTGTGTTCACAGATACTCGTATGTCGCAGGATGAAGTAACACAATCACACAACTGGAAAAGGAGCAGAGAGAAGAAGATAAGGAATTCTCTGCTGTGGTTAATCCTGTTTAGTACCTGATTCATGCGCAGGTAATCAGTGAGAGAGAGGTTCTGGTTGCGATACCAGCAAACGTGAGTGATGGTGTTTGGTCTTTGGCCCTGACCCAGAAGATACCGAGGGGGCAGTTCAGGAGACGCGGCCGGGGACCCAAAAACTGACAGAGTGAAGAAAAGGAAACACAAGCAGAGAGAGAGAGAGAGTGTGTTAGTGTGTTAGATTTAAAGGGTGATATAAAGGATTGAGAGAAAGTCCAGGAAATCCTTCTGTGGAGTCAGATAGTTAGTGAAACTGAGGTCCCGTGCAAGTTATGATGACTCTAGAGAGAAAGACAGACTGTAACCTAAAGCAACCAGCAAGAAGAAGGGGGAAGTGGAACATTGATAGTCCTACATCAATGAATTAGTATATGGTGGGAGAGTGAACTGTTCTTAGTAGTTTATTTTAAAGTTTCTATACGTGGACAGATGACGATCATATTATTCATGAGAAAATACAACTTTTCATTTAGCTTAGCCCTGTGCTTTTTACTTTGACATATTTCTATTTTTACAAGAAATGATGTCTTTCTGGCATAACCATTAATGTTAGCAGAGGCTTGCATCTTGATAGTTCATACAAATATGACAGAAATACTCTAGAATACATCTATATAAACTGAACTACTAAATCTTCACTTTTCCACAATAGTACAATTGATTGATGTAGGCCAGCGCTGCAGAATCAGAGAAAGGTTCCACATTAGGTGAGGCTGATCGAGTTACATGCAGGTGTAACTGGGGCTGATACTCTGCCGTGTGTTAGTCTGTTTTGGGTGCGGGGCAGAGGAGGGGTACCTCCACGGCCTGGCTGTGATCGGACATAGACACGCTGGTGTTGCGGTGCCAGCACACGTGCATGGTGGTGTTGGCACGGTGATGTGTCTGCTTGTCTAAAGACGTGCGGGACGAGTTCATGTCATCCTCCGACTCCTGCTCCAGGGAAACCTCGTCCGACGAGCCTGAGAAAGGACCGGGGTAAAGAAGGGGGAGAAGAGGGGGACTACAAGCATTAAGAGTGTGGATGGGATTTCATTCCATTTACTTCAGTCGTAAGGTGGCGTCCATCAGAGACACAGGGATGGAACTCACTGCCAGAGCACAGCAGGAACTGGGCCAACTACTGGACTCAAAACAGTTCTTAAAACAGTTCTGTTGAAACAAATGAGTCATGCACCTATAGATGATCCTAGGCTTTTTTTGGGGGGTTTTCAACTTCTGTTGTTTGTACCGTGAATAGTGTCTCGTTTCCTTTGTAATGCCTCAGATATGTCCACACACTATGTGTCTGTTGTTTTAAAGGTTTAATGTCTTGTAATGATGAGTTGTATGCCTGTTGTTGTCTAATTGAATGTTTCATGTTTTTATTTGCTTTAGGACAACAGATGAAATGTAGCTATTGGCCATATTTATGTTGAATCTGCTGCGGACACACTAATATGCACTGTCCTAATAAAAAAAACAAAAAACTCTCACCCCACCTTTGATACTGACCACTGCAGACAAGAACATCCCACAAGAAGTGCACAAGGAGATGCACTGACCCAGTCCATAACCGAGTTTTGCCCTTGAGAATGTTGCTCAAACTCTTTCCACTGCTGCCTTAACTCAGTTTCATGCTCACATTCTGTCCAAGTTAATACCAGATCCTTTTTACATGCTAGAGGTCATAATGATGTGTCAGATCATGTTTACATTTTCCAAAAGAGACAATAGAATCATAAAACTAATGAACTTTGGGTTGAACTTACGGTTGGAGCGATCACAGATTTGAGAGTCAATGAACACACTGGATTTCTCCTGAGACGTCTTGGCCATGTCGATCGCAAAGTTCAGATCCTCAATCCATTTCCCCATTTCCACTTTAGAGCTATGAACAAATACAAAACACATAGAAATAACACAAACATCGATCAGAAATGACATGTAATGAATCATTGTTTCAAAAGGTTTAGCACATATTTGTTTTCTTTTGTACCTGGCGGCCACAACAATGGTCCTCTGAGCAGAGTAGATGGTGAAGCAGTGCGGGACAGACCACTCATTTTCACTTTCTTCAACCTACAAATGAGAGCAAGAGATATGTAAGATTTTTTTTTATTTCATTGATCATTCTAAGAAAAAGAAAACATTAGGGAAAGTATCATCAGTGATAGTCTAAGCCAGTCTTTGCATTGGGTGGTTTCTACCTTCATAAGCCTTTGCCACAAAGGTTGGACTGAATAGAACCACGGGTCTAGAGTATTCCCTTATCCTTTAAAGCAAAGCGATGTCCTTAATTCATTCATGTAACCACAGTAGCAGTTGATTTTTTAAATATATGAAGGGCTTCAAATGTCCTGGTCCCTGCTACTGTAGCTCATGAGAAAGGGTTGGGTATTGGGTGTCCATTTTGTCTCAGAACTTACCGGACCATCCAAGACTATGAGCTGCAGTCCAAAGTGAAGCAGAGACATGCAACATTAGGAAATCCCTGTGCCTACATTGATTTACACTGTATGATGACCTTACAATATGGTTTGAACCTCATCTTAATACAAACACAAGAGAAACACATTCTGAAAGGATTTTTAGACTCACAATCATCCCGTGAAGAGGCAGCTGGCCATGAACTTTAAACTGGTTGGTTGCCGTGACGCCTTTGCTTGTGTAGAGGAGCATATCTGAGAACTGAAAGATAGTAATCATGAAAGCTAAACCATTATTTTCATCTTTTTCCCCCTAAGACAATGGCAGTTTAGTCTCTCATGTTTACTTTTAGACAAACGTATTAACTTGTAGCGTCGGAATGGTCACTAACCAGGAAAAACATTCTTTGTTGCAGTCCTTTCTTCGTCAGTTTGTACAGACATCCTTCTCTGATGAACTCCTAAAAATCCAAAAACAGACAGTCAAGAGTTGTAGTAATGCATTGGTATAGCGTCCTCGAGCCTCAGCTTTATGCCACTGCACTCACTCGTCCAGGTGCGGTCAGGTTTTCGATCCCGATCAGGTCCCGCTGCAGCTCCGTCAGCTTCTGGAAGTTCTCCAGCCGGATCAAACTGCTCTGGAGCTGAGTCGCGATCTCAGCTACTTCCTTTAAGGCCTCTGTACAAAAATAAAGAAAGTGTAAATCTTTGTTTCCTTATTTTGCAGACTGGTCTTTTGCTCATTCGCCACTGAGGCCATGATTCATCCATTTCCTGGATTTGATCAGTATTAGAAAGAGAATCCTGAATCTACCTGTGCATTGTTACACATGGGTCACGTTTTACTATACTTTCACTTTCCAATTGTGACGGCCTCTATTTAACTTAGTATATTTTTGAAAGTAAAACACTTAATAAAATGACAAAAAAAAAGAATCCCACACAGGTCTAGAACCAGACTAGAGTAGAAATAATGTGATGAAGGAAGCAAGACACAATCTGACAGGGCAGAAGTTATAAACTCTGAATGACATCAATATTTCATGTGATCGGTTTTCACGTTTGGATAGCCCGGCCCCATGATGACTGGGCCCAACATGAGCGCACATAATCTTTGATTCAGACCGAGCTGGATGACCCTTCTCCCTTTCCTGGATAAGCCGCTCTCTCTCCCTCCGTCGTGAGTGGACTTTAGCGCTAATGAAACTCTTTCTGCAAATGGAAGTGCGTAAAGCCTGTCCCTCCATGAGTGTGGATGTCTCCTTCACTGTGGTTCTCCTCGAGGTTTTGTTGTTGGAGTTTTTCCTTGCTGAGGAGGGTCTCAGGACAGGGGATGTCCTGGGACAATTATCCATTTGCTTGGTTTCTGTGCACATTGGTTAATCTGCTTGTCTTTTATTGACTTTAAATGAAACAGTTACAAAATTAAACAATAGTTGTTTTTGTTGAGCCCCAAATCACACAATCTTTAGTTTCAAATTATTTTTCAGTAAATACAGCTTGCTATGAATAGGATGTTGTTTACGGACAAGTAGTTGATTAGATTTCGAGTAGATTTCTCCCAGATCCTTCATACTATCTCATAAACCTAAAAACAAGCAGAATAAATCCTCCAAAAATACGTCATGAACTTGCTCAAGATTTGCAAAAGGGTCTCTGGGTGCTGCACTACGGGCACCCACTACTCCTGAAAGGTTGAAGGACAGCTCAAAGGTGGAGGATACTTTTCATTATAAAGTATAATTTAAACTGTAATAAATTGTGAAGCTTTGTGTGTAATTCTCTCTCGCTTTACTGTATTCCACATCTGGCCAGCCTCACCCTTGCAGTCGTTGTAGTCTTTGTGAGCCGGGGAGTAGTGCTTGCAAAGTCTTTCCAGTATGAGCTTGTAGTGCATGAGGCGTTGGATTGGCTTCAGGAGAAACGTGTTCAGAGGCAAATAACAGACTTTCTGAAGCTCGAACTCTTTATAAACCGTCTCAAGTTTCTTCAGCCGCTTCGTCGCCTTCTCCAGCTCCGTCAGCACCTCGTCGTGTTTCTGCAGGTAACTGGTGAACTCCTAGGATTCAGGGTACATCGTTATTAAGTCACATTATAAAATCAGTCAAACATGTTTTCCACATTTACAATTTTGTTTCTGGCATTGTGATTAGATGTGCAATTTGTGTTTTAATATCAAGAGAAAAGACTGAAACACGAACTGCAAATCTAATCACAATGCTGCAAACACATTTCAGAACATGTTTGTAGAGGTCTGAACTGCAGAGTTGGCAGGTTTTTTTAAAATACTAAAACAAGATATTATGTTGTCTGAACTTGCAATGCAGCCCTATAGCATACAGTATATATTTATTACTGTAAGGCTATTTTTCTCTGGTGATCTTTGTAATGTAATGTAATGTAATGTAATATAAACATAATTACAAAGATCACCAGAGAAAAATAGCTTTACAGAAATAAATCTCCCCCGAAAAAACGGAGAAAAAAAAGAGATCTTAATCTCTATGGGACTTTCCTGGTTGAATAAAGGTCAATAAAAAATAAATTTAAATAAAATAAAATAATAATAATAATTTTTGGTTCTTGTTTGCTCTCATCAAATACTTGAGATTGCCTTTTCTTAATGATGGGTTTATGTGTTGCTTTTATTAAGATCCGCAGCTGGAATGACCTTCAGAGCACACATGTTGCGGAGCATGACGTCGCCGATCCTCTGGTAGTCGCCTTTGACGTGAGCGTTTGACCGTCCCTCCCTGAAAACACACACATTTAAAACCTCATTCATAAAACAGCTTCATCTTACTCATTACATTCAAATACATCTCATTTCTTATTCATTAACTACTCCATCGCAGTAATGATGCTGATATGTTGATGTCGGTCAAACAACAGGAGCGCACACACCACAGGGCCAAGCGTTGGTCCAGCTCTTTGAGGAAGCCGCGGTGAAACTCGTAGACGGGGTCGATGTTTGAGAAGAGCAGGTTCATGAGGCCCTCGGGCATCGCGTTCTCTTTGATTACTGCACTGCGAAACCACTGCAGGAAATGCAAAAACAGGACATGAGGCCGGTCAAAATGATAAGATCACAACACATTACACTTATAGACCACTTCAAAAGAACGACATGTCATGAGAATGGTCAAAATTCCAAAATGGAGCCGACTGGACGACAATAAAATATTTTCAACGATTAACTGACATCAGATGTAAATTCAAATGATTTTAAGAATTTATAACAAAAACGAATAAACATCCTTGAATCTCCACGGAAGGTCGGTTAGTTTCCTGTTCTGTTACAAAAAAATGGAGAAAAACACATTTTTCTAGCATAATTTTTCTTTTATTTGAGCTTCACAAAAAGTATATTTTGTGGTTAAGTATGTAACACATCTGCAGATAGAATAAAAAACTATCGTGGGGTCCAAATGTGTCCAGTAAAACATAAAACACTAAACTTTGCCTTCATCCAAAATGCAGTTCATCATAAGCTCCTATTAAATAAACAAATCATGTAAAATTGTAAATATCTTTAAGCCGGGCTCGGATGTCACTCACATGTATCCGAGTAGTTTTCAATTGCCAAAACCACCACCTTTTATTTTATGATATTCTGAGGCTGATCCCAATTTCTCCATTGAAATGAAATACATAAATTCAATCTTAAAGCATGATGTGGTTTTGACTTATTTAAAAAAAAAAAGAAAACACTGTATAAAACTGGTATCAAATTGCCAATAAAAGCCCCAGAGGAAACACAATGCAAATACAACCTAAAATGCTTTGCAGGATTTCTAGCTTGCTTTTTATGGGAGGCCTATAATTACAGTGTGTTTGAAATGGGCTTTGAATCCGACAAAGTTTATTCAAGGATAGATTGCGTCACATGACTCATTTCAGCAGCTTTCTCAGACGTTTATAGTAAAGTCAACACATAACATGAACGCGACACTATAATTATTTCATGATGATGAAAATGGCTCCAGAGCTTACCACAGTGATGACCTCAAGATCTTTCAGATACGTCCGCTCCGTGGTCAGAATCTCTTTGGCAATGAAGTAGGCCTTGTCTGTGGGATAACGCTGCAACACACGCATTTAAAGAGGTCTTTAAAAAGCAGTTTGTAAGCAAAATCCCACGATGATGTTCAAAACTATGAACATTTAAATCAACCAAAGATTCGACCAAGACAACAAAACTGATAGAAAAGGTCTAAAACGGGGATATATGATGTACAAACGTAGACACAATTGTGACCAAACTAATCCATCTAATTAAATGACTCAAGAAGACAAAAACTACAGAATGACCGTAACTCAAGTTCATGTACCGTTAGTAGTACTTCTGGATCATACTGTAGTGCCTTTTGTGTCCCAGAGACAACAGTCATAAAATGTATATCACAACAGCAAAAAAAAATAAAGTTTAATGTGAATTAAATATTGTTATATTTATATTGTTTTATATTATATATTGTTGTTTTGTCATATTCAAGCATTTTAAACCAATTTCAATCTTCTTGTAGCAATTCATATCAAATGCATAGTTACAAATGTGCGTCATGTCAATAGCAATAATAGCAGATTTTAATTTTAATTCACTTTTCATTCAAAGGAATCTCAGAGTGCTACATAAAAAGTCAGTAAAAATCACGCAACAAACAGATCATAATCTGACAGCCTGTCTGAATAAAAAGTCTTTCTTGGATTTCTCTCATGTCTGTCAGAAGGCCGTTCCCAATTTTCAATGCGTGAACCAAAATATTTTGTTCTTCAGTTATTTAATTAATATCTACTGGTAATTTGATTTAAATATGAACACATTTGCCAATTGCTAGCTAGTCGAGAGCTAATTGCTGTACAGTCACTCCTGTTCCCGTCATTCCTCTTCCCAAACTGCCCATTTTTAAAAGGACAATCCCATACGAAAAAAATACAAGTTTGGGATAAGCATTTGTTTAAAAAGAAAATAATTACTATTTCAAAATTAAATAATGTTTCTTGGCACCAAAGTTGAAAAGGCACAGATTTTGTGGAATGAACTAGTATCATGTATGTAATTATGTAATTACCTTCCTCCTGCCCTCCTCCTCTTCCTCCAGTTTGGTGCTGCCCCCTTCAGTCAGGACAGGGCTCTGCAGGGGTGAGGAGTTGTGTCCCGGCAGACTCAGGGTGGACATTTGGAACGAGGGCGACAGACACATGGGACCTTTGGAGATACACGGAGAGAGCTGCGGGCTGTCCACCAAATCTGGCGAACACAAGACGACAAATGATGAAGAAAATATGACAATTCAAGCATACGCAATGGCAAATAGTACCATAGAAGGAATAGTTTTGGTTGCAATATTGGCAAACACACAATTAGGGATGGGACAATAAACAATAGTATACTTAATCACAATAAAATGGTTAGACAATAATAGTTAATGGTAGATTTTGTATAATCGTGATATTTTATTGCCAAAAAACGTAATTCGCCCATACTGCCACATTCTGCAGGGAAAAAAACTATCCATGATGTTCCCTTCATTGTTGACTTAATTTATAACAAAATACAATACTACAATAAAATAAATTTTTCACAATATTAATCATAATTGTTAATATTCATGATGGTTTTAAATCATTTTGATTATTGTGATATTATCATTAATCACAATTATTTGGTCTGTGATATATAAATAAATATATATAAATAAATATAAATAACTATCTGTATTTGATCTAATATCTTTTATAATTTCAAATTGTAGGTAGGTTTCATTTAGAAAAGAAATGCAATTTACCAAATCATGGGAGCAATACAAGCCTATTTCATGTCAAGAGTCAATTATTTTGTTGAACTGGTAAATAATAATATGCAAATTCCATCATATGAAAACATTTGTTGAGACCAGTCCACTAATTCGTTCAACACACAGACAGAGGGGATGGCAAAGTGAGAAACAACTCCCACAGTCCCTCCTCCCCCCCCCCAATTGTTTCTCAATACATCACTGCAAGCTTCCAACTATCTTGCTTCCATCCATTACACAGAACTGGCTTTGCTGCTTTTGTTCAGGCTGCAAAACAAATCAGACAAAACGCAAACTAAGGCATGGGTCACCACAGCTGCTCTTCTACTTGTGCTGAGAGAACGAGGGAGAGAAAAACACAGGAGGAAGTGAGGGAGGGGAGTGTGCACACACACGCACACAAAAAAAAAAAAAAAAAAAGGCAGTGCTCGACCCGGAAATAATTGTGCAGACTTATCAGGAATGTGGCATGTGTCTGCGGGGCATGGAGTTGTTTATAGTTCATCTGGAGAGCTCCTTTGGGACTGACACGCAGAGAGAGAGAGAGAGAGGGGGAGAGGGGGAGAGGGGGGACGGGTGAGGGGTTTACTAAGGAATGACTTGGCACAGAGCCTGACCAAAACACAGAGCACGCACTGGAAATTAAGTGGAGGAATCTAACGCATGACCTGGCAACAGTCTGCTGCTCCAAGTACAGAGCTGTGTGTAGACTTTATAACAGACTTTGAAATTATATGAATATTAGGGCTGCAGATAACCATCATTTTAGTAGTGGACTAGTTAGCGATTCAGTTAGCGATTAGACAAACTGTCCTGTAAGCCTTCAGTCATATATATTTCAACAGTTACAATTAAAAAGTATTATTGTTGTAAATCAGGAATTGTTTTGACGATTACAATTACCAAAATACGACATTGTGACTAGTTGACTATGAAAAATGATCAATTAGTTGGTTAATCATTGCAGCCATAATCAATATACATTTTAGATATGGGTTTTGGAATTTGAAAGATTTGCAAGCTCAAAAGTCAAAAATGTCTTCTGCTACTTGTTTACAAAAAGTGTGAGCTTTTAGATGACAAATCCATACTGGCTGGAGGTTGATGTGTGTTATCTATCATGAGGGGTCAAAAGCTGCAAGCGACTCCTTGTGACAGTCCAAAGTCTAAGTACATAGAAAAAGTGACGTCAGGGATGGGCATCTGGTGTAAAAACTGTGCCCAAGTAGACACCAAACTGGTGTCTGGTTTCTCACAACTGCCAATTTAGCATCAATATAGAAGAAGAAGAAAAGTCATTTGTCTGGTCTTTGTCAGCCAGCAAGTTGTAAATGGGCTTGTGTTAAAAATATTTTAAAAGAAAGTTAAGTCTGACATTTGTGGTACCAAAATTAAGTACTTTATTCTTGAGTCAAAACATACAATCAGTACAATAGCTTTATGATTAGTAATATACAAGTCCAAGATTAGTTGGTAATTAAGTATTGTCTAAGTGCCATTAACTTAGCTGGTAAATAGAATCTTTTGCCCGAGTTAAAGGAATGGTTAAGTATGTTGTTATTGAGCAATTCCAAAATGGTCTTGGTCATTATTCAGTGGTAGAAGCTGGACATTGCATTTTTGTTGAAGCAATACAAAAACTCTGCACTGCTTTAGGTGTGGTCCATAGAGGATATCACATTAACAATGCAGTGGTTCAATTTGTCCTAATTAAGTGCATTTCCAAATACCATGAACAATGTAAAAACATTTATGACAAAACCTATTTAATACGCGTGTTTTCCCCAAATTGAAGTAGTGCTGACAGCTATTAAAAAGTGACCATTATAGTGCTTTCTTTTCTGTAAAACAAATGCTTGACTATCCCTTTAAAATTATTTCAACAAGCCTTCATTTTTCACTGAATAACAATACTTCACTCTGCAAGGTGACACAGAAATGGTTGTGGATGTAGAGAGATTAAAAACATTTAAATTAAAAAACGCCTGAAATTGTGTTGCTTTGCCATCCTTCAAAATGACAATGAAAACAACTGAGGAATTTGCTAAAAATAGACTATTGCCAAATATACTGCAGTAGCAAAGGTACCAGACGCTGAAGCTGATTGAAATCAAACACCTGAGATTAGGCACAAAAATGGTGCGCAAATGCAGAAAAACAAACAAAAAGCTAAATTTAGAGAAAAGCTAATTAAGCAGACTACAGAATTAGCACCAGTGATAATTAGCAATGATAGGACCTTCTCACAGAAAAGTAAGAAACATAAAAAAAACTACTTGAACAGAAGTTGGTGTGCAAAAAAACCCAAAAGGCTACACTGCCCAGAAACACACTGAGGGCCCCAGACAGTAACAGTGTCTTACTTTGTGGTGTAGTGTTATAGAGGCCTATGTCACTAAGCAGAAGGTTCCTGGACGTAGCATACATTCACGGTATATAACTTAGGTATAAAGACTAGTATACATGCTTTAGTAAATAGCACTTGTACATACACATTTCTTTCTACATGTTGGCTGTATACTCCATGGCTCATCTATATGCGGGTTAGAGGCTATCTGAAACTGCTATTTTATTTGGTGGACCATTTCTCATATCTAATATCCATATCCTCTTGAATAAGAAGTATACACTGCATCATGTTTCACTGTTGCACTGTGACTGCAGCCTGCTGGTTCCCACAATGGCCACCAGAGGGCAGTACGGTACACATGCTTGTACCGTTTCCACTGGACAATGTCACAGAAGCTTCTCTGTGGTGGATTTCAATAGTTGATAGTGTTTTACTCAGTTCTAGTAAATTATGCCACATCACATTTGAAGAATAAATCTTTTACAGCTACACTACATACATTTCATGTAGAATTTGCTTTATGTGAAAATAATACATTCAATAAAATTGTTCAAATACGTTTTGAGTGTGTACATCTGTAATTTTCAAGTGGATTTTTCCACTTTGTATTTTCACATTCCTATGACAACAGGTTTGTTGTAATACACTTGCTCTGCATCGTTTCTTTGAAATTATTATTTGTTGGTTACCTGCTTATAAAGTACTGTTTAAGGCGCAGGGTCTGTTCTGCCTCGACATGAATGTGCTTTTGTTCGGATCTGAAGTGCGTTAAGCTTGTGCTCTACATCTTAATGTGTGGCGACCCGGAGGGCTCAGACAGGGCCAGGGCCTGCAGGTTGTGACACTGCAGCAGGAAGTCCTCGATGCCATTGGTCCCGCTTAGAGCGTTTGTGTAGAACAGGTTCTGTTCTGGAGGCAGGACACTGTCGGAGCCCCAGTCCGAGTCTGAGTCCGAGCCGTTGCCTGAGCCCTCGGTGGCAGTGGGCGGGTAACTCAGCTGCTCCAGCTGCTCTACCAGCTCACTGAACTGCACCGCGCTGCTGCTCTCGGAGCGCACAGAGCAGGCTGGGAAGTTCACCATGGAGCTGGCCTCAGATTGGATGTCAGAGCCAGGCAGGCGCAGCGAGGCGGAGTCAGGGCCCCCGTAGCCCACGGACATGGACTCTCCCGCAGAGCTGAGCCCCAGGTTGTCCAGGGAACTGCACTCTGAGCGGTTATTAATCAGCGAGCTCGTCTCAGAGTGACCAACAATACTGTCAGGGAAAGGGTGAGCGTTCCCATTCAGGTCCTCCAGGCCCACACTGAACAGCCTGTTTTTACTGAGCTCAGAGCCCCCGCTGAAGTCAAACTCATCCACTTTCTCATCGTGGCCGTAAGAGTAAGCCTCTGCCCCGCCTCCATAGAACGAGATCTCAGTGGGATCGTCATCGATGAACTCCTCTGACACCTGCAGAGGGGAGTGTACCAGTGAAAACATAGGGCTCTGTTTGGTGCGCAGCAGCTCGGCCTCAAAGGCGGCTGGTGACAGGACCCCTGTCCTCTTGCCCCGCCCCCCTCCCACTGAGTGTCCTGTACCCCTTCTGCCCCCCTGTTCTACATCCTCATTGGCATTTCGGGAGGGCAGCGTCACACTTTTGCCACTCTCTACACACACAAACACATTACTAGGTGCACCTTGAAAAGCCAACTGAGACGGGGCAGCGGTCTTGACAGAGTCTTCCTTCGGCGGGCTGGGGGGTCTGGTGGTCTGAGGAGGGGACTGTGGCTGGACCTGCTGCCGAGGCGGCGCTGCAGAGTGGATGAGGCCATAGGGGGGCGGGACATCCTGTCTGGAGTGGAGGCCAGACATGTTGGAGATGTGTGCTGGGTGAAAGGACCCAGAGGAGGGAGAGCCTTGGGCCCTGAGACTGTCATTGAATGACAAACTCTGAAATGCAAGTAACAAGAGACAACAACATGAGAAAGACAGAACACTTACACCTGGTTTTAAAATCATGTGTCCTGCCTAACCTGTTTTGGCACATCGGTGGTGATGGAGCGAGCTGACATTCGTATTTTACTGTTCCTCCTGAAGATGACATTTACATTATATTTAACAAGTGTGAAAATATAAGGTCAGTAAAGTTTCACAAACCTCTGATAGGGCGTCCTCTTTGCTCCATTTTCTTTAACAAACTCCACAAGCTGCTTTTGAGTTCTTCCACTGAAAAGTCATAAAGTATCACATAAAACTACATAAGCAACAATGTACACGTGTTATGTCCAGGCTGCAGTCCAAACCTGTATCTGAAGGAGGAGCCTCTGGTGAACAGTTTGGCTTTGTTTTTGGGCTGGGGCTGGTCGAACAAACGGAAGAACGAATGGTATTCTACACAGATCTTCCAGAAGATTTTACACTGGTCTCGACTGCCCATCATAAACTCCAAAGTGTCCTGATGAGGGCCCTAAAACATATATAGCAAAATATAAAACCTGAATTCCCGCCATTTCATTCATGAATTGTAAAAAAAACACTTACATGGACGTCTGGGTGAAGCTTGATCAAGAAGCGCTTCCTTTTGAAGCTCAGTTTGCGAATCTTGGACCAGTTGAAGGTATTGATTTTTGTGTTACCCTGAAGAAAAAAGTACAACAATTTTGTGTCCCTGTTTGAATGCAGGGGAAATAACTTAAAAAGGAGCTGCTTGCCCCATCTCAATTAAAGAATGCTGGTTTACAGGATGAAAACAAATCAATAGAAGCCATACTCCAGCCCATACCTGAAAAACCTGCAGCCCCATGTGCACCACAGAGAGGTTGATCTTGGTGCCTTCGCGGTCGGCTGCAGGGTGGAAGCGAACGCCATACAATTCCAGTTTTCGGGCAATTTCTAGTATTTGAAAATCTGACTCCGCTGGAGTCTGACCCCTGGAACAAACGATTAAGAAGTGCAAACAATCAGGACAAAAAAACTGGTGAAAAAATGTAGAAGGTTGCTTGAGTGGTTAACAGTATTAATGTTACACAGCAAAGGTACATTCTGGTGGCATACAACCATGTCCCATGTTTTGGCTGAAACGTCATTGGGTTACTTTGTTAAATCAATTCAGGGCTGGGCGATGCCAGAAAAAAATAAAATCACAATTTTCTTTCCCAATTTTGATCGATTCAAATTTATAAATAATTTTGTTTGTTAAATGAAAATCAAATAAAAATTCCCTTCAAAAATGATTTCTTGAACACAAACAATACATTGTCATTTAACACAAAAAACAGTCTAAGTGTGAACTCTGCTCTAAACCACATGTTTTTACTGACAGGATTGTCTGTAGACAATTTAAAAAGACCCAAGCTGATCATAGATGTTTAAAATGTTAATTATATAAAATAGAATAATTTGCATAGTTGTGTTTATTGGTCCAATCGGTAAGACGAGTCATCTTGGCTTGTCTAGTGTCTTGCACAATTTAGGACACAATAACTATCAGCTGTAGAATATAAAATATATTTAAAAACAAAAAATAACAAATGCAAGAATTATTGTACAGTGGTTTATTTTTGATTCCCACGGACTTTCCTGTGCCATTTAAAACGTCTGTATTATCATTTATAGTTGTTTAATGGCGGTAAATACACCTTTTGGCTGCCAACCGCCATTAAAAGTAATAACGACAACAACAACAGTAGCAAGACCGCTCTCTTTCTCTCAGTCTTTCTCTCTTGAGCGTAAAACACATACTGTGGCGGTAATGTAAGACTTTATGATACCAACTGCTATAATACATCAAGTTCAAAAGTTAGATTAAAAAATGGGAGTGTAACTTCCAGTGGAATTGAGAAGGCCATAACTGATGGTTAAGTGAGTTTTTATTGCTTCCATTCTGTGTCATTCAACCAACGTCAGAGCTTGTCAAGAACAAATAAAGAATAATTAACATTTTGTCCGAATGATCACCGTTACTAGCTCTTAACTGTTTTCCATACATTTGTAAAATAAACATTTTAAATTGTTCAATAATACATTCATTCATATTACAAACTTTGTTGTTCACCCTGTCGACTGTCGCTTGATCTTTGGCTTTTATAACTTTCACCATGTTATCTATGTTTTCACCTTAACCGTAGGTTACTTAGAGTTAAAAAAAAAAAAAGTATGCAAAGTAAAGTAGATTTTTCACACAGGAAGTTACCAAAATAAAACCGAAACCTTTTAAATTGACTTACAGTAAGGGAGACGAGCGCGAGAGACCAGATAAAAGCACATCGGCAGGAAAGAGGAGACAAAGGGACGAAGGCAGAGAGAGACAGAGAAGAGACAGAGAGAGACAGAGAAGAGACAGAGAAGAGACGCAGGGACAGAGGAGAGCAGAGGAGAGACGCAGGGACAGAGGAGAGACAGAGGAGCAAAGAGAGACGCAGGACAGAGCAGAGACGAGAGGGACAGAGGAGAGACAAGGAGAGACAGAGGAGAGACGCAGGACAGAGCAGGGACAAGAGGAGAGACAGAGGAGAGACGCAGGGACAGAGCAGAGACAGAGGAGAGACAGAGGAGAGACAGAGGAGAGACGCAGGGACAGAGCAGGGACAGAGGAGAACAGAGGAGAGACAAAGGAGAGACGCAGACAAGCAGGGACAGAGGAGAGACAAAGGAGAGACGCAGGGACAGAGGAGAGACAGAGGAGGGACAGAGGAGAGACGCAGGGACAGGAGGAGGGACAGAGGAGAGACGCAGGGCAGAGGTGGGACAGAGGAGAAACGCAGGGAGAAAAGGAGAGACGCAGGGACAGAGGAGAGACAAAGGAGAGACGCAGGGACAGAGAGGGACAGAGGAGAGACGCAGGGACAGAGGAGGACAGAGGAGGACAGAGGAGAACGGCAGGAGAGACGCAGGGACAGAGGAGAGACAAAGGAGAGACGCAGGGACAGAGGAGAGACGCAGGACAGAGCAGGGACAGAGAGAGACAAAGGAGAGACGCAGGGACAGAGGAGGGCACAGAGGAGAACGGCAGGAGAGAAAAAAGGAGAGACGCAGGGACAGAGGAGAGAACAAAGGAGAGCGCAGGGACAGAGGAGGGACAGAGGAGGGACAGAGGAGGGACGCAGAGAGACGCAGGGACAGAGGAGAGACAAAGGAGAGACGCAGGGACAGAGGAGAGACGCAGGGACAGAGCAGGGACAGAGGAGAGACAAAGGAGAGACGCAGGGACAGAGGGGGACAGAGGGAGGACAGAGGAGAGACGCAGGGACAGAGGAGGGACAGAGGAGGGACAGAGGAGGGACAGAGGAGAAACGCAGGAGAAAAAGGAGAGACGCAGACAGAGGAGAGACAAAGGAGACGCAGGACGAGGAGAGACAAAGGAGAGACGCAGGGACAGAGGGAGACAGAGGAGGGACGCAGGGACAGAGGAGGGACAGAGGAGGACAGAGGAGAGACGCAGGGACAGAGGAGAGACAAAGGAGAGAAAACGCAGGGACAGTGGAGAGACGCAGGGACAGAGCAGGGACAGAGGAGAGAGACAAAGGAGAGACGCAGGACAGAGGAGGACAGAGGAGAGACGCAGGGACAGAGGAGGGACAGTAGAGAGACAGAGAGAGACGCAGAGAGACAAAGGAGAGACGCAGGGACAGAGGAGAGACAAAGGAGAGACAAAGGAGAGACGCAGAGGACAGAGGAGAGACAGAGGACAGAGCAGGGTAGAGGAGAGACAGGAGAGACAGAGGAGAGACGCAGTGACAGAGGAGGGACAGAGGAGGGACGGCAGGGACAGAGAGAGATAGAGGAGAGACGCAGGGACAGAGCGAGACAAGCAGGGACAGAGGAGGGACAGAAGAGGGACAGAGGAGAGACGCAGGGACAGAGGAGAGACAGAGGAGAGATAGGGAGAGACGCAGGGACAGAGCAGGGACAGAGCAGGGACAAAAGGAGAGACGCAGGGACAGAGAGGGACAGAGGAGGGACAGAGGAGGGACAGAGCAGAGACAGAGCAGAGACAGAGCAGAGACGAGCAGAGACGGGACAGAGCAGGGACAGGAGAGACGCAGGGACAGAGGAAGGACAGACGCAAATATGTGTGAGGGGGCACAGAGGCAGGCTGTCCCACAAACATGTCTATCACGCATAATGTGCGCACATTTCTCCACGTCTGGCGCCCCCAAAACGGGCGCGCCCCACACTTTGAGAAGCTCTGCTCTAATGCATTCGTGATGAAATGAAACTATATAATCCTACCCAAAACATGCTTCAGGAGCCTCTACTAACAGACAACATTCTTGCACCATATTTTCGGTGCTGTCCAGTGTGTCTGTAAATCCCTTATAACTTGCAGGGATTTCTTGGGGCATTATGTCAAACTGGGCGATTACAACCAAACGGCATGTTACAAAGACATATCCATCCAATCATCACCACCGTCTAATTTTGCTCATCCGCTAAGCACTGAAATCTTCTTAGGCCCTGCCCCACTGGCCTTAAGGCTAATGGAGCAGCAGTGCAGAAGATTAGACCAGATGAACGAACTGGTGAGCGAGGAAAGAGATTAACAGGTCTTTAACCACCGAATGGACTAGACTCAAAGAGCTGTAGACCGCGTTGGACAGTTGAGGGTCAGCCAATAACATTTATTCATTCAATAATTCATGCTTTTAGACATTTGACGATGTGGAAAAGGCTAAATGGTGAAATTGAGGTATTTTACGAAAAAAGTTTACTCCCGATTTTATCCGCTGGTAGGGAGTGAATACTATATTAATGAGGCTTACATAAAGAAAGGCAATAGAGCTGAACTGATAATCACAACAGAAAAACAAACACTGGGACATTATAACAAGGCCTCTATAACAAGGCCTCTAGTGGTTAGTGTCAGCGATATTGACAAAAAGTAATATCTAATATAAAAGTAATATTTTGGAGTATCCAGCTAACAAAATTCAGATTGAAAGTATGTGCTGCAATATCACTTTTACTCTTATTTGAAAGTTTATAACATAACTATTTTTTATTTTTAATCTGCTCTTTTTGCAGCATCTTTTAAAAAATACACTTGATATTTAAATTCAAAGCATCTTCAAAACATCGTTTCAAAATGCTTTGAAACATTGCCCACCTCTAGTGGGTGGGTTTATCGCCCAATAAAAGAAATAATCAGACAAAAAAAAAATCTTTCATATACAACAACAACAATTTACAACTATAAATAAATATATTAATTATTGCGACAGGCGTTTAAGGAAACTTGGAAATCAAGTTATATTCTAATTATTTGCTACTTCATCTTAATTTCTAGGATTATTGTTTAACACGTTTAAATAGCGCTTGTCATGTCATATTTTCCCCTTTTTGACAGAATTGCTTTTCTCCATCTTCTCCATATTTTATCATCATTATTATCATCATCATCGTCATGAATCATTATCATCATCCCATCTTTGCATTCTCTCCTCACATGCAGAACACAATTTATAACATATACAGCTTGATTTAAAGTCTTACAGGTGTCTCCGATGCAGCTCCATGATCCTGTCCTCCGCTTTGTCTTGAAAAGGCAACACTTGGTTCATCTTAAGAAACTCTCTGTCGGCAGCGTCGTCGTAGTCTCCAATCTCAGCTGAGAGGAAAAAACAAACAAGCATAAACTAAAAAACGATATATGTTATTTGCAATTGTTTTCCTTTTACTTCCATCTCTTTTAGTGCAGTCAAATTATTTAAGATGCTTTACAAAAACATTGAATATAATCCACATTCATTTGAACGTACACTGGACGAGGTGAGATGCCAGCAGGGCTCCAGTATTTTCGCTGCAGATCAACTTTCCCTCGATCAAATCCCTCTTCACCTGTAAGGAGAATAAGTATCTACGGGGGAAAAAAAAAAGTTTGTGTAACTATCAAGACCGTTACATACTTCCACTTTAGTTTTAAAACAGCCAAGAAACAACTTATTAATCCTTATGATATACTATAAAAGTGTCCTCAGTAGATGCCTGATGATGGTATATTCTTGTTGATTACATGATGGAATAAAATGGATTTTCTTTATTTATATTCATGTCTGTCATGAACTCTGCACTGTAGCAATTGCTACATTTGCACAGTTCTCACAATATTCAGTTTGTACAGTATATCTCATTTGTATAATACTGTAAATAAACGTACGTCTTTATAATAATAGGACCGGCAATGGTTTCGGCACATTTTAACAAAACAAACAAATAATAATAAAGACATAGTAACACACACAATACAATCAATTTAGCTGGAAAATGTATGTACTAACCGTGTATACTCTTCCTGGAGTTGACCAGGGTCTGGAGGGAAGAATTTGACTGACAGTCTAAATAGTGTATTTGCAGGCCCTAAAAACAAAGACCCGATCAGTTTGGTCTGTACTTCACTATATGACAATAATATTTATAACTGTATATATTTGACTTACTTCTAACTTGTCTCACAATGAGCTTGGTCGGTTCAAGCCAAACCTAAAAACAAAAGTGAAAAAGGCTGAATGTGAAAGAGTCATGTTGTATGGACAGTGAAGTGGCAGAACTGAGGGCACATGTCACAGTTGTGTTTCGGTGTAAAAGCCTCAGTCGTTTCCATCTGGGCCTGATTTAAGGAGGAATGTGAAAGATCCACATCGCAGCTCTGACAAACGCGAATCATCTGACTCCATCATTGATGTTCACAGATTTGGTGAAGAAACAGGAGGAATTTAAAAGGGACTGGAAAAAAAACCGTTGAAGCATTTTTTGTTGTGTACATTTGACTGGATTCTCCCCCCCGTCTCTGTCTTTTCGACTTTCAGTCACTCTCAATTCAAAGCTACTGTAAAGGCCAGTTTTCTGTTTCATTATTGCGGATCAGTGGTGGAAGTACAAGTAGTAAATTTAGTTAGGTGGTTAGTAAAGTTAGTAAAAAAGTAAGAAAGATAAAAAATCTACTTAAAAGTGCCAGTTGAAACATTTACTTTTGGTAAATTCAAAGTAAAAGTTATTTCACACCAATAAAATGTTACCTTGAAATCACTAAATGACTTTATCTAATTGTTACATTTATATATTTTTGTTCAAATGAGGTCAAATTCAAATCCATTGTAAGTCCACCATTACTTAAATACAGATGCCTTCTTTATTTATTTATTCAAGTACAGTTGTTTTTTCCATTTTATTTTATTTACCGGTAAGTTATCTTCTACCACTGCTGGGCACAACTTTGAAGGACTGTGAGAACAATATACAAAATAACTTTATTCAACAAAACAATTGATCATCACCTATTGATTTATTGTCTTTTGAACCCATCTACTGTACTCCGCTTGTATTTTTATGAATTCAATAAATGCGGGTAGTTCAGAATACGTTTTTGTTGCAACCCGAGAAGAGATTAGTAATTTAGTCTGATTAAGTAAAGAAGTAAAAAAATAACAACAAAATATATACTTAAATAACCCTATCAACAACTAACTAGGCCCTCACAAATCCAAACCTACGAAACTACGGCCGATACAAGGGATGAATTCAACATGAGTGACTTAAACGTTACCACCCTGAGGCTGTGATCTCTTATTGCCCTGTTTACCCTCTTTGTAAACCCAGGACCAAACAGGAAGTGCGTACCCAGTTCATCTGCGTGTTCTGAAACTCCAGGCAAAAGTAATCGCTCTCCATAACGTTTCCTCTTTGGAAGACCTCCATCAGCAGCGTCTCCCCCAGAGACTTGGGCTGGAAGGAAAAAGAAAGCATATCATTGATTTAAAAATACTTTGAGGTTTTTGAGGAACATTTGTGCGAGAAAGGTTATTGTGACATAGAAAGAAACCACAAATTTAGGTGGAAGAAGTACTGCCACTACATGTACTACATTTTAAAGTCCTTCTACAACCATTGGCACATTACTCGGACACTTCAAATATGACACACCTCTGAACAGGGTATTAAAGTCTCTCAAGACAAGGTGCTCACTGCATGTTTTTGCTCTTGCACTTGTGGACAACTTTTCAGCACTGCATCTGTGAACAATCCTACTGAATTACTGAATTGTGCGTTTTACAGCCGCACATGTTCCGTCTGTCAATCTAAATAGTTTCCACGTATGGGGCAGTCCTGCGCTCTCCCAAAAACCGTGTCCCACCAAAGAACAGAATGAGCCAAAAAACATAAGAAAAGGTCTACTGCTCCGGACTGTCCCATGTAGGGTTTGTTTCAGTAAATGGACAGCTAATTACTACGTACCAAGAGCTGACTGCAATTGAGGTTTGGAGTCCGGGCCTGTGACTTTGGGAGAAAATTACAGCCCCGGACATCTGGTAGTAATGTGCCATAGTATTTTTAAAAGCCGTATGAAAAGAACTGCTTCAAAATGGTGTGAAAGAATTCAAAAGTCAACAATTGCTTCGGTACAATATAGGAGAGGTGCACCCACACATAACGAGAGAGTTTACTGCAAATATGATTCAGGTTAAGTTTTAATGTTGCAAAATGTATGGTATATGTTTGAATGTACTACAGTGTTGCCAAGACTAATAACAATTAACAACTACGACCAATATTATTCATTATCATCAATACAAATGCATCTATCATTTGTTTATTACAAGGGAAACCCAATGAGAGAAACTCTTTTCCATGCATTACCCTGTCAGCAGACCAACCAGATGAAAAAATAATTATAATTCAATAAAACTTTTCAATTCAATTAAAAAACACACTTACTCATACACTATGGGATATAAATCATACAAAGCAAGAGCACTGGCACTGTGGGTGATTTTTAACCAGTGCTTTTGATTTGATTTAATGTATGAATGAATGTATATATAATATCACCATAATCCAGAATTGAGAGAAATGTAGCCTGGAATAACGGTTTTCTACAATTAAGAGGGAAACACTTTATTTCTAAAGAACAACAATCAGGTTTTAAAATTATTTGAAAAATTAACAAAAACAGCGCACATTCTTCATGATTGTCAAGTGCAATAGCAATATCAACTTTAGTAGCAGCTGTGATAGTGCTATGCCCTGGTCTAAAACCGGACTGATATTTAAAATGGAATATTTGGTTAACAAAGCACGCACTTGGTTATTTACAGTATTATTTTCTCCAAGAGTTTTGCTAGGCAGGATAGTTTTGAGAAATTATTCAAATCATTTTTCTGGCCTCCTTTATGCAAAGAAAGAACAAAAGCAGTTTTCCATGGTCGAGGAATACTTCCAGTTTGAATTGTGAGATTAAAAACATAAAGATAAACAATTTACTGTTAGTGGAGCTGACAACAATAGCACTGTCAAACATTCTGGAGTAACAGGTTTTCTAAATAAAGTAAGTGTATTTCTGTAAAGAACTTGAACAAAAACCTGCTGTTACGTTCTCCCTGCTGACACAACAACCATAACTGAGAATGAGTTCTAAGGTTCCAAGACTTCTCCATACGGTTTCAGAATCCAGCTGCCAAAGGAAGAAAAGGTGTGTTAAAACACTTATCGTCGTCTTTGAACGGAAGCCAAACATACTATTAAAGAGCCACTGCCCATTTTAATTTTTTCCATCCCATTCCACACTCCAACCACCAGTCCCCAACACAGTACTAAAACAGTACTGTTACTGTACATAGGTTTCCTGCTTTGTGTCAGTTCATCACTATAAACTCTGTTTTTCATTCAGTTCTATGGTTCATTATAGGAGAAGGACACAGAACTCACCACTGTGAATAATATTCTAAAGTAGAATGGCAATCATTGGATGCACGAAGAGAACAGCACTGCCTTTTGTTTGTGTATAAAGCTCTAGTTGGCATTTTACCTGATTAGTTATCAAGTTTATTGCACATCAGATCAGGTATTCACAGTTTGAGGTCTCAGGACATTTTTATCTTACAATCCCATCGTTTTAACACAGAGACAGGAAAAAAGGCTTTCAGCATTTCATCATTTTATGCCTTTTAATGATTTTACAGCACTGGTCAAAGACTACCCGCAGTGCCGATGCACTTGTTTTATATAATTTGATCTCATATTGTATGTATAAATGTGTTTTTATGTATTGGTTAATTTTATTGAAGGTTTTAGTATGTAGGTTGTGAGGTTGTGTTTTAGTATCCTGTGTTCGTTGTTTATTTTGTGTTGCGTTTTAACAGGATACCCATGAAAAATACATTTTCTCATTGGGTTTTCCCTGTCTAAATAAAATAAAATGAAATGAAAATGAAATATGCAACCAAAAATCAAACATCAAAATAAAACCAGACTATATTCTTCAAGCTTAATTTTAGTGTTGATTTGATTTCATTCAGCAAAACTCATTGTCATAGTTCAAATATGACCAGCTGGGTAATAATCGGTGGTTCAATCCATGTTGTGTCCTTGTATGAACATAGTGTCTGGTGGTCATGCTTCCCTCAGTGGCTACAGAAAAAAAACTTACCACTGAGTGAGTGGAGTAAATACAAAACGCATTATCCACCAATTATAAAGCTAATTGTCTGAAAAAGTGCTAAATAATATTAAGGCAATATTATCATAAATGATCTACAGGGGTGTAAAAGCGGGTTACAATATAGGGCACTTTAGCTAATGGGATTACCTAAAAATAAATTATATTAAAATTGCAACCAGAGGATTACATTAAAATGTATATACAGCAGATAATAAGCTCATTAGCAGTCTTTGAGGAATTGGAAAAAAGTTTGTAAAGTTGACAGAACTCCAGCAGTCAAGTGTGGATTACAGCCAAGTGTTTACCTTTTTGTCGCCCGTTCTCACAATAGCAAACACTGAGCGTTTACAGTGTCTACGAAGCTCCTCCCACTGGTTACTCATTATCCCACTTGAGGAATGCAAAAGTCCATTCGCACTACTCCAGTCTCAAGTATCCTCCACTCTGACGCTTTGTGTCGTTGGACTTTATCCCTGAAGATCTGACGACATTAAACAGCACGCCACAGTCACAGAGAGAGGCGTCTGGAAATCACCCACGCTTTTGTCAAATCCACAATGAAACGACTTATCATTTGGCCCTTTCAACTTTTTCCAGTAAAAGAAATTTACAGCAGAGTTCTGCAGTAGACTGCAATACAAGAGCATCATCTTCCAAATGCTAAAAGTTAAAAAAGCACATATGGGTCATATTTTATGGTAGGAACAATTATAGTTTCAGATTAGATTGCGATCAAATGTTCCTACATATTTTATTGTTTTAAATAGAGAATCCACTAAACACATTGTAAATCTTATATCGGATGTGCTGTTTAGTCGACCAAGAGTTTCTTTACACGACAACAGCCCAAAACTTAAGACATGCCCAATACATAAATTAACTTCACTAAAAAGAGGGAGCATTGTGGTGCTGGAAAAAGCTGTTTTTTTAATATATATATATATTATATATATATTGCGCACGCACACGCGCACGCACACACAAAAAACAACTGTCGACTAATAAAACATTTGGTTGCCCAATTAATTGTCGATTGACCAATGAATGGGCTAAAAGATTACAGCCTTAACATTATGAGGCAAGATCATCTTAAAAAGAGTCAATATTAATATTCATAGACGCATGTGGAGCAGAGGTGAAATATAGAGCATGGGTGTATTGAAACAGATTATTGAAAAGGCTGCAAATACTATTTATCACGTAAGGCATATCAATTACAACAGCTGTAAAGGCTATATTTTCAGAATCACTCTTGAATCTGGATCCGTATTTAACTTTACTTCCACATTAAATCATTACATCACATTTTATGACTGAAAATATTTAAAGGCAACTTTCTTCTGAAGTTTCATGACTCAAAACTGTGTCTCTAAGCAACACAACCACAAAACAATGTAACACACCTAGAGAAAATAACATTTAGTGGACGATGTCAGGGTTCAATTTCAATTGATCTCATATCAGCGTCATCATTTAAACACACTTGCATTTCTCTCTCTTTTGCTTCTCTTTGAAAATCTGTTGCATGGCATACAAGTTAACAGTAAAAGGTAAGTACATCACCTTTTACTTTTGTTAAGATCAATTAAAGACAAGATCATGATATTTTTCCCTATCTGCCCACACATTTGACAATGATAATATTAGCACTGATAATGTCAATCTCAAATTTTAAATCAAATATTATTTCGTCTAAAACGTTTGTCACCATTTCACAAAGGATTTGACAGTGAGAACCCGTTCGTAGTCACGCCCGACTTGTGGTTCAGACTCGTCGGTGGCACAGCTGAGGCGGGTCACTGGGTCAGCCAATAAAGCCCAAAGACAGCAGGGATTATGGCACAAACAGATGTTTCTGTGGCACACAGGGCCTTTCTGCGGAGAGATGTGTGTGACCAGAGTTGTGTGCACAACCAGACAGAAGTCAAACTCAAAAACTATTGTTGGAGCAACGATATTCAGTTGTCGTTTTGTTTTTTTATTGCTGGCATATTTTTCCACTCAACGCTGCATGAGTCGTAAGCAACACAATTTAATTATGATTTGTACACATTTCACCCTTTTATGTCATTCAAACCAAGACAGATTCAGGGAGGATGTAAAATATATGAGTTGTGTATTAATATGAATGTATTAGGAACAGTAAATGTGTCAATCCGAGGCCTCAATCAGGAATGGCATCCGACAGAAAACATATTCCAATTCATTTGTGTTTTTGAAGGTCGGAAGGAATATAAAATGAATATTTATATATATATATATATATATATATATATATATATATATACCCCAATTCATTTGTGTTTTTGAAGGTCGGAATATATATATATACCAATTCATTTGTGTTTTTGAAGGTCGGAATATGAATAATATATATATATAGCTACACTTGATTGAGACAAATGTATCCATTATCCAGATATTTGGGCAGCTGACCAAAAACAAAAAACTGTGTACAAAGGCAGTCATTTGAAGGACACAACCATTCAAACCATAAACCTAGTCATTTTAAATCTATTTTTGTATTCACCATAGAAGGAGTAACTACCACTGTAGGCCCTTGTATTGTATAAGGCAATTATTAGCTAGCCTACCATTATCCATTACAGTGCTAAAATTATAAAAGAGCACAAAGAGCATTTCTGCTGTTTAACACAACAAAATACAGACTTTTATTTCTTGACATTGTTAGCCATCTCATCTGCTATTTAAATGGCACAGTATATGTACAATCAACATAAATCTAAAGCGTTCCATCTTGTTACAGTGTTTCCTCATCATTAGTTTACTCAAAGTTGTATTTTGATTGATTCAAGTGTGTCTGAATAATCCTGTATTCTTATACAACTCGTGTTTTCACCTACCCCCTATCCCTGCCCACAGACTACTTGAAAAATACAATGTCACTTTTTAAAACTAAAAACCTGTGAATGACAATCTGCTGCCTGTTACAGTGAAATGTCACTCTGAAGAGGCGGGGCTTATCATCAGGTCTGCAATTTTGAACAGGAAGTCATAGACCCGACACTATTACGAAGCCGTTTTAAACCGGTAGTGTGAATTACAATGAACAAAATGTCAAATGATGATCTACCGTTATGTTATAGCTGAATACTAGTTACCTGGCAAAAAGCAGAATTTGTCTCCTTTACTTCTATTGCTAGTTGGAATATTGACTCTTATTGACAGAAGGTCATTGTTTTTTGGTAATAGTGTAACTAACTAACTGACATAAAGTGATTTGTTTTATTCAATTCTTGCAACTCAACTCTTGCCTGACAGGTTCGGCCAAGATTACCAAACACCAGACTTCAGAGACAGGCGGGCAGGACTGACTGGATGCAGGGGTGTGTTGGGGCTTGCATGTGGCCCAGTGGGAAGCTTATTGTTTAACTTTTGCCACAGGGAGATTTCCTGTTCAAAAGCATATTAAAACCACTTTCACAAGTCGGTGAGACTGGCTCCGAGTGCAGCGGGTTCTTTGATGGGTATCTAACTTCAACACTTCTTTTCTGTCCTCGTTTAAGGGGAACACTTGAGGACACTTGGCGAAGGTTTGTTGGCAGAAACACAAAAGCAGTAATCGGGATCAGCTGAGGCCCTATGTCTTCTGTTAAGCTCACCTGTGCAACCCACATACATTAGAGCTACATTCTGCAGTGCCAAGGAAATGAATGGGCAAAACTTTTAAGGCAGGAGAAGTTAAACAAAGCTGGTGTTTCATTATTGAAAGAATAGTGGAATTCATTGTATTATTAGAGCTTCAATTACTGTAAAAGTAGGGCATCTTGTATTTGATTTTGACTGACTAGAAATATGACCAATGAAACAGGTAAAGACAAGGGATTGGGAAGTGCCAGCTTCCAATTAATGTTGATAAGATACAGAAACGCAACTCAATTAGATTCAATGGCCTCGATACCGATTTCAATACCGCGATGATAGTAAAATAATGTTCTTTTTACACTGACAATACACTGACATTTTCAACAAAAGATAATAGTAACTTCTTTGTTATAGCATGCGGTCTTATACACTATCATTCTGTTCAGTAAAGGTCAGATTTTGTCCTAGTATTGTTATTCTTATTTGTATCGATACTTGCTCAAATTAAAATCTTGTTTTTGTATCAGCTGAGGCTACAGAAGGCTCTCACCACTACAGAGGATGGAGTGAATGAATAATGACTTTATAGAGTGTATCTTTGAGAGGCTTTGAGCGTGCAGTGTAAGTAACGCATCATTAACCTATATTAGCCATTACTAAGTGACTATTTCTTGATACAAAAGCTCAATTCAAAGTGGAGGATTATAATAAACTACAATATACTGCATTTCTTAGTCAAAGAGTTACTGCAGACGGCTTAGCATAGATGCTCAGCACATGGTCCACGCCCCCTGCAGAGAGCTGACAGAGCGTGAGAGAAATATACAAATGAGCTAGAAAGGCTTAGTGCGAACTGGCACTTTTCTGAGAATGAACATACATAAATTCAGGAGCAAGTTAACGTGGTTGAATGTTTTGTGCTGTGAACAACCACCAAAGTTAGCACAGCAAACCTGGAGATACAGAACTGCAGCAAAGCTTACATGTTCAATCAATCAAAGTAATGTTATTTATTGAATGGTCTATGACTTTTTCATGCCAGGGAAAATAACTTTGAAAGTACACAATTACAATTTGTGCCGTACATTCCTGTCATCATAAAGTCATGAATTACATTACAAGCATTGCATTTTATTCTTTACAAACCAAACAAGCAAATCAAATCTGTCGAGCTAAGGGGCCCATGGCGTGATTGTTGTAAGCCTGACGCCACTGTTTACTGGACCAGCATTCCTTCCAGTGTCGGAGTGTGTTCACTGTGATCCTTCTGAGTGAAGCCTGTGGGTCATTAAGCTCATTTTGTGTACTGTGAGATAATGCTCGCCGAGTGACTGGAATAAAAAAAGCAAGAGTATGTTTAATTTTAGCCCCCATGCATACCCAGACCACTTTCAGCCAATGATTCTGACAGACCAAACAGTTGCATGATAACTCTACTATTAAGCAACACGAGCTACAAATACGATGCTTCTGCAAACTGTTCTCATCAGCATCTCTCCAAATTTGACAACCGTCTCACACCAGCGTCTTAACTTTCTTAGCACACCTTATTCTTCTTTAAGTTCTCAGACAATTATCTAGAACTAGAGTGCTAGGTTGTCATAGTAATGCCTATTTTTATTTTATATTATAGTCATTTTAAATTGTTTAACGCATGCCTTTTTGGATTGAATATATGTTGTTTTTATTATTGATCAGTGTTGTATGTTGGACCTTAATGCCGAGACAAGTTCCTATGTTTGTGAATTTTGTTCATTGACAATGGCAATAAACCTTTTCTGATTGTGATTACAGCATTAAAACAAACTGAAGATCAGGACATGTTTATTTCCCTATATATAGCTTTCTGAGTGTTGATTTAACCCATCATCAGTTTTATTTTATTTTTTAAAAGAAGAAAAAAAACTGCCTGTACTGGATTCTGCAATAAGTACAAGCTTCGCAAAATGTCTATAATTTTATGCATTGATATTTTGATTTAAATTAATTCAGCTCTGTGTGTAGATTGTGTTGAAAAGGTGCTGTGCCGGATTTTTATGGCCTAAAGTGTGAAAACAGAACTAGCTCATTTGAAACCGTTAAAAAAACCTTTTATAAAGTGTTTATAATTTATAACGACAGTCCGAGTTTACAGTCAGGGTAAAGCTAACATTAGCATGCCAACAGTGCACTTAATGCTTTGCAGAGAATAAAACTCTTTAATTCGATGTAGACTGGATACAGGGGTCCAATTCTAATCTTAATATATCTGTGCTGGGCAAAATCACATGTTACTATATCATATGAACAAATGTGTACAGGCCCTTTAAAGGGTGATCTTATTTTGATAATCAGTATTACATTGTGTTATGTTATGGTAAATACCACCAGCAAGAAACACACACAAAAAAAAGAGACACAAATGATCAGTTGACCATTTTGCACCTAAAAGCAGTGCAGCGACTACAGTCACTGAATGAAACTGATGAAACCTAACTCCAATAGCACAGGTCTAGTTCATCTTGTTACACATCCTCCGCAGTGGTCAAATTCCTGGGCCGTACTCTGTGCTCTGGACCCCTCCCCCACTGCTCCACAAACTTTGCCCTGTCTCTCTCAGAACTGCTCTTTTACCACCAGAAGCTCACCCCCCCTTTCATCGCAACCTACTCTCTGTCAACCCCTGCTATTTATGTTCTTGTTTGCCCTACACTATAAGCAAACCCATGCCAGGCCCTATGCTGCAGTTTCACACAATTCAAGACTGGTGGTTTGGATTTGGGTCACATTTTGACTTGGGTTTTTATTAAGCCCTGGCATAAATCGTACTTTGGAACTGCATTTTGTTGCTCTTGATCCTTTTACCTGGTTTAGTCCCTGGTTTTATCCAGGCTTTTCCTCCTGGTTTAGGAAATTGCTGATCCAAAACTTTCCCAGAACTAGTTTTGTCCAAGGTTTACTTCTCAGATTTAGTCTTGGATCCAAATCTAGTATAGACAGATATTTTGTTTCGACTTTGCCCTTATTTTTGTTCTTGCTTTAATCCCGATTTAGATCTTACTTCAGACTTTGGTCCAGGTTTAATACCAGGTTCTTCTTGGTTTTGTCATAGTCTGGTTCTTTAGCCATTGGTTTAGTCCTGGTTCCAACTTTTGGGATCTCTTTCTTTCCTTGTTGTGCTGAAAGTTTTAGGGCATGCACAGAGGGGATAAATGGAGCCTGTGTTGCTCTGGCTCGGTTGCCCTGCCTCCCCTGTCCCGAAACCACAAGGCCTGGCTTTCTCCTGAGCTCTGAGTGGGCAGGGCAAATGGAGCAGAGCCAGAGGAGCAAATAATGTCTGACGGTGACCACGCAAGCTACCTGCACATCAAAAGAGCCGTAATACCATTTGTCTGTTGCGGTTCCAAGATAAAAAAAATGTCACAAGGCTATAAATCTTTGGCCTTTGAGAAGCCACACATAAAAGGTTGGGAATAAAATACAAGCTTTAGTTCTGGGTTCAGTTTTGGTTCGGTCATGGTTTAGTCCTGGGTTCTGTCCTAGTCTTAGACCTTGGATTTGATCGTTGCTTTTCTTCTCGTTTATTCGAGATCAGCCTTGTTTTTCTTTTTCCTTTTTGAGGCTGGGTACAAATGTAGCCCCGTTTATCCCTTGTTTAGTTATATTTAGCTGTGGTTTACTTTAGTTCCTTTTTAAAATGGACAGTTTTCTTTGGAAAATGAATGCAATGTAAAAGCGCTAGGCTTTTACACTGTAAAGGCCTAGCGCGTACAGGGAGGACTTTACACACCATTCTGACAGTATTGACTCAAAGCACACACACACAGGAGGAGGCAGGACTGAATGAGACAAATGTATCCAGTTATTTGAGCGGCTGAAAACCCTGCAGCGAATGAAGGCAGTTGTTTGAAGGCCACAAATATTTTAATCATTCAACATACATTTTTTAGCTATTTTTGTATTCTCTAGCTGGGGGAGAAAAGAAAAAGCTACAACTAAACAAGTTGGAAAGTTGTCATCGTTTTGAAGCTGTTAACATGGACAAAAACGTAATGAGATAAATATTTCCTATGTTAACATTGGCTGCATTGAAACCATAAAGTGTAAAATATCAACTAGCTATAACAAAAACATTTGGTAGTTTATGTCCTGTCTGGTCCCTGGTCTAGATCAGTTTTGTCTTTGATTTAGTCCTTGTTTTGTGAAGTAACCTTGTGTCACTTTAGCATAGTGGAGGCCATGATGTAAATACAATAGATATCAATTCATAAGTCATCCTGACATGATCTTATTTGAAATATTGAGCCATACAGACAGTGGCCATCTTGTTCGTGTTGTCTGCATGACAACATCGCCGTCAGTTCCTTTATGCAGCTGTATATTTCAGTCTTCCCTCTCCTATGAGCACCGTGTCCACATTTGCTTTGAACCCTCAAGAGTTGAATACATCTGTTGCATTTGAGCACCACAAATTCAAGCCATCCTCAAGTTCTTTCTTTAATACAGATTTACTACTTTGAATTAAAATCACCCTTCAGGCTCAGACAGAACATATGGCATATAAGATTATACAATGTTTGTCTCCACAACTAAAATACTATTGTTTTGGCTACAGACACACTAGTAACATGCTAATTAATGGGATTTATCATCCTACAGAATCAAATCAAATTAAATGGTCATTTTGTCATTTTCTTGTATAAAGTGAGATCAAATGCTTGATAGTCTGTCCTGGGTGAAAAGACAGGAAACTCATTCTGATTAAGTGGTTTCCTTATTGCTTCCTATTTGCCTTGTGAACAACTCCAGCAGTCGCTTGTCAAGCAAACAAGGGAAAACACAGCCCAGAATCGAACAGTTTGCTCAATCTGTAAAAAGGGATTGACTGAACCGTAATGTTTTATTTTAGCTAGGCTGCGCTGTAACATGTGTAAATCTAGTTAAGATTCAATCAGTACCAAATATACTGCTAGTTTAGAAGAATATAGTACTAGAAATAACAAAATCAAAGCCATTTTCATCTTAATACAACAGTACAACCTGAACTAATAACTAAATAATGAAATAATTGTTTCACTTGTTTACCTGAATAAGCTAGGTTTAGTCCTCAACATATTCCAAGACCAAATTTGAACCTATAACATTGATCTTATGATTAAATTGATTGTTTTGATATCTGATGTCTAGGAACATATTTCAGACATCAAACAGATGACTTGATTATATTATGGACATTGATGATGAACATTTCACAGCCTGAGCTACGACTACGACAGGAACTGTTCTTTCTGTACTCTAATTATATTACTTCCTGGGCCATCAAAGCAAAAAAAAAATCACTGCAGAGACACTAAAAAGTGGTCGGATGTGTTGCCCTAAGTTGCCCGAACAACATGCCTTAATGAGGAAGGGATTTCTGCACCAAATCCATGTGGCAGCTGCCACCACGCCACGCAACCAGAACATACAGCCATGTGTACACAACAAGAGTTCTTACAATTACAGTATCTTTCAATAATCTCGGACACCCAAAAACTGTTGAATCCAGATTAATACAAATATGAAATAGGCTGCAGAATTATTATAAGTAAACAAGACTAAAGCAAGCTACACTAGGACTAAACTAAGACTGATCCAGGATTGATCTGGGACCAAACTACACCATTAAACTATGGTGAGTTAGCCAAGATCGAACCAGGACCAAGCTAAACCAGGAATAAAAGCGAGCTGAACCTTTTCTAGTCCTGGCCTTATTGATGTTTAGTTCCAGGTTTAGTCATAGTTTAGTTCCAATTTTCATGTGATGTTTGTGCAACGCACCCCAAAACTTGACCAACAGACTGGACAAAAACCTCAAGAGTCAACTTACATCAATGTTGAAAAACTCCTGAGTCTCGTCCAGCCCTTGCACTCGGATCTGCAGGCCTCTTCCATGGTTGTGGTTCCCGCTGACCATGTTGGCACTGAGGCTCTGACCAGGCTCCAATGTACTGATACCAGCGTTGAACTGGGCTCCGAGTCTGGTGCCAGGAGTGGGCAGGACCCGGTATGAGCCTTGTATTTCCCCCATATCTTCTCACTCACAGGGGGCTGTCTTCCTCCTCCTCCTCCTCCTCCTCCTCTTCCTCTTCCTTACTCCTAGGGGAAACATAGGTAAACCTGCTATAATTGATGTGGTAAGCACACAGCTATCATAATATTTTGTCTAAAGAGAGTTAACTATAATGAACGATGGGGTTTTCCAGGTTTCCAAACAGTTAGTCTGAGAAAAACTTCATGTGTAACATTAGACGATTTAGCAAAGAACAAAGAAATGTTTTCCGAGTAAGATTTAAGGTAAAACATTCCAGAATTACGCATGATGAGAGGTTTGTTACGTTGCATGGGGGCCAAATTGGGTCAGTCGGCGTACACTTGCGGAAAAGTTTCATCTTCAATCAACGAGAAAAATATAACAACTCTTGCAACAACGCCACAAATTAAATTAAGATTGCATAGGCTAGGCAAAAATACGAACAAGCTACAGACCAAGACAAACTATTTTGTACGAATCGTGCCTCATCCAACTTCACTTACAAGACTGAGCCATGGCACTGGGGGTAACCGAAGTTTCCCCTTTACGCACGTTTATACACACCAAAAACAAACGCAGCGGCTCCATGCACATAACATTACGACGACCAACCTTCAAACTTACCAATTGCTGTCAATTAAAGCCAAATGTTGGAAGTAAGATCGAAGAGGACACGACTTCGCTCCATGGTCGTCGTCTCTGGAGTGCGAAATCAGACCGGGCTGTGATTGGTTGGAGCAGCCCTCGCGCAGCCCCGCTATTGGTTCGTGAGGGGAATGGGATTGTGGGGCTTGACGAGCTGAAGATTTACCTTCCCTTCACTTTAAATAGCTTTAAAGGCCGAAGAATAAACTGGAGTGAGACGGAAAATATACGCGCTGGCTTTTTAAAGGGGTCTCGTCAAGGCTGTCACACTTTCGACAGCCTTTAATCTACTACCAAAGAATGCACAATATTGACGGTTTAATCACTAGATGAACTTTATTCTCGAGTGAATAAAGAAGGACAACTATGACTTCAGTGTGACGTTTGACCCACATATAAACAAAATGATAAGGCCCATCCATTCTGCTGGCTTGCACTTTTCATTTGGAACGTTTAGTGCATAACAAGAGTCAGTAAATTGACCTTTGCTTATTTTTCAAATGGCCAGAATATTGCAATCACACAATGTTCTTTATATAGGCCAACTGCAGTATTCTGTAAGCACAACGCAGAAGTCTGAGGCAGAAAAGAGACATTTGAAAGGGAAAACAGTAAGAGGAGCCATACTTTGTAGTATAGCGCCCCCTGCTGTTGAGAGTTGTGTAATGTTCATAATAAAATCTGTTGCATTTGCTTTGGGTTGTGTATTTGAGTAGCCTATATATCAACTAGAGTAGAGTATATAGCTTTTTTCCCCCTGCAAATTCTATAGTAAATGATAAAGAAACACAAATACATGATGGGTCAAGTTTATCCAGGCCTACCTTTAAGATGCTACTGGTTGGTCTGTTTTGGTTTCTGAAGCAAGAACCATAGACAGTCTATGGCAAGAACACACACGGTGAGTGCAACATTATAGCACTTAACAAATTGTTCATCAATAAATCCCATGTTTGACTTTAATATCCATCATGTGTATTTGCATACGTAGCAGCCTTGAATAAATATACTTAGCCTACAGATACAGCCTGAATGCTTGAACAGTACTAATAGACTAATTGTATATTGAACACTATGGGAGTGTCAGCATAGTAAATGTAATAACTGATTTGAAAAATTGGTCACAAAAGAGAACTAATGTAATGAACTATTTAGTACATTGTAGCCTGTAGAGTGTAACCGTTGACTTTGCTGTAATAATACAACAATTATAGTCTAGAAATGCCTATTGTAATAGGATATTTATGTTGCACTTCATGTTCAGAATAGGCCTACAGAAAAGTAATTCGCATATTCAAGTAGAAAGTATTCAACAAATAGGGAAGAACATAATAAAAAAAAATGGCTGCTGACATTTCACTGTAAAACAGGCAACAAAGCCTGAGCATACACCCTAACTTGGGTAAAAGACAAATAAATGTGTTTACTGTAATGTAATTGTATTTCACAAATAAATAAATCTGAAACTATTCCAGGTACACCCTGGTAAGTGCTTGCATACCCCTGGTTGGGAAGTAATGCCTTGTGGGACAGTCTCATTCTTTCCCAGCTATGTATGTATGTACAGTACGCATGTATGTATGTATATATGTATGTATGTATGTACAGTACGCATGTATGTATGTATGTATGTATGTATGTATGTATGTATGTTAGTATGTTTGTATGTATGTATGTATGTATGTATGTATTGGTTAATTAACTGTATATGATTTTTTTTTCTAATCAATCAATTCACCAATTCACCAATTAATTAATTAATTAATTCACTTTCAGTTAATTGCCGAGGTAAATTTGGCATCCCCACTTTCAAATAACATAAAACGATCCTTTAATAAGGCATTTTGTTTTGTCCATTTAGTAAAAACAATACAGCACGAGTGCTCAGTGTTTCTCAAAATGTACCTCGATGAATTGGGCTCAAATGTAAATTAATAGGAATAGCTGAACGCAAAAACTGCTCTCGATTTTCTTATTTCACGTTTTAGACCATTTTGGATCCACAGGCTACGATGTATATTTGACTATTGGCTGCACCACTTTCTACAGACGTACACAATGTAGTCCCATGTCCTTTAGATTCAGTCTTATGAAAACACAGTCATAGTACAAAATACATAGAGTGAAAAAGTTATACAAGGGTGGGTTTAGGGGCCTTGAAAAGTGCCTCTTGAAACAGGACGGGTCAGGTGACGTTGGAGAGTGTGATTGGTTTGAGGCTCTAGTATATATCCGCCAGCCTTGCGTCCCACCTTCTCGCCAGTGGAGTTTCACCTCAGCTTCTGCACCTTCTGGGCAGACGAGAACATAAAATAAGTAAGTCCACCGTAGCTTTTCATTGATCATATGAACATACATGTTGCCTCTGGCTTTTCCCTGGTGTGTGCTTGCCCGATCTGCACTTGTTGTGAATTGCGATTGCTCCCAGTCCGGCTTTGTGGCCTGATTTCGTGGCGTTTTTCTCCTATGCTCAGCTGTGTGCCTACGTGGACTTAGCGAGGAGCTACACAAGTGCAGGACTGTGCTGGAAGCTAACATTAGCAGCGGAGCTAACGTGGCTACACTTCTTCTCGCACTTTAAACCGGATCCACTGTATCAAATCGAATAGCTTGGGCATATATACAGCTATATATCATTTACTACATAGTCGTGTGTCATTTCACGTCGCTGTTTCCCCCGTTGTCATAAACTGTCTAATTTTCTTCTTTGAGTTGAAAGGAGGGATGAAGGGGAGTGAGCCAGGCTGCGTGTTAGCATGTTAGCCGCTACGTGTCACAGTCACCGCAGCAGCAAAGTTTTTAGCAACTTTGCTAACTTGCAGGGTTTGACAGTAACCTTTATGGTCGCTGGCTGTTTTGTAGTAATGCCGTAGGTTCCTATTTATTTGGAGAGAGTCCCAGTTTGAGGTTTCTAGTCCAATGTCTCAACCTGTAAAAACTCTAATATGCTCCACTTCTCTCAAACCACCCTTGGCCCAGCCATCCTGCTTTGTACCAAAATAAATAAAAAATGCACGTAAAGAGAAAAGCATCCATGTATTTCAGCAATAAATTCCCATTTAATTTAAAGCTAGGGCCTTTATGGTATGTTGATTTTTACAGTGAATGTCAGAAAATGCTCTGGGGCTTGTGGTATTTGCTAAAATGCTTCATGAGCTTTGAAGCCTTACTTTTTATACATTGCTATACTTTAATGAATTCATATTCTGCTTTATGTATAATGCATTGGTCCAGAATCATTGCTGCTATCCAGACCCAGCAGTTACTGTACTCTTGCTCATGTAGTTAACTTGATAACATGTTAGTTTGCACAGACACAGACACTAACCTGCTACTTAACCCCTAATCTGGGATTTGGGTATAATGTTATTGGCCCTTGGACTGTAATAGGGTCCAGCAGTAAGGGCACATTTACCCTATCCATTTGAGGTCAGTGTGACATATTTACTCCAGTTATATCTTGAAAGGTGGTTAATTGTGAGCTTGAGATACATCCTTCATTTCAGACAGGAAAATAAGTGATTGTCATTGTAACTTTATAGAAGGGAAGAGGCTAAATCCACCAAAACCGCAATATTTCACAAGTTCGAATCAGAAAACTAAATTGTTCATAATAGAATCAATTCAGAACATGAAATACTATGCTTTTGATTGTGGAGTAAATGTATTTTAGGTGGTCCTTCTTCCAGGTTCCTAGGGGTATTCTGATGACTGTTTTTGTTTCCCTCAGGCAAAAGCTGGCAGGCTGACGGGCGTTTACACCTTACAGGACGGATTATCTGGTAACTGACCATTTAGCTGGTAAGTTTTACAGCCACAAAAACCATATTCTTCCCTTGTTGCTCCTGTTATCTGCTCTAATGTTTTGTAATTATCATTATTTTTTCCTTGATAAAACTGAATGAAGGGTACTGTAAGTGCTCTACAGTGTGATTGTGATTTCACTGGTCTACACAATCCTAATACCCCAAATGACTCTTGAATGTTATCCATGTAGTTAAAGAACATGTCAAACAAGAGTCTGTTTTATAGTAACGGCAACAACCTATTATGATGAGGACGAGCATTTCAGTCCATTTTAATTTAATTTGTTAAAATAAAACATTTGTCACTTCTGTTTGCTGCCATTTCGTCTTAAATTCAAACTAAAGAGAGCGGCATATTCTATCTACTGTATTATGTTTTCTCACCACATCCTTGTTTGTTTTTCTGAAAGGCGCTAAATGTAAACACATGTCACTGCTCTTTTCTTGACTTTACAAGACTCCATGCACACGCAGTTTTAAGTAGCCATTTATAATAAAAAATGTACAGACTGGAAAGGAGTCCTATTGCACAGTGCAGTGCAACCTTAACTTTATGAAGCCTGACAAGGAGGCCATAAAAGGGGTTATGAAGTGTGCTAAAGGGGGAAATGGCCTGCTGAGCAGCCTACCTCAGCTCCTGCTATATCCCTTCAATCACTTAAAAGACAAGATTCCCATCACATTTTAGTATCAATTTAGTCCTGTAGCATCTTGACCTTGTCTTCTGGTAATATTTTGAAAGCTCGAAGGCAAATTCTACACCCCAAAACCCACATTCCTTTGCTCCTGTTGGCCCGACATGAGTTTTTCTTTGCCAGCTACCTAGGAGGCCTGTCTTCCATTTTGATATAGTGTTTCAGAAGTGCTCTTTGCATTCATTTCTCACAAACTTTGCTTTCTTATGAATAAATGTGAGTCTAAAAGTGAAAAGATGGCAAGATCTCCAATGATTTTGGAGAGAGTGCCTTTCTGGATGGCCTATTTAATCCAATTCACTATGGACATGCAGTCGGGTCAGTAGGCAAATCCTCTTAACCGTGCAGCCAGATATTCTCTACCTGCCATTTGGTACTTAGAGTAGCATTGGACAGTGACACTTTTCAAAAGACACTATGTACTTTCTCTCTGGCCCTACCCACACTTGTTTTGTTGTCTTAAGGACACTCTCACGTATTACTGTGTCAGCGTAGTTGTATTCAGATAGATAAGCATGGTAGTCCTTTAACATAAATTACTTGTGATAAAAGCCTGATTAGTTGGGCTAATGTTTTTAAAGGCCACTGGTGAGAAGTTTATTTGGTTTACTAGTTTAGATAAATGTTCTTAATTTTGTGTCTTGTTAAACTAGTTTTTGAATGGATGACTGCAGTGTTCCTACTGCGTTTACTAAATTTAGAAAGGGGCAGATTGTCACAAGCAGTTGCAAAATTTTTCAGTGTCACTGTAACCCGGGAGTTGTCCAAATAAAACGATGAAGGTGAAAATTGATTTTGAGATGTAGGTTCACGAAGTGGGTGACATGACGATGAACTATAACAGAATGACCCTTCTCTTCAAGGCAAAGTGCAGTCGGTTTAACACATAATCCTCAAGGGACGTCTCATTTGACTAATTTGCATGATTGCGTCTCTCACAAGCCTCCTGGTTTCCATGCAAGTTTCAGTCTCTGAGAAGACGCAGAGAATGAGAGGATAGAAATAAATCTTGGATTATTAAAAATTAAAAAAATAAATACAATTCTGCCCATTTGGACATTTTGTTCTAATGCATAAGTTACAATGAAGTACAACCTTTTGCACACAATACTTGTAAATTCATGGCAAACTAAACAAATTCAGGATAGCCAAAATTTAAAATAGTTTAATTTATGACTTTGCCTTTCCGAAAATAATATTTTGCTTTATTAAGTCTGTTTCTCATAGACCTTTTTTATAAATTCTATTGAAAATATGTTTTTTTTTTTTTTTTGCAGTGACACACTCGGACTCTGTTAGCGTGGGATTTTGACCATGAGCTCAGTCGCTGTACTTACGCAGGAAAGCTTCAATGAGCACCGCAATGGGCTCATGCCAGAGCAAGTTGGAGGAGGTAAGTTTAGGACAAATTATGTGCAGTTTATAATGCAAATCCACATTGAGTAAATGCATTGACTTTCATCTTCAGCAGCTGCTGTGGCAGGACCCAGTGCTGGTGGAGAGGAGGAGGACGCCCTCCCTACATATAAGGACGCCTTCCCTCCTCTCCCAGAGAAGGCAGTGACACCTGAGGCCACCCAGGAAACCACCAACGCCTGGGCCACTAAGCTCCGGCCTCTCAAGTCTTCTGTTATCACCCAGGTACTTTTTGTAAATGCTCTACACTAAGGTTACGCTCACTTACAGAATTACATCATATTTATAATAATGGAGACTGTTCAACATTTGTCCAATGGACTGTACAGTATAAAAGAATAGAACTGTGATCTGATATCATGTTACACACTTTGAATCCTGACCTGACACTTTTGAATAATGTAAACAATACCACAAGATATCTATTTTTGCTTTTATATGAACATTGATATGTTATTTAAAACGAGCCAAGCCAAACTAGTTTTAATTTGAACAATGAAACCGTACCCATAAATCACTTGAGTAACCGAAGACAAAATGTAGCCAATTCTATACTTTGCAACAAAATGTGTTGGGGCGGATAAAATGACTGCATCTGTTGCCGTCACTGTTTCACAATGAGGTCACATTTATAAAGCAATGCACATTACATCAAGGAGTCATTCACCCGTTCAAAATCACTCACCCATTTGTCCATCAATGGCCCAAGGACACAATGCATTGATAATACTTACTTATTGCTTTTGACTCCCGGTGGGGCACAGGTCACTGATGGTAGAGAGGATCAAACTTTGAGCCTCTGCCCTCCCATAGATACAGGAAGTCAACTGCAATAACTCTGAACAATTAATTAAAAAAATAATAATAACTCATCCAGGACCATCAACATAAGAATGACAATATAAAAACAAGTTTGTCAAAGTCTTAGATCATTGTGCTATTTTTATTAATTGTGACTCATTTACCACTCTACGCCATATTGAGTGAATTATGATTTATAACTTATTTGTATTACATAGGTTTTCCATGTGCCACTTGAGGAACGCAAGTACAAGGACCTCAACCAGTTTGGGGAGGGAGACCAGGCGAAGGTCTGTGTTGATATCATGCATAAGACTGGAGCCCACCTGGAGCTCTCCTTGGCTAAAGATCAGGGCCTCTCCATCATGGTGTCTGGAAAACTGGACGCTGTGATGAAGGCTCGCAAGGAAATCGTGTCCCGACTGCAGACTCAGGTCAGTACTATGTGGGTTTTTTTTCCGTCTTTCATTGGTTTGTTTGTTAAAGGGTAATTTAGATCTCAAGATGCTATTATTACGGTATGATTCAAGCATCTGTTTTGCTTTAGTGTAGACCAGTGGTCACCGACCTGGTGCCCACCGGCACCCGGGCGCCCTTTTGTTGCGCACGTTGTCCTGTTCTAGATCTAGAACACTTCATCCAAAGCTTCGTGTGTCACCAAAAACTCCACCAGGCCTATTTATTTGAGTGCTAGGTATATAGAGAATGCATCAGATGAGATGACCAGCTCTGTCACTTTTTAAAATGTTCTCAAAATACACCCAGTAATCACATAGTTTTAAGTCGCTAAAGTCTGAAACTGAAAGTGACCTTTAAGTAACATGTGCGGACAGAGCTGGATCTGCAGCACGGACCGCGGCAAAAGGGTGTCAAGTTCAATAGCGACAGCAAAGTTTTAATTTCACTTAGTTTGGTGACCACTGATGTAGAGAGACTGTATTGTAGATCTTCTACTGATATGTTTTTCATCCATGGTCTAAAAAAAATAATAAAGTAGTAAGTAGTGAATCGGAACATGTTTGCTTTAGTTCCCATTCCTTATTGCCGTTCAGCATACACTTTCTGCTTTGTAGCCCTGAATTGAAGTATGTAATGATTTTAATTTGGCTTGTAATACTATATTTGTGTAACCATTTTGCAGGCCTCGGCTACTGTTGCCATTCCCAAAGAGCACCATCGCTTTGTCATTGGTAAAAATGGGGAGAAGCTTCAGGAGCTCGAGCTTAAGACTGCCACCAAAATCCAGATCCCACGACCAGACGACCCCAGCAACCAGATCAAGATCTCCGGAACAAAGGAGGGCCTGGAGAAGGCAAAGCATGAGATTCTGCTCATCTCAGCTGAGCAGGTAACAAACAGAAAACTACACCAAAAACATTTCCTTTTTTACCAGTGTTTTCCAATTGGGGTGCATGATTTCACATTTTCCTTTAACTGTTAGTTGGCACCCTTTGCAGCCAATGGTCGGTTAACCGATTTCTGTTAACGCTTTTTAGATGATTAACATTTTATTATAATTCCGCCCCCCCACCACCACCACCACCACTGAGCGGGTCCACAATATTGTGAGAATGAATGCAGAGCAGCACAGCACGGCTGAATGAACATGGATAGAAGCTCTGTTTAGGCATGATTATGAATAAACAACTCTGGTATAAAATAAACAGTCACAGTATGAAGTCGTTAACGTTAGCCGCTTACCTTAGCTTTATCTATCTAAGGACGAGCAGCTGGATAATCCAGTCTGTTGTCTTCAATTACGTGAGATCCAATTTATTAAACAAAAAAAAACAAAAAATCTGATTTTATGTTAGTCATACATATTGCAGTGTCTTGATAAAGCCGCCATTTTTGCAATTCAAGTTTTTTTTTTTTCTCTGGAGCTGTCAGATTTGTAAGGGGGCTCTTGCACGCTCTCTGGTGGTACACTTGCATATTACAAGCATATGTAAAAGAGACAAATGAAACCAATTAACCATTCAAAACTCTGGTGTGCATTTAATGACAGTTAATTGAGTATAGACACCCTAATATTTAGTACATTAAAGCTGTGCTTAGCAATATAGTGTATTATTACTTTTATGTTTAAATGTTTTTACATAAGCAATGGATTTGTTGAAATGACGACAGATTTTGAAATACAGACTTCTGCAATTTAGACTTGACTCTATACTATTATAAAGCATCTAATCAGATAAAATGTGTGCATAGTCTGGCGCGAGTAATTTTCTTTTTCCTTGATGCTCTTGCTTGCCAAACTAGCTATACATTCAGTCATTTTGTCAATCTCATGGGGGCAAACACGTCATTATATCAAAGAAAAGTGATCTTAAATGGTTTGGTTTGTTTCAGGACAAGCGTGCAGTGGAGAGGGTGAACATTGACAAAGTGTTCCACCCGTTCATCACTGGTGCCTACAACAAACTGGTGTCAGAGATGATGCAGGAAACTGGAGCCCGGATTAACGTGCCTCCTCCAAGTGTCAACAAAACCGAGATCGTCATCACTGGGGAAAAGGAGCAGGTGGCCCTTGCTATGTCTCTGATCAAGAAGATTTATGACGACAAGGTACGACATGTTCAGTGTTAAATTGGGCTTTCAATGGGGCAGCCCAATCCTATGTGAAGAAAAACTGATCTGACTCACACTATATTTTGCTACACTGTAAATTGCTAGGGGGAAAGTTTTTATTTTAAGATTGAATACATTTGTTGGATTGAAAGGCAGGTTTATTTGTAGAGCACAATTCGTACACAAGGCAATTCAAAGTGCTTCACACAACAAGAAAAAAAATTCATTAAAATCACAAAGACAAGACAGAAATCGCAAAACATTAATTTAAAGAAATTTAAAGGTGCCATTTTCATGCTATCCGTCAAAAAGTTTAAGGCATATAGGAGAAGAGTGCAAAGAAAATCATTTCAGTCATATGCACAGCCAAACAGTTTTTATCTTAGATTTGAACAATGCCAGAGTAGAGGCCTGTCTCACATCCTCAGGGAGACTGTTCCAGATTTTAGCTGCATAAAACGGAATTTCAATAAGTCTTCTAACAACTCTTTGTTTTACAGAAGAAGAACACCACCACTATTGCTGTGGAGGTGAAGAAGTCTCAGCATAAATATGTGATCGGCCCCAAGGGAAACACTCTGCAGGAGATTCTGGAACGAACTGGTGTGTCTGTCGAAATCCCACCTTCCGACAGCAGCTCAGAAACTGTCATCCTTCGTGGGGAGCCTGACCGCCTGGGTCAGGCCCTCACTGAAGTCTATGCCAAGGTAAACCTTAACTTTAGGGTTGTTTTGTGCAGTTTAGATTAGATTAGATCATCTATAGATTAAATAGAACCAGATAAGTGTAACATCTAAACAATGCGGACTGAACTACGAATAATAATGAACTGCAATACAAACCTAAATTTATGACCTGACTTGCCTGTAGCGTGGGAAGAGGTGGAAATGAATTGACTTTTGATTGCATGTGAAATATACAAGATGTTTTGTTTTTTTTCTTTTGTAGGCAAACAGTTACACTGTTTCCTCGGTCTCAGCTCCTTCTTGGCTTCATCGTTTTATCATCGGCAAGAAGGGACAGAACTTGGCCAAGATCACCCAACAAATGCCCAAGGTCTGATAAACACTTTTATAAATACATATTCAAAACTACTGTAATCAAAAACAGTTAAAACTTATTTATGCGTGTTTGTAGGTGCACATTGAGTTCACCGAGGGAGAAGAAAAGATCACCCTGGAAGGACCTACCAAAGACGTACAGATGGTGCAAAGCCAAATTGAAGCCATTGTTATAGATTTGGTATGAAATCATTTTACATTAACATTACAATGAACAGAGTAAATTGTTATCAAGAAACCTTGTTCATATCTAATCCTGACCTCGTCTTATTTCTCCCCTAAAGGTGAGCCGAATGGACTACGCAGAGATTAGTGTGGATCCCAAGTTTCATAGACATCTGATTGGAAAAGGGGGAGTTAATAGTGAGTCAAAGGCTGCTGAGCTTTTTTTAATTTTGTATTATATATTTTTTTTCATACACAATGTAATCATTTATTTGATTATCATTTTAGTCAACCGCATTAAAGAAGTGCACAAGGTGACTGTCCGAATCCCTCCTGACAACGAGAAGAGCAACTTGATTCGAATTGAAGGAGATCCACAGGGTGTTCAGGAAGCCAAGAAGGAGCTGCTTGAGCTGGCGTCACGCATGGTCCGTACAATATTAGGTTTAACACTTCTGCCTTTATGGATATATCTATCATTATTCTGATGACGTGAATTACAGGAGAATGAGCGTACAAAGGACCTGATCATTGAACAGCGTTTTCATAGAGCCATTATTGGCCAAAAAGGGGAGAAGATCAAAGAAGTGCGGGACAAATTTCCTGAGGTAAAACTAGATTCACTTTGTTTGAGATGATTGAATTCATGGGATGATGAATCTACAAGAATAAATGATGATCTCTACTGATTCCCACAGGTCATCATCAACTTCCCCGACCCTGCACAAAAAAGTGACATTGTCCAACTCAGAGGCCCGCGAAATGAGGTTGAGAAATGCTCCAAATTTATGCAGAAAATTGTGGCTGAAATGGTAAATACGGTTTGTTTAGCGCCTCAACTATAAATCTGAAACACTGCTTAATCTTTAGTAATTTAATCCAGGTGGAGAACAGCTTCTCTGTCTCAGTCCCCATCTTCAAGCAGTTCCACAGAAATATTATTGGCAAAGGAGGCTCTAACATCAAAAAGGTATGTCACAATGCTGCATTCACTTGTGGTAATTTGATTTAGACAAGATATATTTGTTTATATCTCTAGATTCGCGAAGAAACAAACACTAAAATCGACCTGCCTGCTGAGAACAGTAACTCAGAAATGATCATCATTACTGGGAAAAAGGCAAACTGTGAAGCTGCACGCAATCGCATCCTGGCTATTCAGAAGGAGCTGGTAAGGAAAATACGCTGCAATCAAACATGTAGTAAATAGTGGTTCATAGAAAATTATCTTTTGTTTCCAGGCAAACATTGCAGAGATCGAGGTGTCCATCCCCTCCAAGCTGCACATCTCCCTGATCGGATCAAAGGGCCGTCTGGTGCGGTCCATCATGGAGGAGTGTGGAGGAGTGCACATCCACTTTCCCACTGAAGGCTCGGGAATCGACAAAGTGACGATCCGTGGACCTGTGGAGGAGGTGGAGAAGGCCAAGCAACAGCTGCTGGCCCTGGCTGAGGAGAAGGTCTGTAGTGCAGGATAAAGCCTTAGAAAGTTGTCTCTGCTTATCTATAAAGAGAGCTTGCAACTAATTTCCACATCAAACATTGATACTTAGGCTTTAACTGTTGGATTTGCACAATATTAAATCCAATAGAGATTAGAAGAATGAAATCCTTTGCCCTGAAATGAGGCGTCAGTATCTTTGTCAATAATTTAGCACTTTGTAGGGTGGAAAAAATACATAAATTATGAGCAAACAATTGGAAAGTTATTTGGTTTCCAGTTTACTGAGAAATGGCCACCTCCATTTGCTAAATAATTCAGTGCATTGAGTGTTGGTGTAGGTTGTCTTGTCTGACACTAGATGGAGTCGTTTTCATGCAGTTCCATTCTTGACTGGCATACAATGACAATAATATGTATCTTGATTCATTTTGTGCACCGAAGTAGTATTTATTATAGCTTTTAAAAAAACACTTCCTCAGTTGATAACTTTGCATTTAAAACTTAAATTCTTTCTACAGCAAATTAAGAGCCACACTGCTGAGCTGCGTGCTAAGCCTGAGTACCACAAGTTCCTGATCGGTAAAGGAGGTGGAAACATCCGTAAGGTCCGTGACAGCACAGGAGCGCGCATCATCTTCCCCACAGCGGACGACAAAGACCAGGAGCTTATCACTGTGGTGGGCACCGAGGAGGCCGTGAAGGAGGCGCAGAGGGAGCTGGAGGAACTCATAAAGAGTCTGGTGAGGAGCCGAACACTTTGTACCAGATGTGGGTTGAGTAGGAGAAATGATGTAGTTCTGTATGATGTTGTAATAAAAGTAAAAGCTGAAAAGTGTTCATGAGGAGAGCTAGTCTTTAGTTATTAGATGGTGAGGAGTAGGGCTGAACAACTTTATCAGAAAATGTTTGCAAATAAATTGCAAACATAAAATTTTGCTAAATATTTAGTGAAACATAAAATAATGTAAACACTTGAGAAGACTGAAATAGGAACTGTTAAATTAATCCAATGCATTTAGGAACATCTTTTGTAGAGGGTGAAATGCCCAGGTTAGAGGCGGTATCTAAAAATGTAGATTCAAATTTGGCTTATCTTCAAAACGGCACCGTAAATGATAAAAGTTAAACTTTCAAATAAGGGTACAAGGTGATAGGTGATTCCATTTGTTTGATAATTAAACACTTGTTTTAACACATCTGACTATAAGGATTTAAATTTAAAAAAAGAAAAAAATATTTTTTTTTGTTTATATCATCCATTCCTAAATAGGGTAGGATATTTTGTCTGTGATTTGGCAATATTGATTTCCTTGTAGCCCTACTGAAGAGATTTCCCCTTTTTAAGTATTTGAATTTTGTAACTGACAAGGAAGACAAAAGTAATAAATAATAATGCTCACATAATATCTGTATGTTGGCAGGATAATGTGGTAGAGGACACCATGAGTGTGGACCCAAAGCACCATCGTTACTTCGTGGCTCGCCGTGGACAGGTCCTGAGAGATCTGGCGGATGAATACGGAGGTGTGATGGTCAGCTTCCCTCGCACTGCGTCTGGGAGCGACAAAGTGTCTCTCAAAGGAGCCCAAGAGTGCGTGGAGGCTGCTAAGAAACGCATGCTGGAGATTGTGGAGGACCTGGTTAGTAGTATATGTAAAGAAACAACATTCATAGCTGATAAGGTCTTGTATAGCTCAAAATAGTTCAAAACAACAATTTGACGGCACATCTTCTGGATTCTTGTCCAATTGTCCTGCTGCCACTCCCCTCATGTTCATTTTGGCTGTATTTCTTTAAACAATTGTTCCCTGTTTTCCTCATTTGCAGGAGGCTCAGGTGACCGTGGAGTGTGTGATTCCTCAGAAGTTCCACCGCTCCATCATGGGCCCCAAAGGCTCCAGAATCCAACAGATCACCAGAGACCACAACGTGCAGATCAAGTTCCCAGATCGGGAGGACCCTCAAGGTGAGAAAATGACCTTTTACTGTGTTGGAGCATGGCTATCCTAATGGCTCCCTATCAATTCCTTTAAATAACAAGACTGCATCGACACCAATAACGCAGGTGAGTCTACTTAACACAACACGCTGTAGGGACGACACAATGTCACATTTTTATAGTTACAATTATTGCGATTTATAGGAAACATTGGCATTTTATTTTTGGGAAATATTCACCGTATTTTAGGATTCTGAAACCAGGGATGGGAAGGGAAAATGGTTAAGATTCCAACAGAAACAAAACTCTTTCAAGGTCAAGCCATTGACCATTGATGAGGTCAAATATTTGAATCGTTTGGACATAAAATGCTATGTAATCAATTAGTTTATTTACATGCAAGTTAACTCTCGATGTTGTCTTAGTCGACCGTTTTTTTGTTCTTTTTTATAAATTGTTGACTAATAACTATTGAATTACCAGTGTATACAATTTTATATGCTCAAAAGTTTCTATTAGTTAGTTTTTGAACTCTTTATATGTGAAGACAGAATTTACTAGTACTTCTCTGTATGCGTAGATATGTTGTCTTGTAAGTGCAGTTTGGGTCAGATCACGGACATTCTGAAGCATTTTTAAGCGTTTTTGTCAACTAATCCATGCAAAGATCACGGCTTTGGTCAACTACAGCCTTATAAACGATGAGGAATACTTTCTCTTGCCCTTTCTCATCACATTCTAGATTCTGAAACCCACCAACGTCTGCAAGTCTTTCTGAGTATAACGTAACATGTTTCTGCTTTCTAGCCGCATCTCCTACAGAAGCACCACCAGCACAGGAGAACGGAGAGGCCAACGGAGAGGTGAAGGAGCCAGTGGATCCAAATGCACCCAAAAAGTGTGACGTAATTGTGATCTCTGGCCGAAAGGAGCGATGCGAAACTGCTGTGGAGGCATTGAAGGTCAATATAGAAGTTCTCACGCTCAGCAGCTTCTATTATAAGTAGGTTTTTAACTGAATTTTCGGTTCTTTAGGCCTTGGTTCCCGTCACTATTGAGGTGGAAGTGCCTTTTGAGCTACACCGATACATTATTGGACAGAAAGGAAGTGGAATTCGCAAGATGATGGATGAATTTGAGGTATGCCATGCGGACAATGTTACAACTTGCACAAAAGCTTTTATATTTTCCTTATCTTCAAATTTAATCTGACCTTTTCTGTTGCGTTTGCTCTTAGGTGAACATTCAAGTGCCTGCACCTGAGCAACAGTCCGACAAAATCGCCATCACCGGCTTGTCCAGTCACCTTGATCGCGCAAAAGAAGGCCTCTTGGAACGCGTCAAAGAACTGCAAGCGGAGCAGGAGGATCGGGTCAGTGCTGAGCAGAGACTGGAATGTCTGAAAGCCTGAGAAATTCAGAAGATGCATAACATTCATTTGGAGTTGAGCTGGTTCTCAAATGTTGACGTTGGACTATTGTTTTCACATTTTCAGGCACTCAGGAGCTTCAAACTGACCATCACTGTGGAACCCAAGTATCACCCTAAAATTATTGGCCGTAAGGGTGCTATTATCACAACCATCCGCACGGAGCATGATGTCAACATCCAGTTCCCTGAGAAGAATGACGAGAACCAGGTTAAGCATCTAACATTTCTCCATTATTATATTTATTATACATTTTTTATGTACTGAAAACGCCAATGCAAGCAAGTGATTGGGGTGAATGGTTTGTGTGTCTATGTCTCTGTTAACCCTGCGACGAGTTTGCCACTGTCCAGGGTGTACCCCGCCTAAGGCCCAAAGGCACTGGGATAGGCTCCAGTCACCCGCGACCTCTAACGGGAACAAGCGGTAGAGAATGAATGAATGAAATTTATTGCAAATCTACACCGTGTTGTACAGAGAAAGTATTACATTTGAAATTTAAGACCGAATTATTACTTTTCAAGAACCATTGTATAGTTCTTACATTTTTGTGATCCTTGTTTTAGTCGTAGTTATGTTTTTATATTTTGTTTTTATGTTTCATGATTTAAGCTGAATGTTTGTCATGGTTTAGCAATTATAAACTATTACAGCATATTGCCTTAAAATATTGCAAGATTATAGTCTTATAGTGGACGTCTTTATCAATGCATACTATTTGTATCCAACACATGTTAAATAGTTTTTAATGCTGATAAATGTTTTATTCCCCAAAAATCTCAGATTTGTGCATAGCATTACATTTTAGCCAGACGACATTAAAGCTTTTCACGTGACCAAACTGAAACTGCCTTTGTTGTAGCTCATACATGATTTGCGTGTAAAATAAAATGTATTGGAATAACCTGGTTATGATCAACTCAAAAGTATTAAATCATTTTTCTTTTGTGCAGGATCAGATCACTATTACAGGGTATGAGCACAAAGCCATAGCTGCACGTGACGCTATTCAGGCCATTGTGGATGAGCTGGAGGAGATGATCTCTGAGGACATAACCCTAGACAGCAGGGTTCACGCCCGCATCATCGGAGCCCGCGGCAAAGGCATCCGCAAGATCATGGACGAGTTTAAGGTGATGCTCTGCTCAAGTTTGTCACACCTTTTTTGTTGCGTAGACTTCCAAATGTATAAGCAATGCGTGGGTGTACTCTCGTGGGCGTCACTTTACATTTTTGTTTTTATGTGCATTTGCTTAATTCAGTGAGTGGAGTCAAAACATCTGCAATATGACAGTTTGTGGCAAATTCTACCACAGAATTCTTGTCTGCTCTTCGTGCAACATTCTGAAAAGCTTATCGTTTAGTATGAATTGAATCCAGTTCATTTAGCTTGCCTCATGAAATAAATATGATTTACTTCATTCTCTCACACACAAATCCAATCGTTCATATTGTGTGTACACTGTCCGTATGTGGTTTTTAAAACCTTTTGGTTTGTCATTCACTTGACGCTTCAAATAAAGAATAAAATGTAATGGTTTGCAGCTGGACATTCTTTGTATTGTATAGGAATCTTTTATTTCAAATGTCCACCAGCTCTTGCTCAATCAAAATAATCCTTTTGTGTAACAGCATTAATTCAAGGTTGAGGAGAACAATTTGGATTCTGGGTCTTTCTTGTAATAATGATAATAAATAACTTAAACGCATCTGCTGTTCTTTAGGTTGACCTCAGGTTTCCTCAGAATGGAGCTGCAGACCCCAACGTCGTGACAGTCACCGGTCGCCCTGAACATGTGGATGAAGCCATCGACCACCTCCTCAACCTCGAAGAAGAATATGTACGTGTCTTTTCCTTTTTAAATATGTACTTACTTATACTTGTTATGATCTATTCTATGCAAGCAAGTACGGGTCATTCACTCCTTTTATACAATTCCAAGTGGGACAACAGTGGGACAATTAGTTGCAAGTGGCAGTTGGTGCAGATTGACAGGCATATTCCTCTCAGTCAGCCCCAGGGCATGTAGCTTATCACAAAGTGTGGGAAGTGAATGAATAATGTAGTGTAAACCACTGAAAAGAAAACATGCAAGTCCAAGGCATTACAGTTAATAAATATAAAAAAAAAAGAATTACACAGATTTGGAACCTGGTAATTTACATTGAGGTCCTTTTTTTTTTAATCCTGCTATTCAAACAAAAATAAACATGGGCTATATTGACCCATCAGTTGACATTTTGCTGTCATTTTCAGCTGGGGGATGTTGTGGAGAATGAAGCTAAAATGGCGTACATGAGGCCCTCTGTAGGTAGTGCTGCTGCTGCTGACGACCAGCGCGGACCGTCCAAGGGTTTTGTGGTGCGAGAGGCTCCCTGGGCAGCCGGCAGTGAAAAGGTAAGCCTTTTTAAAGTTCTGATGTTATTTATTTAAAAATTAACTAATTTAAAAGAAAGCACAAAAAAGTAAAATACTTAACCCCGCAGCCAATAGGGTTAACTCGATTTCTGATGTGGAACACAGTATTTTCAGTTTATGTCAAAGCAGTGGTGCTAAAGCATGTTTAAAGGACAATAACTTCTATGTTTTTTGTTGTTGTTTTTTTTAGGCTCCTGACATGAGCAGCTCCGAGGACTTCCCCAGTTTCGGAGCCCCGGTGGCCACAAAGACCTCCCCCTGGGGACCCAAGCGCTTCTAAAACATGCTGCTACACAAAACGGGCCTGAATCAAACCAGACACGACCCCCTCTGTGTCCCCCTCGTGTCCAGGACTGACCGCTGACCCCAAACTCTTCAGTTCTGAAAGTGTTAATCCCATGTCATTAGCCCGACCTGCAGTTTCATTTGGTCTAAACGTGCTTTCAGACACTCTTGTGAGCTTTGTAACTACATTAAATATACGTCTAACAAAGCAGCAGCGGCCTGCGCAGTCTTAAAAGGCTGGCATTTAAATGTTGTTTAGAGATGACATTTTATTGTGGTTTGAACTGTTCTGAAACCAAATTAAATGGTGGCCAGACATCAGTTTCTTTGAGCTACCCTTATCTTAGTTGCCTTCGCGGGGTGGGGTTAAGTGATTGAATAACAGCTGGCGCCACATTAACACGTCGTGAGGTCCAGCTTTTTCAGTGACACTCCTTCCTGCTTTTCTCATGTAGCCGAGTGAGATCTGTGACGTCAGCTCTAAAGCACATTGTAGAATTGCCCTGTCTAAACTTCCATTTGCTTGTAACTGTGCTTTTTAACTTGTGATCCTGCTAAACTAGTGGCACCTTGTAGCCTTATGAATTGGTAAACTCTAGGATGGCGAAGAACGGCTGTAATCAAACTGCCAGATGCTTGGAGACATGCCAGAACTAAACCTACAACACTAGGCCCAGTGCTCCTGTGCGTCAGCCTCACACTAACTGTTGAAGGTGATTCATTTTAAAGTAATGACTGTTTGTGAGCTATTAGCAACCATCATGTGCCAACTTCCTGTCTCATCATGTTCTGTGTAACTCATCTTATGGGTCAGTGTCCAGTCCCTTTGTCTTCCAGTTGCTATGCAGCTTGTTCTGTTGAATAGCAATGGCCCTTTTTTTAACAGCCTTAAAACTAGAACGATACAAACTGAGTCACGCTGATGCTGAAATGTGTACAAAATGAACTGGAAGGAAGTGGTTCTTTTGAGAGCTTTGGAAATCAATGAATTTCACATTCAGCATCAATCAGCCTTCGGTTTGTATCTTTGTAGTAAAGAATGAAAAGATTATGCAAATACCATTTGAAGTGAACGGTTGTGGATGACACTGGAAAAGAAATTGTCCAAAAATCAATAAAAATCGAAAATCTTATTCAGTATTGGGTTTTTTTTGTGTCCTGCTAATATATATATTTTTTCCTCCAAATGTATTCAAAGTGTAGACCTATCTTAATCATACAGGCATTTAAAGTTGTATAGTTTCCAAGACACTTGGAAGACTTTCCAAGAAGATAAATGCAATTTTGGATTTTTTTTTATTTATTTTTTATTCTAAAATGAACTGTTGAGCTGAGTGCTATACATGAGATAGGGATATTTCAAAAAGTTTCATTAGTGTTGACATTGACGACAAATCAAATCCTGTTACTTTGAATTGAACTTCAGAAGTTCCGGAAACATGCAATATTCACCAAAAGAGGGCACCAAAGACTTACTTTTCTGTGCAAAATTTTTCAGGGAGCTCTTATTTAGTCACACAAGAATAATTAAACTCAAGGTCATTTTATGTGACGCTCATAACTCCTCTGCATCCGTCCCAGTGGTCTTTTAGTCTCAATCAAGATCCACAATATCCAGACAAACCAACAATTGGTCCAGTTTATTTAATTAATGCATTTGTTTTTACAGTTTGAAGCTGGAGGGCTGTAGATAATAACCACAAACACTGGTAAACTGATGCCCACTATTTACAGATAAGAGTAATGGGATAAACAACAACAATCTGAAATATTGTCCTAACATTTAAGAGGGACACAGGCAAAATTCAGACTTCAGCCAGGCAGGCTCCTTTAGGGCTAGATTTACTCTTGCATTAACAGCATTACATTAACAAAAGCAGTCCAAATGTTTTTTTTTTTAAAAAGCTACAACAAGAAAATCATGTTTTAGAAGGCACATTTTGTCTTTACATTCATCAAGATAACACAAAACCTTTAGCTAAAGTCAAAGATGGTTAGAAATAGGATAGTAGGATACTTTATAGTAAAAGGTTAGAGTCTAAAGTAAGCTATACATAGTCGAATCTCTGGGTGGACTGGCGGCCATCGCTCTGGGCCTTGTAGGAGGCGTAGGCGGGGCGAGGTCTCTGCTCCTGTCTGTACATCTGTGTGTGCTGAGAGTTGGCTTTGTACGCCATTCCATCATATCTGAAGTGACGAACAACAGAGTGGTTATGGACAATTGAGGGCAGGAGGAGAGAAGCTAAAGATAACTGACCTTTAACCTGTATTTTTAGACACAGACCCCTGGATCTTGCTGCTTTTTACAGTTCTAAATGTCTATAAGTGTTTTGATTAGAGATGCCATGGTATCAAATTTGAGTGTTACGATTATTGTGAGAAGAAAAATCCCGATGTAGCAATTATTCATGATCATTGACACTAGACCAAACACCACTAAAATACTTCAAGATCACTATTTAAACTACGTGAATGATAAAGTAAAGTTAACAAGTTAATAATACGGTTAACATAAACAGAAATCTTTTTTCATTGGGTTTTCTGCTTCTTAAATCGTCAAGATTATGATTTTTTTTAGTTCTTAAGATTATTATTGTGACTGTTGATTAATCAGATAATATTGACATCCATAGTTGTGACTAAAAATGTTTTTTTTTGTCATGTGTTATGTGACATTTCTCTCTCTTTTTTTTTTTTTTTTCCTTTTTTTTTTTTTTTTTTGAGCCTTTCAGGACCATAGGACAACCCTTTAGGTCAGATCTATGTCACATTGTCTCTTTTTCTTCACTCATTCCATTGCTTGTATGGGCCTTAAGTGCACACGATGGACCGTGTTGACATAAATGCTTGCATAAATTCGGTGCACTATATATTGGCTACTACAAGTGAACTTATTGCAAAAAATCATTTCAATAAAAATGTATCTCCCGCGTATTCAATTTTCCACATGTGTAAACCTGTATTAGAAAAAGCGTCCCCATCTGACTCCAAAAGCAGAATAAATGAGACACAGGCAAAAGAGTAGAGCCGCTGTAGTGCTTTGCCAGCAACATCACAAACATTTTCAAACGCATTATGCACTGCCCAGGCAACCACAATGCCACATTTACAATCTGCTGAGTGGCTCCTGGTCATTTTAAAGGGAGGTCTTAGAGCCTTATACCAGGACTAAATGTGTGGTTTTGTGCCAAAGAGAACTGCTGCCATGACTTCAGTGTGTGCATTGAAGTGGGAATATACAATGTTTACTATAGTCACTGTCAGGAAGTGTGTGGTTAGCGGACAATGCCATATTTCTAAGCCTTTTTTGTTAGCTAAATAAGAAGCTATCAAAAGGTCACACAGTTGTTCCTCTTATAAAATTGCAACTAAGAAGAAACGTGAACTAACCCATGGAAAACTGAATTTGTTTCGTCCTTCTGTGTATCTGTGTAAAAACAAGGGGATTTCATATGTATTTAATTATTGGATCTAATTTTACACATAAGAATAATTGTCATTTTAAAAATATGTTTTTGCTACGTCTGTATTTGAACGTGCAAGGGTGCATTGAGTGGGTTGTCACAAAGTATATTAAAGTCCCAAAAACCTACTTCTCATTTCTGTCAGGAACCATCCCCCTGCAGGCCAGACACATCATGACACCTCCGATCAGCAAGATGGCGCCACCGATCCACCCCACAAACAAAGCTGGGCCAAAGGTGTATCTGAAAAAAAAAAAATGAACAATGAACAGCAAAGGGGCGAAAGAAATAAAAACCAACAATACACGTCATGTTTTGTTATTGTTATGTTTTGTTTGTTTACCTGGGGGTGAGCGATCCAGTGAGCCCACCTACATTGTTTCCACCCATCATTCCAATGCCTCCATCGGCGAACGTGGTGAAGCGGAAACTTTGGACGATCAAATTAGCAAAAGCCGACACTCCGGCGATGGCACAGACTCCTGAACACAATGACACATTTTTGATTAACATGATCACACATGGAAGGCTACTCATTATATTCATATTTGTTTAGATGTAAATGTCATCCCAAAATTTTGAATTTTAGCAGTGACTGTCAAAATTGTCAATGATGAGTAGTGACATGTTCTCAAAAGAGCTGCTACAATCTAATAGCAAACAGTGAAAAGGCGAAACAGTTGTAGAAAACCAGTGAAACCACAGGAACGCCGCAGGCTACGCTCACATGTATCACTAACAGATTCGTGAAACAGACTTTGCGATCACATTTACAGCAGAAATTTAGCGGTAGAGCTCCCCCTGCAGCTTCCTTGTGAAAATACACTGTCAGAGAACTGTTGAAATATTTCAAACAAAAATACATATTTATCACTGGGACAACAACAAATAGCAAAGACATTTAAATTTGACTTAGCTCTCCTTTAAACTGATCACGTAAATAAAGATGTTTTAAGTTGTTGAGGAAATTCATTGTTGTGTGGTGAGTTGAAGTGTCCTTTATCTCCCCTTATCCTTAGCCAACAAGCAAGCTAAGCTCTGCAAAGTCGGATTAACAAGGTAGAAACTACTTTCAGTTTCCAATTTACTGTATAAACAGACAAAAATGAAGCCACAAAAGCAAAGACACACATTTTGTCCGTTGTGCTGTCTACTATTATAATTGTCCTTAATTTAGTATGTTTTTGAGCAACTACGTTCAAGTATTCCAAAGAACTGTACCTGCCAGGAGGTTTATGATGCCTGCTGTCAGTGTCATGGTTGCCTTGATATTGTTCTCCATGTTGCCCATTTTCAGACATTTCAGTGCAAAGATGGCGATGAGACATCCAATGGCTCCAAGAACAAACCCAACGATCATCAAGGCTCGCACGGCCTGGAGCAAGGCTGGAAGTGGAAAGAAAACACACAAATCCAGTAGGCTTAAAAGCAATCCAACTGGAAAAAAACAACAAACACCCCCCCAAAACATTTTCTATGTTTGACACAAAACTGTAATTCATACATCGCTGTGTGGCTCAGTAGTAATTAGGTGGTATTGCACATATTGGTTGAGTTCAAATTCTACAGTTTTCTAAAGAAAAATTAAAAATTATGTATTGATAAAATTTTAACTCAAGGTTTCCAACTGACTTTTGCAATTCCCTTATAAAACATCATATTCCAGTTGTATCAGGCAAAACATCTGTCAAAATACATGTTTTAACAACCTCTTGGTCCACTCCTGTGCTTACTCTATAATTGTGTATCCCAACAATGTGCATTAAGAGGATTAGCTGCCTTTTTGGAAAACTTAAGTCGGTCTGAAAAAAGTGAAGTGAAAAAGTTGTGTTTGTACAGCTTGGCATGTTAAAAATAGTGACCAATGGCCTGTCGTATTGTACCTGTATAATTCCTGCTCTTAAGCCCATAAACCCTTGTGCATAACGTGCATTTGAGAGTATTCAGTCGCTAAGTCGAGTGTGCAAATGTGCTTTACATTGTGTAGCGCTCCTTAAAGCTTCTGCTTGCTCAGCTTAAGCCTCGGATGTTTCATCAAATTTCCATTGGATTCCAGAGAGACGCCATCTTTTCTGCTGTCGACTGCAATTTAACGCAATGGGGAAGTGGAAGAGTCCCCCAAAAACCTCCCCAAAATTGTAAAGTCCTGTTAAAATGTCCTCCTAATCCAACTGGCGGAGTCACAGATAACGCTTCATATCTGAGGGGAAGTCTATCACCTGCAGGGACTGGGACAATTAAAGAGGGGCGCTACAGGGTTGTCCTGTGCACCAGTGCTTCCAAACTAAAGGGCTATGTGCTACAAATGTAATGTTTTAGCCGTTCTTTTTAGTGAAGATGGCAATTTGGGTGAAGAATCTTGCCCAGTTGCACAACAAAGCAGGATAAGGCAATTGGAAGACAATCTGTCACTAAGATGATGTTGATGTGGTTTCAATAATAAAAGAATGTATATCCTGAAAGAGACTGAAACAGCAGCAGCACAAACCAAGAACCATTATCCATGTAACCGAAACAACGCCATTTTGTGCTGTTCAAAAAAAAAATGTTGGCGTCATCAAATGGCAGCTCCTGTGCATTCTTATCAGGAGGCTCTTATCAGATGTTTGTCTAAAACATCCATTCTCCTTTGTGCCACTTTCAGGAACCAGTGAGTGCACACCTGTTTGAACCAGAGGAGTGAACTGACCTCATTCATTTTCAAATGCTTGAAATACATTATTTCCTCCTGACTCGTTTGACAGCTCATTATGAATAAAACATTTGCCATTTTGATCATATTTTAATCCATTTGTGGAGCCATTTTGCCTTGACTGAGGACAGTATGACAGCTTTTGTGTTAAGTGATTTAAACACTACATTACATTCATTCATTAACTAATTTATATGTTTAGGGATTATTTTATTCTACTATGTATTGTGGTACAGTGATGAAATGAACTTCATATACATAAGGGGAAACACATAAATCGCAATGAAGCATACAGAATTGCATTTATGTATGACTCCTTTAGCGACAAAATAATTGAAATAATACAAATGCAGCCTATGTAAATGTATTATTTCAAAAGTAAATATATTTTATACAAACAAATGTTCAAATAAACTTCAGTGAAGGTAAGAACATTTTGTGCCATTATTGTTTCCTTGATCACTTGCTCCTTCCAACAAAATTGCCCTGCTAATATTGTTATATTTATCTACTATGTCATCTAACACCATTATAAATTCACCATAACGTCACAACTCAGAGTATGACGTTCAAATGTTCAAATCAGCCCCCCAGCCCCCCAGCCCCCCAGCCCCCCAGCCCCCCAGCTCAGCCTCACCTGGCAGTCCCAGGATAGTGTAGTAAGGCCTGCACTCGCTGAGGCCCGACGACTGCCTCACACAGGACCTCCACAGGCCTGAGTACGTATACACCGCAGTCACCACGTTAGAAAACAGGTCCTCTGTCGCCCACTGGTCCATCGCCGTAGCCGCCACAACCATCGCCAACCCCAACAGGCTGAGCACGAAGCCCAGCACCTGGCAAAGAGTGGCAGCCATAGTCCCGAAGAGAGAGGAGAGGCGTAAAGGACTGGTCGGAGGTGTGATATGCTCTAAAGTGCTGTTTGGTTTTGATACGCATTCAGAAGGACTTGAGCATTTCTGACCTTGTTTGTACATCTACGTGAAGTTGGGAGGAGCGTATCGGTATCAGAGAATGATTCAGAAGGAAATAATAATAGTATTTATGATTATGTAATTGGGAGGACGATGGGCATATAAGGGTGGACGATGTAGACTAAAATTAACATCTCAAATTTCTTTTTACTCTCTTGATAACACTATTTTAACAGTGCGTCAAGAATGTACAGAAATGTGCCTGTAAATGTCTTGATTGATTTTCAAGTATTGTACAAAACATGAATGGACCATAAAATTAACCTCTAGTCATTTTTAATAGATACTTGATATTTTTTGGGGATATCTCCAAAACAACAATCTCCCACCTCTAAATGTGTATCAATCAAATGAAAATGAAGTGATGTATGTCGGTTGACCAAAAATCAGACACCAGTTTAGACCTGGAATAATCCTGTTTTGGGTCACATTCAGATCTGGTGGGACCCAGAAATTGAAATATTTTCCTAAGTGGTGTGAAAAAATGCGAGACCCACTGCGACAAAACATTTGAAATATCTTGAAGGATTATACAGGCGGCAACGGAGCAGCTCAAACCACATGGTACTTGTGATGTGTGATGTTGATACCAGGCGAGGTGTGTGGGAGCACTGAGAGTGGCACCGGCAGGTAAAGGCAAACACTGATATGATTGTATCAACTGAAACCCATTTGTATAATTAGAGAGCGGAGGCGAAACTGGGCCACAGAGTGTGTCAGAAGCTACACACGTACAAACAAACACGCTACTATAATTTCAACATTTTGTATTCAAGAATTGCATTTATTTTAGTTGGTTTGGGGGGACATTTCACTTCTGAACACATAAGTCTAATGGAAAATCAGCAAAGTGGGCTTCATTCTTTTTAAGCAGGTGCCAATTTCTGAAGTAATTTTCATACTAAATCCTGTCTGAAATTTTAGGTTATTGGTTCTGTATATGAACAAAACATAATTATAGAAATCACTAAACTGTGTAGATTTTCTGGTAGGGCTGCTGTTATTGCTTGGCATCTTACGCAAAATCAGATTGAATGAGTGTTTCTTCACCATTAGTGTACTCAAGTTGTATTTGGATTGATTCATGCATGTTTGAGCAATCCTGTATTGTCCTTTAAATGAGGCTCGAGTTCTCAGTAAATTCTTGTTTTCACCTACTTCCTATCCCCGCCCACATCCCTGTGCTTTGCTGGGAATTTGCAAATAATCACAGCTCAGCACAAGTAGGGTTCTAAAAGGTGACATACAAAAAAGAAAAATAAATGAATACAACAAAACCTGCTGCTTGTTAAGGTGAAATTTCACTATAAAAGAGGTAGGGGCAGTTTTGAACAGGAAGTCAATGGATCTGTTTCTACTAGTAAGCTGTTTTAGATGAATATTTTTACAATGAACAAAATGTAAAATTATGATCTACTTCTTATAGTTAACTGTTATACTGTTATAGTTCAATACTAAGTACCTGACCTCGACTGGGGATGTTGTCGGACACTGGAGGGAATACCCTGCAGTCACGTCTTCCAAAGAGGAAGCAGAGACTGAGGACTCTGTAGACTCGTCCATCACCCAAGCGGAAGTCACTGGGACTGTTGGCAAACTCGTCTGTGGCAGGGCTCCGGGGGTGGATGAGATCCACCATGAGTACCTGAAGTCTCTTAATGTCGTAGGACAGTCTTGGCTGACACGTCTCTGCAACATTGCGTGGCGGTCGGGGACGGGGACAGTGCCTCCGTGAGCTTTGGGTAATGGCCAAAAGGACAACAACGCGGAAACAAGAGGTCAAAATGAGTTTCTTCCGCAGGGTGGCTGGGCGCTCCCTTAGAGATAAGGTGAGAAGCTCAGTCACATGGGAGGAGCTCGGAGTAGAGCCGCTGCTCCTCCACGCCGAGAGGAGCCAGCGGAAGTGGCTCAAGCATCTGTTCCGGATGCCTCCTGGATGCCTTTCCACCAGAAGAATCCCCCGGTAGAAGACCTAGGACACTCTGGAGGGTCTCTCAGCTGACTTGGGAACGCTTCCGGATCCCTTCGGAGGAACTGGAGGAAGTGTTTGGGGCTTAGAATGTTGCCCCCGTGACCCGGCTCCGAAAAAGTGGAAGAAGATGGATGGATGGATTAATCACCTGGAATGAAGCATAATATGTCTCCTTTAAATCAATTCAATCTAGTATTTAGTCAGTTACACATGTTTTTATTGCTGAAAGAAATTCCACAGATTTGACCTGTCATTCCTGTTTGTCTCCATGGAGATCGACATGTTTGTGGAGCATTTAAGAGAAAGCAATAACATATCTCTAAACCCAGACAGTAGCCCAGTGCAGTGATAGATGTACTAGAAGCTGAGTGTGCTAATGGTTTTCACACGGAGCTGATTCAAAGTCAGACTGAACCTTAGGCAAATAACTCCTGTAGGAGCCCGTGTTGTTTAATATGAGCGAGTGTTACATTCACGCATTTATCAACAGACAGTGGGGCTGTAAAGGAGGCAACTGCGGTGATTAGAGGGAGGTTATTTAAATGGATTTGAATGTTAAGTTTGATCTTAAATCAAGTCAAGTCAAATATTTAGAGATCTGTCAATCCTCTAAATATTCTAACATGCACATTATTAGACAATAGTTCAAGTACTGACAAACACTACAAACACATTCAGGTTGCTTTTATCACAAAAAAGCTTTCTAAACAAAATACTTATTAATCTCAATCCTCTGGAGTTGTATGCAGTGGGAGTGTAGTTCAGCGGTGTGAACAATAGAGGGCATAGTGAGTGCAAAGGAGAAATGCTCTGACTTTAGGCAAGATCAAGTCAACCCTTGGATAACATTTGTTGAAACTACATATTTTGAAACAAAGGGGAAATCAGTTTCTGTAAGGCTCTACTTTTTTCCAGGTTTAAATGCTGGTTTGTAACAGTGCGGCTGGATTCAGCATTCTAATACATATAATGTTACATTTTATTACGGTTTATCTGTTTTATGTATGTAGGTGGCCTGTGACGATCTGCACACAAGCCTGGAGTGGACAAAACTAGACACTTTTGGAAAGCTATTATCTGAACTTTGCACATCATTTTTGGATTATTATTTGGTACCTGTTGCCCCCTGCTGACAAAAATGGGGAATATAAGATAAGATGGAGACACAAGTTTAAACACTGCTATTAGCAACGTGATGCTACGTCAGGGTGGCAAACATGAAAGGTACACTATGTAACTTTTCTGGTAAAGAGGATCTGACACCTGCAATTTGCAAACACGTGCAAATGTGACGCCATTAGGCCAAGATACAGGTCAGATCTATGGAGTGGTGGGCCCACACAAACATAAAAGTGCATGTTTTTAACCATGCGTCTATTGAAAACCACACGACTTTCTACCAGTCAGGCGTGCTCTCATCGGGAAATGGTGATTAGCACGCCATCTATTGGCAGCAGAAGGAATTGCCATGAGGAAATAAACAAAAGCTAGGTTTTTCCAACATGCTAATGTAAGCACGTAGTTGTAATGAACCCAATTTGACGGCAGAAAAGCTCAAAACCTGTGGTGTCTGACGATGATTGATAAACTCAATAAACAGCACAGGGGACCTTCGGATTTCTGTCACAAGTCACAATTCTGGGAAATTTAAAACAAACAAGTGTGAATTATGCCAGCTACAACTGTAGGTATAAGAGAACGATGTCATAAGATGTTTTTAAAAACTCAAAAGACTCAATTTTGCATAATGTGCTCTTCATATGTCATGGCAATAACATTTCCATGGCACATACTTTACCAGAAAACTGACATAGTGTGTCCTCGAAGTAAAACAGTAAAAATGTTCAAATCAAATATACATTTTTACTAGTGATATAGTCAGTAAATTGAAAAATGTTACATGATATAAAAGGGCCATTATTAACCAGAAAGCAGAATTAGGGTTGCCAGATTCCACCACTAAAACCAGTTTGCAATATATTACAAGATCATATAACATGTCAGCATATTTAAACTAATGGCTTCCAAGGCCCTTTTTAAAAATTTTTTTTTGTTTTTGTTTAATTTCTTTTATAACCATTACAGTTAATTCAATTCTCTATGGCAGTAATCATGAACTGCTTGTTGCTGTAGTTAGGAGTAATAATTGAAAAAACATTTCTTCCAAACTCATCCAATAGGTTTTTTCCACACACTTAACCACACTGCCCCATGAAGAATGAGGTAAAACTTCAAAATTCCCAAAGCAATTAACCAATCAGAACATGGCAGGATGCGGTGACAGAGTGCGCACATCATGGACAGACAGACGTGCATCCGTTATGCTTTCAACAAGGCCAGATCTAAATTAGAGAGCCAATTAACTCTGCTAATAGCCTTCTCCTATTTAATCTGTAAGACAATGGGGATTGGAGAAGGAGCGTTTACAATATCCTCTTTCTACACAGTCCAAGGGTTTGTGTGCGCCTTCTTGTTTTCACTTCAATTAGCCCAGTGCTTCCATGATTAAGTGCCTATAATTATTCTTCAATTAAGGCTTTGATCGGCTGTGTATGGTATACAGGCGCAGAGTGAGCATGAAGCAGTGAATTTGTGCCACACGTTGTCGTGGTGATGGAGGGACCAGAGAGGAGTTTGTATTGGAGGAGCAACAACTGAAATCAAGTATTTATGTCCTCATATTTGCAATTAAAAACTCTTACAATATTAAGCATTTCTAGAACTGCAAAACTGTCGTATTCAGAGAGTAATTGAAAAGCCTCGTCTCTTCATATTGTAAGTGTAATCAACATCTCTCATTTGGAGGTCAATGCCAGGCTCCATCAGAGGAAAAAAGTTAATAATGAACAAATGCCTAATATTTTTGGTTGATACAATTGTAAAACAAGGTTGACTTATTCATGGGTTTTAGCTTCCTACTATTCACAACATTCTGAGGACTTTTTCCCATTCAAAACATAGGCCTATCATATTTTGTTGTCTTTGTGATTTTAATGATTTCCGGTTGTGTATAGCACTTTGAACAGCCTTGAGTACGAATTGTGCTCTACAAATAAACTTAATAGCTCTGGCAATGGTTCTAATTTCTCATCATTCTGAAACCCATGGATAGGTCATATGATACCACAGTATTGTATTTTGTTTTAGTTATTGTTTAAATGTGCACAATGTAATATTCCTTGTGGGGGTCTGACCCTTTTTTAAATGTTCACAATTACAATGTGTTTTCTACCAGGTTTTACTTAAAGGAACCGATCATCTATTCACACACACAGTCACACACCGGAGTACACACACCACCAACCAGTACGCCAGTGGATCTGACCGCTCTACCCATTATGTTTCTGTTGTTTTAAGAGAGCAGACTTGTATGCTAGTATCAGTTACAACAGTGCTTCTGTATTTGCATGACTGTGAATTAATTCGCACACTTTGTACCTGTGCGTGTTGCAGCGTCAGTTATACAGGGTTAGGACAAAAAAAACAAAAAAAACAAAGCTTTTCATGGCACTTTTTAAACATACTATACCATATGATATAGTGTATTTGGAGGACCAGACATAGATCAAACGAAATGCTCTGACAGAGGGTTAATTATGTGTAAGGCAGCAGGGATTACAGCAGTTCACTGGAAAACACAAGACACAGGTGCAGCTCCTGCGCAGAATTAAAACATGTTCCAAGTTTTGCAGAGCAGGATTACTGTAAATTCTGTTGTCAACATTTGCATCAACACTAACCCAATTCCAAAATATCTATATAAATATGTTATGTGTTGTCGCTTGCCCTGCTATCACTTTTTTCAATGTTTTCTTTCTGCACAGTTATTGTTTGCTGTTTAAATCCACTTTTGCTTTTACTTAGAGATTTTGAGACAGTTCCTAAGTGATGAGGTCCAGAAGTTTGGCTGTTGAGCGAAACATTTAACCCTCTTTGTGTTCAGCTCCTATTGTACCTGTTCATGCAAATGAAAGTATGAATGGCAAAAATGTGCATGTACAGAAAAGTGTAGATGTTCCTGGGGCCAATTTAGCAGTGTTATAGTGTTATTTATAGTGTGATTTAAAAATAATAATAATGTTATTTAAATTTGAAATTTTAAGAATTTTAATTATTCAGACTTCATAGAATTCTATGAATTTTACCTGAGTGAATGTAAACTTCATTGCCACTGACAATCAATTAAGGACCAATGGAACTAACTCATTTATGTAACAAAATCCAGGAGGGTCTAAGGACTGCTGGGACATTACCAAGTCCCTATGAACACTGTTTATTCTGTTTTTATTCTGTTTTTCACTGTCGCCCCTCGAGGCAACCGCTGTTATGATTTTGGGCGTTACAAAAATAAATTGAATTGAATTGAAATAGAATTCTCTCGATACAAAATTATTGCAATATTCATCTAGAGGCTAACAGAATATGTTACTCTTTTTCTTAAAATACCTCAATAAGCCTTTGGTACAAGTAATAACTGTCATATTCCAAATAATTAAAATATAAAAATGCCAACACTTATTTCTTCATGTTGGTTGCACTGAAATGGAAAAAGGATCAATGTCCACGTAATTCTTTCTGTTTTTAGAGCTGCTGCTGCTGCAAAACAATGCATTTAAGCCAAGATACTTAACCCACGATGTTATTGCAAGACTTTTTACATTACGACATTACAATATTTCACTTATTGTTACATCCTTCTCTTTTTCCATTTCAATTTCATGTTAAATCAACAAAACATTTAGCTGGGGGGAAAAATAACATATAATATTGAATTGTTTGATTGCATAATAAAATAATTTTTGAGGTGATCCATATACAAATTCAGCACCCATAAAATAATTTTCATCAGCTGACATATTAATACATTCCCGCAGCTATGCCATAACTAAAGCTGTGAATCCTGATCCCACAGAGAGGGCCGTAATTAACTCCTTTAGTGTAATTAAAGCACTCAAGTGTCCTCAGGCTGTCTGCCCCTGACGACTGAAAACCCAACTCCACCATACAAACACATGCCCAAAAAACATTCAAACCACAACATAACAAACAACCAACAACTCAAAATTGGAAGATGACTCGTATTCATAGCCTCGAAAAGGTAAAGCAATGGACGCATAATGAAATATTAAGCCTTTGTGTGCCGTAGAAACGTGAGTGGGGCTGTGCAGGTTTTGCAGCGATGGGGTATGGGGTATTCAGGGAAAGAGACTAGGGGGTGGTTGGTGGGGCGTCTGAACCATTTTCGTATGACCTCACCGCCTGGCCCATCCATCAGCTCGCCCTGCTCATTATTCTAACTAGCCAGGTCTTTTCTTCCGTTGCTCCATGCCATCAACTGCAATCTGCATGCCAATTATCGGGCCAGACCCCTAGATACCCCTGCATGGAAAATGATCTGTCAAATCACTATAGCCCCAATCTCTAGACCTCCTCGCTCTCCTCTGCAACCTCCCCCTCCTACTGCGCTTTTTTCCTTCTTTTGTGCTCTCTCTCCTTTTCCAATGTACAGAAGAAGTAGCGGTGACAGGGCTTCCTCGAAAATTAATCTACGCGAAGTATGAGGGGGGAAAAAAATTATAAATGTCGCCATTCTCCCAAACGGTTCGCTTCAGTTCTTGGGGCAGGGGAAGGAGAGGTTCTGATAATTGCCAGGAATAGGCAGAAAAGAGGCAGGAGGGAGGGATGGAAGGATCGGTAGCAGAAAGACACTCCGAGGCCGAATGTTACTCTAAGGGCAGAGGAGAGGAACGGTGCCAGGGGCGATGCCAGGTATACGCGAAGTAGTCTGAGCCCTCCTTTCACTCGACCCATTTATTTTGCCGTCAAATTACAGATGAGATAGGCAGCTGTTTTGTTAAGTCTCTTGAGCTCTTCACTGTGGAGGAGAAGCGAAGAAGAGGAGAGGTCAAAGGGCAAGGGATAATCTGGGAATGATACTGTTGGCAGTGATTATAAACAAAGAGTAAATGAACTCCTCATAGCTTCATCTTAAAAGGTATAGATTATCACAAACCCTATGTTTCAGTTTGGTTCATATTTCAGAAGAGACTGTCATAAAATCAGACAGTTTTCATGAATCAAAATGCACACAATTAAGTAGAACTTGTAGAATGCAGCCCCTGTCAAGTTATTGGTCTCATCTTACAATGATAATGTTGTAACGACGGGAAAAAATACCATCGATCATAAATTAACAACTGTTTGAATTAAGTAGTATTTATCTTTGTTTGAAAGAAAACAACAATATTTTTTCAAAATCACTCAAATCTAGTCAACATTTAGTTACATTAGGATACAAGTTCATGCAATTTGAGCCATGAATTTACCTTTAGCAGTCAAGTTGTATGGACTTTAAAAACACTGAGGATTGTGTCACTGGAGAAGAATTGTGCTACTGCGTGACATCAGCTGGTGAAACAGAGTGTTTGAGCTTTTGAGCAGGTGGTGGGCTGAACATACAGTTGTATCACTCAACTCCAGGATTTTTTTTCAAGACTGAACCACATTACAACATAGCTAAAAAATATCGTTATCTTTAAATATAATGTACCCTTTAAAATGTGCGACTGGGATATGTGTGTAGTCCATGTGACCCACTCAGCAGCATATGCCTCTATCTTAAAAGGAGAAAAGCAACACTACGGTATAGTTACACTACTTTAGTAAAGGCCTTAGAAGAGGATGTCTTTTGTGCATTGTTGAGCATGAGGCAATGGAAGTGCAGGAGTGACATTTGAGGGAACAATCCACAGCGACGTGACGGAGGAGAGAGGCGAGCGGGGCCGATCGGGTTTACTCTGTCGCCTTTTGTGCCGTGTGTGTGCGAGCTTTGATTAAAGACACAAGATTCTTTAAGCACATTAGGGCCATTTTGTGCAATTGTTTCACGGCCTCTTCCATATCCACCCGCACAAAGGCCTGAGACTGAAGCACAAAGCCACTCCGGGCCGATCCACTTTGCTCTATCACACCGAGCGCAGGCACAAGCAGGATTTAAACTGTAGCAGCGGCGGCGGCGGCGGGAGGAGGAGAGAGTTCAGAGGCTTATCACAAGAAGGGCACACCAAGCACTAACAAGGCTGCAGCGAAGAGGAACTTTGTAGTGTGCTAATAATAAAGTATTGTGTTTCAGTTCACATGCAAATATTTATTACGCTGTTTTCACTATTTTCATACCAATATTCAGTTAGTCTTCAAAGCAAATGACAAACTTTGTAAAGCTGTGTTGTGATGTTTTTATGAGAGATGCAATTCACGATTCACTTTACAAACACAGTTGTTCACAGTATAACTGAGCTTTGTTTTAAGACAATCTGACCTTAAAGAACTTACTTAGTTAAAACTGCAAAAGGTTGATTCAACAGGTTTTTCACCTAATCGGGACCAGAAACTAGGTAGGGCCAGGAAGGGCGGATTAATCACAGGCTCCTTAAAATGTGTTGTTTAAATCCATTTTGTATTTTTCTTGAGTTGTCAGACCCTATAAAAATGTATAAGACTGTGTTTCCTCATGTGCATTGTGTCACTCTAGCAACAGCCACAGTCGCCTGGGTCTGACTGCCGGAAAATGTTGCTGCAATATACGGCAACTGCCTTTTCGACCATCACCATTCAATCTCAAACAACATTGTGAGATACAGTACGTTTCAGGAACTTAGTCCGTGTCCAGGGTGAGAAGGGTCAGCTGTGATCCGACCTGCTCGTCCCAGAGTCCTGGAAACGTACAGGTCCTACAGAGATGGAAGTCTGCAGCCGATCACCCTCTCAGCAGAGCGCACAATGCGCTGTAGTCTCCGGAAGAACATCAGCAGCACTGGTCGTACCTGGGATGATTACCAGAGACTGCGCTCCCATCTGAGCCTCAGTCACCAGTGTCTTTACATGTATACTTAGCTGTGTTCCCTTTAGAGCTAGGATTGGAATGTCAAAAAATGATCGTTACCATGAAGATTTACCATTTTGACAGCAAGGCAAGCAAAGCTTACACAGAAATACTTGGGTAAAACCATTGTAAAAAGTAATCTAAAGCGCTATGGAACAGCCTGATAAACTGCTGGGTCACGACTGGTAAATACATTTATCACCCTATGTCAGAATACTTTTGAATGAACACTAAACTTAGTATTTAACATCCTAAAATCTCCAATAGAACTTAAAATTCTATTGTGTGATGATGACACAATCCTGGAGCTTGTCTTCCAGTGTTATATACTGGAATCTAGGGCAGACTCCCATGTAAAGAAAAACTTGGTGTTTTATTGTAGGATATACTGAAAGAATGAATTTTTTTAATCTATAAAAGTATGCCAATATATTAGAAAATTAACAGGATTTTCTAAAACCTAAAATGCCTGTAAGAAAATAACTCCTGTCTCTTACATACATGCATTTATTTATTCATTGTTTTATAAAGGCCTATATCACTACATACTTTCTTATTATCTATTGTAGAATATGAATCTGGACAATGCATTTCATTATTAGCACTCTTTTGTTTAATGTATTTGACTGAAGATGGCTGCATTGTCCGCGTGACGTGGACTCAATAATGGCTCCAGCTGCTGCGCTGCACACTCTATATTCAATAGCCTGCAGTGCTCTTGTGTAAATTCTCCCCAGCATTAGAATAAGAGCCTATGCATTTCATTTGCAATCATTCCCTAAAAATTCAAAGTCTGGAGGTCTGCGGCGGACAAAAGTGCTTTCCAATATTCACAGAAGGAGGAAAATGACTGTGTTAGCAAACGCATTGAGAGAACTGGACCCGAGTCAGCCAGCCACCATACCCCAGAGTAATAATTAAGAGTCGTGTCTAGGAGTTGTCAGTAGTCAATTACACCTCCTGTTCACTGGGGCGCACCATCTTGACTACCAGCCATGCACAGCCGCAGATGGAGAAAGACGGAAAATGACTAAAAATGAAGATTACTGTTGAGCGGGGGATTTGGAGACGGGTTTTAAAAGTGTCGGTCACGAGGTTTCGAGCAGAGCGCTAGTGACCAAGTGCCCTGCAAAACATGAAACCGAGCTATTACCGATTCACTCAGTCAGAACAGGGACTTTGGCTGGCGCGTTAATTGAAGCTCATGCTTGTGTCAATTTCCAATTACTTTTATGCTAGCCTACGGTTAATGTGTGGACAATGGATGGTGGGAGGCTGGCTGGAATGAGGGAGGATCTAAAGCGGTGAAGGAGGAAATATTGAGAAGTGGTTTAGGCCCAGCACCAGAAGCTACAGACACGGAGCTCCTCACGACCCATAATACTGAAGCAAATAGGCACTGAGAAGTGGTGGCTTTAGCCCTCTAACCAACAACACAGAGCTGTGATACTGGTCAATTTCAAACTTTGAGCAGGTTTTGAAGAAAACATCAATGGTTTATAATACATCAACAAATATTTTTTTCCCCATTAGTATATTTATGAAAAAGGTATAGCATTTCTCAGTTGAACTCTTGAAGTTTTATTACTTGTTAAAAAAAATCCATCTATTCCCACTAAATTGTTGGGTCTACACGCTGGTGGAGGGAGTGTTGAGTGACAGAACAGCCTGAAGGTAGATCTAGGAGAACATTTTGAATACACATTCAATCAAATTTTCTACTTACTAATTTACTTTCGAAGTGTTGTTTGGCCATGTAATGTGTTTCTGTAGGCTAAACTATAGGATCTCTAACTGTGGAATGCATGCTAACAAGTGACCTGGCTAACCCCAGATTGATATGCACAGCACTCTGAATTGAGTTCGACACATTTATTAATCTGGAAAGGCTCTCGCTGAAAGTGAATGGGACGTTCAGACAAACATTTCAAGGTGATGGTTCGAACAGCGGAACAAGCAGAGATATCAAAGTTTGGTTAAATCCAGTTTAGAGAAAAGCACAAACATATTTCCCATCCATTAAACAAAACTCGTCCCGCTGAAGGCTTAGAAAAAACAACAACTGCCAGTTCTTCTTTCAAAATAGGCTGCAGTATGATTGTTTTGGTTTGTTTGGGAGCTTCACCTTTGGCTTTCGCCCAAACCCCAATGCTGCCCTCTGACTGTGTCCAGTTTGGACCACTGATGGTTTAGGCCCAATGGCAACAGCAGGAGCCCCGCCAGATGGATTCTCAAGAACTCAAATATCGCAAGAATTCAACTTGCTGTGCAAGGTTAGGTAACGTGGTAAACTTATGAGCTTATATACATGTACTGAGTTATATTTTGAGTAATTAATTATTTTTTTTACTCTGAACAATGTTAAATCATGGTCCTCGTATGCAATTCTCCATAATTTTCCCACTGGCTGCCAAATGCTATTGAAGGATGAGTCAAATGAGGACAGTGAATACCCTTTACAAACACCACTTCTTTCCCCGCTGCTGTATATTACTGAACAGTACAGAGCTCTCGATACCAGATGCTCTTCTCCAGCATGGTTCTTTTCCGCATTCCTCAGTGTCAACCTCCCTCTGATTTTTATCACAAATTAAAGCTTGACTTTGTGTCCACTCAGCAAAGACCCCAGCGACAGTGACATCCCTCCCTCTCCCCCCTCTCTGGACAAGCAATCCACAAAGGTATGCAACACAAAATCACTTTCCCCCTTTTTTTTTTGCTCCCTGAGCCTCAAAAAATTGCAATAAAGGCTCTTGACATAACTTTGTATTTATTTATTTCATTTCTCACCTATCCATGGTCTCTACGGATTCTTTCCGAAAAAAAAGAAATTAAAATCCGTCAGCTAATGTGTCGGCCGGTAATGAAATAAGTATCTGACACTCTTTCGTATTGAAATGCAAAAGAGGTGTCCTGGCGTTACCCTGGCAATTTATCATAAAAGCCGGCAAATTTCTACTTAATATACATGAGGTACAGTGAATTATTACAGGGCTGGCCATTATAACAAACTTCTCAAAGTGCGCAGACAAAAGGGTCACGTATATTATTTTCACTTGCGTCACCCGGCTTGCATGATCTAAATGGGTTTCTGAAGTTGGGGGAGAATTTCACACTTTCTTTGAATATGTTTTATACTTTGTCCCATTTTGCACAATAAGAGCCTTTTTTTGCCCTCTGTTCGCTTTGGTGCAGGAGAAAATGGAGGAGAAGGGGGGCATAGAATGTCACGGACGGCCATCCAAGTGCTTTTGGCTCGGGTCTAATTCATCTCTGCCACGAGGCTCTGCACTCTGGGTTTTTCTGACACTGATGGGTCCACTCCCTCAGACACAAATCAGCTCTCGGCTTTTTGTGCAACTGCAACATGAAAGTACAGAGAAGTTCATACTCGCACTACGGCTGCTGCTGTGTTGAAACTGTTCTAAACAAATAACAGAACATAGTGCATTGTATGGGTGCCCGTTGTGTCAAAAATCGAATGTTTAGTAAATGTCAGCAAAATGCTAAATCTTTTGTCTGTCAATGATTTTGAAAGACAGAAATTTCCATTCTCAAATGAGTGTTATGCCGGCCTAAAGGGTCACTATGTAACTTTTCTGGTGGAGGGTCAACCACCAGGGGCGTGTCCAGACTTTTTTCACAAGGGTGGCACTAGGGTGGCACCAGGTTTGGCCAACATTTTTAAGGCAAGGATTTTGATGATTAAACACTTCATATCACTTCAATCATAATTTTGTGGTGCAATATCATATGTAATATTACCATTAGAAAACCTTACAATCACAAAAATTTCAACCCCGAATACTGTCTTAGCCCCTCTGTGGGGGGCCAATAAGAGTTCAAGGGTGTGCCCCCCAGGCCACTGCCTAGGAACATCTCTGTTACCGGTCTCCACAAATAAGTTCTTGCTTTGCCTGGAAGGTCCCACAGTATGGCATTAAACGTCTATATCTCACTGGAGACATAAAGATGACCCCTCCTGGATAAATTACAGGTCAGATCTGTGGAGAGGCGACCCCACTCACATTAAGAATGCATGTTTTTCACTGCATTTTGTTAGAAACAAACTTAAATTGTAGACACACAAAACATAGTGAGTCTAATGATATATTACAAGCTCCGGATGATTCATGGGCCTTTAATCTGGAGAATGTATACGGTTACAGACATCAATAGTTAACAAAGCTCATGATTGATATACTGTGAACCCGCTACATTCAAAAAGACTGCGGACAATAGGGAATAATGCTCTATAGCCAATAATATCAAGTGTGGCCAGTGTTCGCTGTGATTGATGAGTTTTGTCAGCTCACAGCCCAAACAGCTTATGCGAACGTCACATGAATGATTAATGAGGGAGAGAGAGAGAGAGAGAGAGAGAGAGAGAGAGAGAGAGAGAGAGAGAGAGAGAGAGAGAGAGAGAGAGAGAGAGAGAGAGAGAGAGTAGAGAGAGAGAGAGAGAGAGAGAGGAGAGAGAGAGGGGAGAAAGGGAGAGAGGGGGGAGACTGATACTCCAATTTGTGTTAAGATTTGAAAAAGGGACAAAATACATGTGTCATCATTATGTTATGAATTTGATGATGTATGAGTGGTAATGTACGTACAGTATGTGCCAGTATTACAATCGATTTATTTTGGTTGTTACTTTCCATCACTGCACAAGTACACAAGTAAATGTAAATGCAATGGATACTTTGTATTTTTACTCCACTACATTTGAGAGCAGGTATATGCACTTTCTACTGTACTGAAAAGTAAAAAGTACTTTCCACATGGTTTGAGGGGTAATTTTAGCACTTTTGTGGTCACTTCCTGTCTAAACATTTTGAGAACAAAATCCGTCCATCCGTATAAATAAAAACGACTTGAAACTTTAAGGAATAGATTCAGTCGCTTCTTTTGAACAAAAATCTGAACAATTCTTCAAGAAGCATGTCGGTGTAATCCCTCATTCGTCCAGGAGTGTTCCAATGTAGAAAAAGATTCAGTTGTAGTCATCTGGACTCTGTTTTAGAAAAAACAAAACGTTTCAACTCTCATCCAAGAGTCATTCTCAATCAGAGAAACAAGAGTTCTCAGACTTGTTTCTCTGATTGAGAATGACTCTTGGATGAGAGTTGAAACGTTTTGTTTTTTCTAAAACAGAGTCCAGATGACTACAACTGAATCTTTTTCTACAATTCTTCAAGAATTACTAATCAAGAATCTTTATTGAGAATAGTTTTCGTCATAGTTTTCATAGTTCTCTTTTTTTACTCTTAAACGAATGATTTTAAATGGGTGTATAAATACTTTTACGTAATAACCTTTCTGTACTTTTACACTAATACAATTGCGCATAGTCTTGGGCGGCTGAAGCCGATCCCAGCAACTATGAGCGGAGCACAAGGCTCTTCATTGAAGAAAGAGTACCTAAAAAGAACCTCCAAACAAAGGCAGGATCTAACTCTTCCATTGTTCACACCAATTCAATATTTTAGGAATATTCAGATTTCCTGTTCCAGATTGAATGCTTTCGGTTAGAAAATAAATTCCTTTTATCTACACACAGCAAAGCAATATGCGTGGTCCAAACTGCATGGCTCTTACACTTTTTATGTGGAAAGTGAGAGAGGAGAAGTAATAGAAACAACTCTTATCATAGAGGTGAAGAGAGGGGAGAGACACGCAGCAAATAGTCAGACTCGCACTTTCATGTGCGCTACGACCAAACCGCTTGCCCATCTTGCTGCACGCATTACAGTTACAATACATGGCTAATTTGGTCAGATTTGAATATTTTTTTGTTATTTTTAGCCGTTCTATTTATTTTCTTCGTCAGTTATAATAAAATGTACTTGAACTCTGATTGAAGACCACCCTGCAGCCTCGAGGTGATGGAAACATCAAACTGCCACATCAACATACGACGCATGTATTTACCCAGAATGCATCATTCAAGTGACATATTTTCATCGGGGCGTTCGCGTAATGCCATTATCATATTGGTGAATGTTTTTGGTTCTCCCAGGAGACGTCTCCACAAATCACTGTGTCTGTGGCCAAACCTGGGCCAAAGATTAATGATAAACATGACAAGGACAAATTAGAATATGTACAAGTTAGCATGCGGCGGCCATAGCAAATATCCCCCAGCTAAATACCCCGACTCTGCCCCACCGTCCCGTTTCAGAAATATTCCTTCTGGTCCTTTTCTGAGTAAGTGCAGTGTGTTTTTGTAATAGAGTTGGATTCAGCTGTCACCAGACTGATAATGCGCAGCCATCGAATGATTAACATTTACAGAACAGGACATCAGCAGCACTTCACTTTGGCATTGGAGACAGTTCAGCAGAGGGGGATTTTCCACACTATTGGTCACTGTTGGGAAGTAACAGAATACTACTTTGGAGTAACTTTATTTGGGTACAGTTCCTCTTTCACTTGGTGGTGTTCAGAATGCAGTTACAAGATTAGATTTTATCACACAATTTTGACTTCAAACTATACTACAGTATTATTGAGGAAAAAAAGAAAACACTGCTCTTTTGATGAGTGAATGTGTGATTTTTAAATATCTTATAAGTGATGAATAAATGTATAACAAACGGTGCAACAAGCATAAAGCTATGTTTTACAATATAATCAATGTGAAAGTATTCTAAGAAATCAAAATACAGTACTCTGATACAAAACACATTTTAATGCAGTTTTCTGTATTCTCTAACTAAATACAGTTTCAAGATCTTCTTCATAACACTGAGATGATGATAGACTGACAGAAACACAGCTGCCAATAGGCTCACACAGCCCTTCCAGCCACCACCAATCACATTCACTGACTCACACAGCGCATTCATACAGGTGCGCATGGATTCATCCAGCAATTCTTATTCTTTTGATTAACTGACTAGTTGTTTCAATTGCAAAAGGCTTTTGAATGTAGATTTTTACTAATTTTGACTCAGGTGAAACTGCGATGTCGAGTATATTTATAAACAAAATGTATTTTCACCAAAAACACCAAATTCACATGTATTTACTGCTCTGTCTGGGTCACGAAACCTCTCAGCAAATGGCATGTTTTAAGTATAGTCCAGATTTTTACAACCATTCCATTAGTCAATTAGTTACAATGAATTGATTTACTTGTTTCAGCCCTATACTAAGGACACAACAACAGTATGCACAGGTCTGAACTGGAATCAATGTATTAACTGAGTCACTGCCCCCCCATGCGATACAATTCTAGGCCTAACAGAGCTAAAACAGCCTCTCTGAACAGTTGCGATGCCAATCCTGGGTAAGATGAACCTCTACCAATTGTCAAGTGGGATGCTTGGGCTGCGCACCTCAATGTTCATGGGGCAGTTTCTCAATGATTATGAACTACAGGCTATCACGACACGTTATGTTGCAATTAAGGTCCGTTCTGATTGTGTATTTTGAATCAGCTTTGGAAAGGTGTCAGAATCAGGTCTCAGAATAAGAGGTTTTATTGCCATTGTCAGCGAGCACAATTCACAAACACATAAAACAATGAATAATAATAGTAAAATAGAAACTATGATAAAATATGGGATGCAGAAAAAATAAACTGAACTGATTTCAGTTGACCAAACTCATTTAAAATGATAGGCTTCTGTAATGGATAAAAAATGCTCAGATTAAATATTCTGCTTTCTTGGATTCAAAGTTACCCTCAGTGCTGCCCTAGTTTGAACTCACTTAAATTGCTCATTCTTTCCAAACAACATCTTATTTTGCAGCTGGGTAATACCACGCACAATTAGATCCACAAAGGTAATTATTATAACAGGTTATAGCACAGAGATGTGTAAGCTCTTTGACAACCTTTTAACCACAGCCGGGGCTTTGGGAGACGGAGAAATGAGTGTAACTTTGGAGAGAGAAGGTCTTAGGCCGGGACACAAAGGAGTACAGCGTTCACTGACTGAGCCACTTTCTGAGCGCAGCCGCTAAACTTCTCTGCTGATATTGTATTGTGCTTCTGAAAAAGGGGCTTTTGAAATGCATTAGCGCTACACACTTCCGAAAGAAAGACCAAGCACGGATTTGAAACATTGCAACAGGAACAAACAAAAAAAAGAAAGCGAAAAATAAAGAAATAAATAACTGGGATGCAATAATTTTTTAGCCAACCCCTTGAGATCTGAGTCTCATTGTGCGCTGACGACTTGATACCACAAAACTTCCATCTATTTTCCTTTTTCTTTCTTTTGGTGCCGTGGCAAATTTGTTTTCAGGCTCCATAAAATAGTCTTTTCTCATTTCAAGCAGCAGTGTATGCAGTGGAAAATCTTGCACATAATATATCCTTAAAAGCACATTACTGCGTTCCATACAGCGCTAAGAGTTAAGAACACACTTAATATTTACAGTTGGGAAAATGGAAGAAAGGGAACGGATTTTTCTGCAGAATAAAACACCCCCACCCACGTATACAGACTCTCTCGCAGTGCCGCACTTGAACAATTGCTATTCACAATCCTATCCTTAATGCCTAAGACCAACATAAAAGAAGGGAGTTTAAGAATATAGGGATAAGCCCTTTCAGCTTTTCTAAGTCTTAAGGCTGGTTTATGCTGCATGAATACTGAGCATCGCAGCTAGCGCTGTTGCCACTCTAAATAGATATTACAATGATTTGGGAACAATGCGCCCGACTGATTCCCTCAGACACAAAAATACATATATGTGTGTATATATAGTGAATAGGATGCAAACATTAGCGTGCCATGACAATACAAGCATTTTGATGTAGAAGAGTAGAGCAAGATTAATGTCTAGGCGAGAGAAAAGGCGAGATAGCACTTTGGGTGTTTGCAGAGAGAAGATGCTTTGAGAGGCTAAATCCTTCCCGGAGCACAATGCAGGGGAGCAGATACAAGAGGCAGACATGGGGTCACCTCCCCTCACACGCACAATGAGCCAACAACAAACTGCAGCGGCAACGGTCTGGGACAAAGAGCAAGGGAAATGAAACAAGAACCAATGCTTTTTATATAGCTATTATGATTGGTAATGCGCATCAAGGGCTAAGCAATGTCAAGTTAGTGACTTAGAGCGGCGCAGACCAGATGCTGTTTCCCAATGTATAAATGCCTGACTTTATGCTCTTCAACCTCGATACAAAGTCCTAATATTCATAAAGCTCTTAAAGATGACACATTATGTCTTCAGGCATGTATGAAACCATAATATATAGATCGTGATTTTACATGTTGTTCATTTTAAACAGCATTATTGATCCAAACTGACTTGATAATAGAAATAAGTACAATGACTTCCTGTTCAAAACTGAGAGACTCCGCCTCTTCATAGTGGCATATCACAGTGCAAGGCACAGCTTGATATATGGCTATGTGACATTTTTTAACCCTACGTGTAAGTCCTGGAGTCCGAAAGTTTTGAATATTCATAAGTAAGTACAGTGAAGTAGGTGGAGATACGGGGGAGGTGAAAACAGACACTCTGAGCCTCAGTTCCAGGACAATACAAGATTACTCAAACATGTATGAATCAATAAAAAATCCAAATCATGAGGGAACCCTGTTACAATGTGGTTTAAAGCTTTTAAAAGTTGACATATTATGTCCCCTTTAACCGTACTGTAACTGAGCTTGAATTTGTCTTTAGTCAGCAACTTCATAGACAAGAGAAATTACTCACATACTGCAATATATTAATCAGATCATAAAATAGGTGGTGACAACATGTTTTAAAGAATATATATATGGTAATATGATTGAACAAGTACCCCATTACAAATACTTGGGCGTCTGGATCGATGATAAACTCTCCTTCAACAAACACATACAAGAGCTGACAAATAATCTTAAAGCCAGATTGTCATTCTTCTTAAATAAAGAATGTTTTCCTCTTAATTGTAGAAAACAGTTAATCCAGGCTACATTTCTCTCAGTTCTAGATTATGGTGATATTATATAAATGCATTCTACAACAGTTAAAACCTCTGAACTCGGTTTTTCATTCAGATCTAAGGTTCAGCTCTAAGGTTCAGCTCTAAGGTTCAGCTCTAAGGTTCAGCTCTAAGGTTCAGCTCTAAGGTTCAGCTCTAAAAGGTTCAGTTCTACTAAGTTCAGTCTCATAAGGTTCAGCTCTAAGGTTCAGCTCTAAGGTTCAGCTCTAAGGTCCATTACAGGAGAAGGACACAGAACTCACCACTGTGAATTATATTCTAAAGTAGAATGGCCATCATTGGATGCACAAGGAGAACAGCACTGCCTTTGTTTGTGTATAAGCTCTAGTTGGCATTTTACCTGATTATTTATCAAGTTTATTGCACATCAGATCAGGGAATTCACAGTTTGAGGTCTCAGGACATAATTTTATTTTACTATCCGTTTTAACACAGAGACAGGAAAAAAGGCTTTCAGCAACTTTGCTCCTGTGGAACAAAACTTTTTAAATTAAATCATTTTATGCCTTTTAATATGCCCAGTGCTTTATGATTTTAAAGCACTGGGCATGTGTTTGTGCTGTGTTTGTGCTGTGTTTTAAACAGGGTACTCATAAAAAGGGAACTTTTCTTATTGAGTTTTCCTGTATTAGAAATAAAATGAATGAATGAAAATTAATGTACAAGGTGATACAGCGCACAGATGAAAATGGTGCATTGACCCATGGCTTTTCAATTTGTTAAATAAAATGGTGCAGGCAAGTAGCGACAGAAAGTCCTGCATAGTAAATGTGAATAAAATATAAAATTCAACCATTAAATCCAAATTTGAACTCAACTGTTATTTCTACTCAGCCTTCCTTTTCTTTAATTTGAAACGTGTTACATAAATGTACATTCGCTTTTAACTTCTGTGTTGATCAGCTGTACTTCTTGCCTCCTTCCCGTAGCTTTTCCATGACAGCCTATAATAGACACAGTTGATTTGCTTAAAGCTGGTCACCTGCCACCATTTTTTCATCATCATTGTGTCACAAGTACAGAGGTACACACGAGGATAAACCCGCTCTTTTAAGCTCTCCAAACCCCCGGGGCTGCAGAACAAGTCCGACCTCTTGTGTCTCTTCTACCAATCCAAGATTAGCCTGTCTTCTTGTCTAAATCCAGCAGAAACGCCGCATCCTGACTCCTGCACCTCGCCACATTACTGCGCTGCCTAATCCCTCCATTTTCACTGCGTCTCAGAGAGGGGCAAAGATCCACCCTCCTGCCTTTGCTAAGTGTCTTCAGAATGAGTAAGCCCACTGACAGCTTATTAATACTTCTATGAGGTTTACCACTGGTCACTCTTTCAGTATACTGTAGTGGATTAGAAGGATTTGCTTTGTAGCTGAGGTTGGATTTGTAAAAAAAAAAAGAAAAAAAAAAGAGGTATTTCCGACCATTTCTGCAGGTTTAAAATGTCACGGGAAGGGTCTGCGGGTGAATTGTGAGCAGGGTCGATGGTCTTGGTAGATACGGCGTGAAACATGTGGGCTTTGTGGTCAGTTCTTTCACTGGAGAGCTACTTGATCCGCTCAAGGCTTGGAGCGCTATCCAGCTCCAGTTGGACGTGCACTAGAGTGGGCAAGGAATGATTTAGATTGCAACTTGCTGCTTCTTCATTGTATGCCTGGTGGGTGACGCATTTGGCTTTGGAATATCAAAATAACGACAAGCCATGGGTGAGTCACAGGTATGTCTTTGCATAGTGGATATACAGTATGCTATAGAAGACACAGTATGTGACTGGCCCATAGGTCTGATAAGAAACGCCACGTATGTCCTTGAGGTGTCTTTAAACAAACACTAAAGTTTCAGGGAACAAGAATAGACATTTTGATTTATTTACCAAAATGACGGCCTCTGGATCCTTCTTTCTCTCTGACCTTAAAGGGGTTGTGTTAAGTTGAACAGTTCCTTTTATCAAATATTCCTGAAGTTATGTATCATTTTATCTATGTATGTTTCATTTATCTTGCAAACTAAATCTATCTCCTCAATCTTTCTAGAATAGCTTCCATTTAAAACTGAGCTGGAGACAGGTCAGGATTTGCAGATTTGTTGTCCTGGTTTATGGTTCACATCTCTGTTATTGTTGGGCCTATCCACATGAAACAAAAACTGGCACAAAGTCCAATATCGCCTATGTCAGCATCAATAAACTAAAAGCTTCAGAAAGTGGTCTTTATGGGTGATTGTTGTCAGTTGAAGGACTTTAAGCCATGTGATTGATGTTGCAAGTTTGTGGCACTGGTAAATCCCAAAGAAATCATGATGAGGTTAAACATTTGTGGATTTCTATTTTGGATATTTCTTTCAAAACCAGTGAATCCCCCTCAGAGTTACACAGACTCCTTCCCACCATGAACGCTACCTATAGCCCCGAATGCTCTGTTGCACCAACTGAAGTTTCTAAAGCACCTCTACACACCTCTACTGAATTAACAACAAAGAATGTGACTAGCAAGCAGCTATTGTTTTTAGCCTTACTCAACTACTTTGTGCCCCATATGGACACTGTCAATGGTTGTACCCTGCATAAGGCTCATTGCTGCTCCCATCACACTTGTACACTAATACTGAGGAAGTAGAAGTTTAATTAAACTATGTTTTGACTTTTATCCTCACTCTATTGCGGCAAAACTTAGTGTAAATCTGCAAACTAAAAGCAAACAGACCAATTTTTAAGAGTAAGTGATGCATATCTTTCGCATAAATGTACAGTTTCTCCAAACAATGACCACACAGTCCCATAAAGCAGCAGAGTACAGACTGTGCAACAATGAGTGTGGTGCTTACAGCGCTGAGAGCTGTGCTTAAATGAATCATCCCTGTGGCTTAGCACGGCTTGGCTGCGTCTCTGAGCACTGGCTGTCTTTAAAGCATTTGTTTGCCTGCAGGCCCTCCGATTCTTTTTCCTTCTTTCTAGCCACATAGATTATACTTTTTTACATTTATTTCAAAAACCTAAATGGACTGGGATCGATCAATACCTCATTGTGTGCATAGCGAAAGCGTCTCAGGAGGGGGGCAGCCGCTGTGACAGATGTTACAATTTAGATTTGCTTTTCTTTCTTTTGCGCCTCGACACAATGGCATATCGAAAGGAATTCCAAAAGCTGTTTTAAATTGATTTAAGTTTGCGTCTTGTCATAAAGCAGCCTTTTTCACAAGTATCACAAAGCGTCTGAAAGAGAGTAAAAGAAATGCCGCCTCCTCCGTGCAGCCCATAAGCCATTGTCGGCTCCTGCCCAAGCCTCAAAGTTAAAATGCCTGGACAGATTTGCTCAGAAGTCCTTTTCAGAAGATATTTTTTGAGCTTGAGATAGTCATCAGAGAGAATAAACAACTTACTTTGGAGAGGAGGGAGGGGCATGAAAGCGTTTGCAGGGAAAATGTCCCACTGCTAACAAAATCAAGGAAAATAGAAGGGCATCGGCTTCCTCTGAGCGCCGTATCAAATGTCCACCCGACGGAGGATCCACAATAAAAGACAGCACTTGTGCATAATATAGCGATTGACATGACATATGGCTACAGCTGTGGAAGAAAATGGGAAAGAGCAAGCCTTTTATGTTCAGAAAATAGGATGCGATTAGGGGTTTTGATGCTCAGAGCCAGGCGCATTTCCCTGCATCAAAAGGTGAGATCTTAAGTTTGTTTTATTTACAAAGCACCAATTTCCCATTAGAATATGAATAGGAATTATTACTGGGACATAACTGAGATAATGCTGCAAGGACAATCGAGGTGATTTGCCTAAGGTGGCCTAAAAGGTTCACAAAAACATTTGACACAGCACAGAAGGAAACCCAAGAACTTTGAATAGCTCAATGTTAGACTCGTCTTAAGGCTCATTCTCTCCAATCCAACCTCCCCAACCCTGGCATGGAGTCTGCGACAGCTCGTCTCTCCTCGTCTCTCCTCGTCTCTCCTCGTCTCTCCTCGTCTCTCCTCGTCTCTCCTCGTCTCTCCTCGTCTCTCCTCGTCTCTCCTCGTCTCTCCTCGTCTCTCCTCGTCTCTCCTTCGTCTTCCTTCGTCTCCACGTGTCCTTGCAGTTCTTCTGTCTAAACGCTTCTTTCTTCGCAGCAACGACCAAAAAGGGCCTACAACGCAATACCTTTCTAAGCAGGAAGTGTGAGTCTATGGACGCCATTATCGGCCAATCACAGCTGGTTCTATTTATTCTCATCCAATCACCTCTCTTCTATCATGCTGCTGTAGCTACATGCGTCCCCACCCATTACACAGCAGCAGAATTATCAGCCATCTCAGCCTCTCAACTACTCTCCACACCACCACCACCACCACCACCACACCACCACCACATTTTCCTCGCATTCAAACAATAATATTGTTTATTAACCAATAAAACATATTGTTGTGGCAAAGGCATTTTATTCCGTCAACCATACAACAAGGTTGATGAAAAAAACAGTAGACCAATAGATGCGTCGGCATCCGAGAACGCCCATTAACGGACCTGGGGGAAGCAATCCATTCATTTTAATGTAGAAGAGCTGCTCCACGCCTACTGTTCAGCAACTACAAGGGCAAATGCAGAATTTAGGAGTTCTACGTGTACCAAATGCAGACACAAAGAAATTAAGAATAAAGTGGTCCCAAGACCCAAATTGGTATAAATATCGAAAAATGCTAATGGTGGGCTAAATGCTACCGTGACGCTAGCGCCGCCTGCTGTATTTTAACATCTTCAGAACAATGTGTTTAGAGATAACGCCATGTCAACAACCTCCAACCAAGACTCAGTTGGGACTTGACTTGAATGAATTGTGCTTAAAATGCACAGGATTTGTACTCGCTGTGGATGAGGGTGCAACGTCGTGGGTTCGATTCCAGCCCTTGATCCTTTGCTGAAAGTCTATACCCTTTCTCTCCCCATTTCACACTACAACTGTCAAATAAAGCCTTCAGGCCAGAATTAAAAAGTAAAGAATTGTACGGAATTAGCCAGGAAACGTCATAAAAGAGAGAAGATGTTGTGTTTCCTATTGAATCCACAGAGAGTTTTCACCCATGCAAGCCCAAGCCCCCTACTAAATATATGCGTTGCTGAATGTATGTAACTTTTTGCTATCACAACTCTGGCAACTCACCATAATATCTGCAATAGTCTGAATATGTATTTATTTTTAAGCATTAGCCCCAGGAGATCACAACAGATTATCTAGGAACTCGACTACAACCACAATCTTATCAATTGTTGACAATATTTATGTAAAAGTATCTCCTTTACTTGAGCCACAGTAGTTTCCAGGTAGTGACAGTCCATTTAGCTGGAAGTCTCCTCTTATCGCATATGCTTCATTCAGCACTGACCACAAATAAAAATGTGACAGATGTTGGAGAAGTCACGCCGAGATAGCATTGGGACGTGAATGAGAGACAGAGAGGTTCCAGCTCCCAGCCAACGAGAACAAAACATGCAATTAGAGCGCGGTGCTGCAGTGAAGTGGCCATTACTAGCTAATGAGCAGCCTATCTGTCCATGCATTAAAGTCCTGCTAACGAGAGCTTGTTCATCATCTCCTGCTCCTCTGTCATACCATCTTTATCTCCACAAATGGACACAGCAGCATCACTGGACAAAAGACCACAAACAAACAAGTGCAGTCAACGTTCAGAACTTCAGCATATGCACTTGCTTAAACGTGCAATAAGAAACTTTTGCAGAGATGACAATAATACTCTGCCTGGAATGTTCTAACCATTAGCTTTACATTTATATGTTTCCATGGAGAAGAGCAGGTGGCTCCACATGTTCTAGGTCAGTTCTTTGGAGAAGCGAGCCTGTTCATAGTAAGAATGCATGTTTCTCTAAATGACGGAATAAATACTGATAAATGTAATGCTATAATGTGGAACATTCAAGGCAAAGCAATTTTATCTGCATGGAGAAGCAGGAAGTAGCCTACCACCAAAATGTTACATAGTGCATCTTATTTTAGCTTGTTGCCAGGAGTGGAAAGTAACTAATTACAAATACTGAAAAAATTTAGTAACTGGTACTCTGAGTAGTTCGAACTTGGAATTTGGTATATTATAAGCCATGTAACTGTAATTTTACGTGAGCAACTTGATTGTTTGCAGTAAGACAGGGACAATAAAAACCGTTACAATTACAATTATTTGGGGTAAAAAGTGTTGAAACTTACACACTTCAAGTATCATAGGTTCTGTCAGTGAGTTGTTAGAGAACTTTGGTAAGAAATGTGGGAACTAAACACAAATTTCAGCATGAAAAAGTTTGATTGGACAATTTTAGGACATGTGCATGTCCATCAAAACCTGGGTTGTCAAATTGACTCCAAACAGTGTATCACAGATGAGATTGCCAAATGTTAGCTTATGGTTATATTTCAAAAGTCAACTCCTGTGCAGTTGCTTGCGGTTACATTTAATAACATATCGCTACATTGAAATGAATTTAAAAGATGGAAGACTGATTCCAGAGCACATTCCCTAGTGTCCACTAGAGGGCACTCCAGCCAAGCAATTCCCTGCCTCCTCCACTCCCGCTGTTGCTGCTGTGTGGCGTCCCATTCTGCAGAGGATGAACCAAAGACAGATATTTCCATCAGATAAACCGTGCCATGCTCCATCGGGCCCCAGATTCTTAAAGATGCATTATCGTGTTGATTCACTCCTGATTGTGAATAGTTTTACGGACAAATCCTCCCATAGGGGTTGAGCCACCCCCTTCTTTTCACTTTGTGTCCTTGTTGTTTCTATTTAACCCAGAAAAATGCGGGAGAGAAAGTTTGGTCTCAAGCTAAGAAAATAATCACAATGGGAACAAATAGCTACACTCGCATTCGCGTGAAAGACGGGGAGAGTAAGCAGTTTAATTTGGATTTAGGTTTTGTTTTTGTGGCTGGTGTCTCTAAGGGCCACTGTACTGGCAACACAATCGGATGAGCAAGTTTTTCTCTCACTATTGTCGAGTATGCAATGCCTGTGACTCATTTCACAGAGTGTAATTATGTGGGGAAAACAGATTCACCATTATTCATCTAGAATAATGCAAACAGCAGTGTGTCAGAATAGGTAGGCACTTGCCTTTGCACTGGTCTGTCGATGAAAGCAATGACATCATGGTGTTTTATGAGAAAAGAAAATATGTTTGTTTCTGCGACAAAAGGAAAGAATGTTGGCCACAAAGTACTGCAATTTATATCAATTTTACATAGGCTCACCAACAAAACAAAACTGGAATCAAAACTTGATATTCATTTGCAGTCATATTGATACTAAAAAAAATCATAAAACAAAATCAGAATTTTTTTAAACAGGTAGAATCTAGTAATATGGAAAAAAAAATTTTTATTTTGAGTATAGGATAATTCAATTCTGTGATCAAAGAATAAAAGTTTGTCATATAATTTAAGTATTAAAATCGCATCATTCTCTTAGTATCGGAATCGAGTTTGAAATTGTGTAACGTTGCATCATCATAAATTAGAGTTTTTAAACCCATGTTTGTTAGAGTGCATACTAAGACATACTGTCATCTTGCAATAAAAAGGATTAAATTATGCCAAATTATGCCAGTGTGGAAGTGTATAAATTGCAGTCAGTACGTTTCTGCGATTGCCATCTGACCAAGGACTACCTTTATTATGATAATAATTCTTAAAAAATATTTTGAAAAAAACAAACAAACAAAAATTAAGATTTAATACGTTTAACTAAAACAGCGAATTTGGAAGTCACCAAGACATTATACTTTACCCAATGACTATAATACAGTCTTGTGACCTACTCTGTTATTTTAAATATTTTTGCAGTTGACTATCTGTCAATGTGAAATTAAATAACTTAAATCAATAAGTTACTGAAATAAAAGGTTGAGGCGTGATGTGCTATAGCCCTGCACAAAACACTTAAGCACAATCAGAAATAGGTAAAGCATTGATCACAGTGCGTACACAGCAGCCTCCACCCCCTCCTCCTCCCACTGCCCTGACTGGTGGTATTAAAAGGGCTGTGAATAAGATGGCGCTGCAGTTTAATTGTTATATGGCGCGGAGGTGCAGACCCAGTGGAGGAGTGCGTCTGATTACTTCCTCTCTATTCATCATGTTGTCACTGGGCCCCAAGGCGTCAATAAACAACTGTCACAGATCCAACGCAGGCCAAATCACTCAGCTCTCAACACACAAAGATACCAGCACATTATTACTCTTTATAACTAGATCATAATAGTCTGTTTGTAATGGATCAAGAATATCGGAAAAATTGCTAATGAAAGCTTTTGTGTTAAGATAATGAATAAGGTACTTTATTAGTCCCTCTCAAGAGGAATGAATAAAGTATTCTTTGCATTTGACCCATCCTTCAACCAGTGCCACTGGAGCAACCTGTGAGGGGCAGTGAGCTGCTGTAGGACAGCACTCAGGGACCGTCTCCAGATCTTGATCTTTGTCAGGACCCAAGCTAGACAATTATACCTATTGGGCATGTTTTGGGTTGATGGTGTAACCCGGAGCCCAGGGGAAACCCAATCAGACACAGGGGGAAACATGCAGATTCTGCACAGAAAGGCCTGACCTGGGAGTCGAACCTGGAACCTTCTCTGAAGCATGAGCGTCAGCCACTCAGTTACTGTGCTGCCAAGTTCTTGCTGCTCTCCATTTGCAGAGAAGGAGGGTCTAAGTATAGAAATATGCAGGGACAATTATCCACTTGCTTAATTCCTGTGACGGTGGGTTAACCTGCTTCTTTATTATTGACCACTGTAAATTAACTAAAGAATGTTAATTTAATTTAATTAAAATTTCTTTGTTTGATTGTCAAACTTTCTGTTCATAAAATCAACAATTTTGTGCAGTCCTGCGAGGCAACAGCTGTTGTGATTTTGGGCTTTACAAAAATAAATTGAATTGAATTTGTCTTTTTGAAGCCATTGTGTGTGTAATCCAATAATTTGAAAAATAGTTAACATTTATAATGTATTCAATATAATTGGATACTTATGTTCAATGGACCTACACTAAAGAAGAAAAGGTTTCTGAACAATGTTTTTGAGTTCGAGATGTTTGGGCTGCCATCCAAAAGTCATTATAAAACTGAAAGTATTACTCTGAGAAGCTAGAATTTATTATACTTTATGGAGAGGGGAGCTAATAGTGCCCAGGGGTCGCCAAAATGTCGAAATTGTTTCACCTCGTAAAAGTCTGTCCGAGAAGCGGAAATGTCTAAATGTCTGCATTTGAAACTTTTCCTACAATATAACACCCATGGACAGATAAATTTAAGAATGAAAATGAAATTATGCTTTCACTATAAATCTTAAGGTGTGGCTTACTAGAACTAGAACGTCATGTGGTAAAACTAGATTAGATTAATACTTTATCAATGCCAAAAAGCAAAAGGCAAAGATTTCACAGTAGGCATGGTACTATCACAACATTGTAGAAAACATATTTTTATCCACACAGCTCCATAAACTTTGACAACTTCCAGGAGTTCACAGGTGACATCACAGTCCACTATCCATCTTGTGTCTCGTCTTTCTTGTATTCGATTATCAGCCCGTAGGCCGCAACACTTTCAGGTAAACCTTCGGAGATTAGCATCGAACAAACGGGGCGCTATCTTCTTCTTTTCGTTGGGTGCGATAGAGTCCATCACCTGCACCTCCATGTCTGTGTATCACTGTGTATGTGTGTTTAAGTGTGTGTATGTGGGGGCAATGCATTGGCCGATAAACACCCCCGATCAGAGGCATCACAGGGTTTGCTACTGCGGCGTCTGGCCCCGAGGGACTCTACCACTGTGAGCTCGCGCAAACATGAGCCAGGCCTTCGGAAACCCGCGAGCCAAAAGGGAAGACAATCAAGATGAGCAGAGGAGATAATCTGTGTTTAGGGCACTACATGCATTTAGGCTGAAACGTGATCCGACAGACAGGGGGTTGTTCCACATGTGTACGCCGTGTCCAGGCTTCTGTCACAGGATAAAGGGGAGCAGAGGAATGCCTGACAGCTTCGAGTGTGGGAGTGGGTCGGTACAAAGGCAGTCCATTTATTACACTTTTTCAACATGTACAAAGAAAATGGAGCTCAGGACTGATAAAAAGTAAAGTTAACAATCTCAATCTTATACTACTGTGTACGGTTTACTTTTTGTAACCTGCTGAAAGCTTATATCAGATTTGAATTTACAAACTCACACAGATTGTCTGGTCCATTTAGCCCACTGGTCTATTTTGCTTGGCATATAGGCAACTTTTTAACTCAAAGGAAAAACATTGCGCATTATTTCAATTCTTATTGGCTGTTAAACATGCTCTTGAGTACCTTAAATTTGGCATGTTTTAGAACTAAAACTTTTACAGACAAATTACATTTGGATCTCTGCTGTTTCCCATGGGAGTTTTGAAGCCAACTACTGCAGGGGGAATTATACACAGTTTAAGATAAAAATGTCAACGCATGTTTCAAGATGGCCTCTCACTTCCAGGTCTCAGCGCGCAGTTGTACTGATCGTGATTAGACAGGAGAAATTCACAGGACAAGTCTGGCAATAATTTATGCACTTAAAGAACAGCAGAGAAGATTCTCAGAGCCACGTTACAGATCGAGAAAATGTCAGTTATCGAGGAGTTGTTTTTAATGCTTGGAGGGGAGAGCATTTTCTAACCAGGATTCATCAAATTAGCGTGAATGAAACTAAATGCTACTCCAGGTTAGGGTAAATTTTTGATGAGGGAACAATGTTAGAACATGGTTATAAAAGCTCAAAAAAGTCAATTTAGTATAATATGTGTCCTTTAACAAGTTTGTGCATTATTCAGTTTCCTATTAATGGTGTTTAACTACTATTGCAGACACAGGTGCCCTGGAGTAGACTGACAGATTAAGTATGCCAGTCTGCGCCATCGGCCCCTCAGATGAGCACCGATCACACACACACACACACCCGCACACACGCACCACTTTCATACAGACAAGGGGGGTGAAATGTCTTGCCTGAGGACACATTTGCACTAGCACCACTGCTGCCCCACTTTGTCAGCTGGCATTCACAGCGGCCGCCCATCCACATACTAACCAGGCTCAACCCGGCTTAAAGCTTCTGAGATTTGATGAGATCGGACATTGACAAGGTTGTACGGACACAATTTTTTCCACTCTTCATAGAGCATTCACATATCAGGACACGGTTTACCACGTCCGATGTCCAGTAATCTAACCCTAGAAAGAGCAAAGAGAGGAATGATAGTCTAAACCAGGCATGTCCAAACTATGGCCAGCCAATTTTTGTTGGAGCTAACTCTTGAACTGGCTCAAATCATCACCTCAATAATAAACATTTCGGTGTGAGATAGATATTGACCACTAGTATATGACCCTCCACAATGTATGTAATTCAATATGTGCCCCTCAATGAAAATAATTCTGACCACCCCTGATCTAAATGAGTAAGTTAAAAATGTATTGGTTTTTTTACATTTAGAAATATTTAATATTTTTTTCTAATATATATATTTTTTCATATCAAAACAGTGCAATGTTATGTTCTACTATACTTCTACTATAGTGGCATGAGCCAGGCGGAAATCCTCGGCCCTGGTTTGGTCCTGGTTTGGTCCTTGGTTGGTCCTGGTCCTGGGTTGGTCCTGGGTCAGTCTCATCTCGGTAGTGCTCAGTGCTCACAAATGATTCTTAACCACAATTAACCCTCAGTGTGTCCGCGACCATTCAATCTCACTGCAACATCTCAAACAAGCTGGAAGTTCAGATTGTCTCTCATCAAACATCAATAATTGATCCAGGCTTATGGGACATTGAGGGACACAGGAGCATTGTACCTTCAAGGGAGGAGGCCCATCGGCAGAGAGACCCTCATGAGGGAGAACAGGGGGCGTCACCGGTGCTGCGCTTGACCCAACCCTCCCTCTATTATTTATTACCTCAGAACAGCTCCTGGTGGACGGGTTAGAAGGTCAGCCCACATTTAGAGTCTGGCCCCTGGTTTAGATTGAGCATTTCGCGCTACACTGCTTCTCCGACACAAACCTGATTTCATATTAATATCAATCTTCTTTTTAGCCCTTTCTTCAATGAGATTAGCACCTTTCTGTCCCCTTTTCTGACATTCATTTGGTTCTCATAGCAGGGAAACAGAATACAATCTAAACTGTTATTTTAATGACCACAAATACAATAAGGGAAAGATTTGCATCCCGCCAATCAAAAATGGGAAAAGTTGGAATTGTGTTTAAATGCATTCATCATGCTTAAGAAAAACTTGCAAAATAAGGAACAAATGGCTTATAATATGTAGTTTATCAGGACGCATAACTTTATAATCTGCCATTTGTCCCTCTGTTAGTTTATCCGGACATTATAAATCACACACAAGATCAATACAGTCAAATTATACTTTTAGGTCCTGTTCTAGTCCTGCTTTAGTCCTGGTCCAGTCCAGTTTCTTCTGACGTAAATCACAGTTTAGTTCCAAGATTAATAAAGCATATGTGCACATTTGAACTTTTCCTTGAGATTGATGTATTTGTCTTCCACAAAATAAAACGAAAAACCCCAAACCACGAACCATTGTTCAGTAAATCAAGTTAAGTTTTACTTGGTTTTATTAAGTAAATTATCTTTAAATGTGTAAATTTATGTAACGATCCCAAACTATACATGTTCGAATATATAGTGTAACTCTCTTGTATGGAAATTTGTCCTCTGCTTTTACCGATCCTTTATTTGGTTTATTTTGGTTCCTAATCATGTATAAGGATAACCTAAGTATTGACATATTGGGTGTAGCCAAATCACCATTCAGGAACCCCATTCCAATTACATACCAATAGACACTGTCACTTCATACCACATTTAATTTGAACTTCAAGCCTATTATCTGTGACGTCATTGCAATAAAACCAATCCACACATACTAGCGTGACTAGTTCATTATTGAGAAACGGAATAAATATATAATTAGGTTGTTATAAACCAAATAATAAAACAGGAAAACCTAAATACAACTCCCTGTTTAAACGCAACAAAGACATTGCAATGTAATTAAATAGGACAGTCATGGTTGGCAAGATAATTGTAATTCAGAGAAAATATATAACATCTGTGAAATAATGGCATTCTTTTGTTCCATTGAAGAACAAAATTATGTATTGTGTGATTTGGTGTGACTCTTAATATGTGGAGGAATCCAAATGGATAAATTGTGGGTTGAGTTTGTTTTTCTTTGGATACAAATACAGACCAATGATTAATGAGAAGATCCCTCCAGATTTGAGCTATTTAATTTAATTTTAAATATCCATGGATTAAATTACTGATAGCAATGAGTAAAATCAAAGCACGAGTGTTCTCAGGTCAACTGCTTATTTTCTTGTGTATTTGTTGATTTCATTGTCAATTTAGGCAAATACTGTGTGTCCTCTTCATTTTACGCAGCCTTTAATCAGAGCTTCTTGACTACCATTCGAAACTAATACAATTCATTTAGTTGTTTGGTGCTTTGTATCACATTCCAATCTTTATTTAAAAAAGCGGTTACCTAACATTGTCTGATGACGTTTAGTTAATTTAGGAACACTGTATTATTTTGTGCATATTCTTTCTGGTGTGTGGGTGTGGGTGGGTGTGTGCGGGTGTGTGTGTGTCACCAAAGATATGTCATTGCTTTACTTGGCACGTTCCACAGTATGGCATTAAACTTATCCATGCATGCATTGTCACTGGTTTACTGGTTATAGGTATACTGTGGAACATTCCAGGCAAAGCAATAACATCTCCATGTCGACAAGCAGCTGGCAGACCCTTCCAATGGAAAAGTTACATATAAAGCCTTTAAGCGAAAAAAGGTAGAGAATGACCAAATACTTGGCTTATACACTAAAATAGTAAACATTAGGCTGAGTACGGGTGAACTAGTTGAGAAAGTATCCCCTGGAGCAAAGAGTCATCCACAATCAACATTGGACCTTTTATTTTATGTTATATTCGGACTCATGCATGGACAAACAAATCAAAATAATCTTACTTATACAGAAAATACAATGTTTTAGTGGTCATTTTCTATGATCAGAACATTATGTTTTTGCCCCTACAGAACAACAGACATTGAGAGAAAAGATTCAGATTCAGACGTGTCTTAACAAACAAGGCTCTCCTTATGATCCTTATGTCTTCTACGTCCTTACAACAAGCTGTGTTGACAGCAGTGCTAGCCAAAGGTTAGCCCATAAGCCCCTTGGCCCTGTTTGTATTAGTCCATCCTGTCCCCCCGCCTTTGTTCCTCCTGACACTACATCCTACGCTCACATAAGCAGAGGTCAAAGGTCGGACCTCACACTCACATTGATGCTAACGCTAAAGCTAACAAACGGCTTTCAAGTCTGACCTCGCTCCCTGAAGCTAAAACAATGAGGTGAACCAGCTCTGCTTCGACTGGAGTGCAATTGAGTGTGACAATAATTCTATTTGAAAAGTTACCCTTTCAAATAAAAAGCCAATGTCATCCATCAAACGGCTAACAAAGCTAAGGCCACGTCGCTGCAGAGACGAGGAGCAAACCCTTAAATGGCTTATCAGCTGGAGATGGAAATTACACGGCCGCAACCCTGAATCATTTAATTAGCCGTTTGTGCGCTATCATGCTATATCTCATCTGGGCTTCCACTTGGGCTACAATGGGCCTAAACGCTGGCAGCGGTTTGCAGAAGGTTTGATACTGAGTGCTCGCCAAAGCCTTTGTTTCTCTTGGCGCCTGGTTTCTTCGCTTTCTGGATTGTCTCATTGTCAAGGATCTGGCTCAATGTCGATTTATATCTGAAGCAGTGGAGACTATAAGGCTTCTGTAACAATGAGAGTGCTGAATAAGTTTAAATTAGCAGCAGAGACAGTGTTTGGACCTTTTGGAGGCAGTAGGAATGAAGGAAAAAAACCCAGAAAAGGATCAGTAGAAAGTTGATAATTCATTAATTTTAACTTTACAAATTACTGTCTAGTTATTGGCTAAATATAGGCCTTCTGTACAATGCAGATATTGTATTCCATTACTGTGAAGAGTATTTTACGTCAATTATTAGAAATGATTGTAGTTAGCTATATAACACATGCCATTACTCTCCAGTCCTACATGTTTTGTTGGATGAGAACCGTATTGAAATAACTGCCACTTACACTTTTTTGTGCAATCATACACGTTGTTGGATGAGAACTATGTGGAAACAGCTTGTGATAATCCCAGACACTTGTCCTAGTTCAACGTAATAATGAGAGAAAGTAAGATATGGGTGAGACTAACCTTAACAAGTCCTTCACTTATGGTTCAAAACTTTTTTTTCTTTCCATCACTCTCTCACTTGTCAAGTATGTGCTTCACTGGAGTTCGATATCCATCTGCAGTATCCCCATTTCAAAATACACAACTCCTACAACAACCCAAAGTGCTGAACAAATTACATTCAACCTCAACAAAGAGCTTCCCAACATTTCCCCAATAGATGATCCCTTTCTTTGCTGTGCTGATCACAATCAAAGTGTGTCTCCTTCCTCTACCCTACCATGTGTGCGTTGAATTTGTGTTAGAGGGTCACCTTGAGCGTCTGCAGGTCCCGTGGATGGTGTCTGGCGCGCTTGGCTGAGTACTTCTTCAAGCGCGACTCTCCCACTCCAGCAGGGATTTCCACACTCCAAAGGCGGCTGGATCCTCCTCTGGGCCTCCATTGCTCACCATTAGTGGCGGATTAGGAAAGCAGGCAGTGTGTGAGAGAGAAAGGGCTCCCGGTGGCTAGCTATCTGTGGTTTTCAGATCTGATGTTGAAGAAGACCTCAAATGACCAAGAGAAACTAGCTCAAATCTTATAGTAGAAATACGCCGATCAAAAATAAACCCACAAAACATAAGACAGTGCAAAGAGCTTTATGTGGTACTTTAGATTTTGGAGACATTGGGTTGCATTGGTTCAGCTTGAACAGGTTTAAGGAACATGGCTCTTTTATCACTGAAGCACTGATAGTTAATATAGTATGGAGTAGAAAAGTGTTTTCTTTGCCCAAATAACAGCACCAATGACTTTCTTCTCTTCTACACCAACAGTCCAGATGGCAGATTGGCTGTCCTATACCCAGTGAAAACTGTATTTTTATGTCTTTGGGTAAGCCATTTTTAAATATGTTTGAATATGGTGTATGAGACCACAAGACATAACTGTCAGTCAGCCTCAGGAAATCTTATTACCAACCAGTATGAAGAGTAAATGAATACTGGCATGCTGCAGCATTTTGACAAGATTGTCAAACAATGTAAATTCAATTTAATGTTAACAGTTATGCACATGTTGAAACCATCATCAAACAGGCAATCTTCCATCTATGAGACCCTCATCATTAACTTCCTCATAGTTGTATTTTATGTGATTCGTGCATGCTTCTAAAATCCCCTGGCCCTTTTCTCCGCCCCAAATTGAGGGTCAGGGTTCAGAAATGTTCCAAAGATATTTTTCAACAACAAAAAGCATGAAGAGACGGGGCTTATCAATACAGTTTTGAGCATTTTGAAGAGAAACTCAATGAACTTTCGATTACTTAGCTGTTTGAGATTCATTTTGTGGTTTGTAATGAAAACATGTAAACTGATAATTTACATGTCTCCACTGAATCTATTATTTTTTTAATGCACATTTCTATTTTCGACATTCATTTGCTGGAATGAATGTCTGCAGTGGTTAACCCTAACCCTAACCCATATTTTACTTTGAACCCATTTGTTCCACTATGAAATGATATGAATTGGGAGAGAAACCTTCTGTTTGTGTCTATGTGCAGAATATATACTGTCGTTGTTTTAAAATCTCAGGTTATAGGAGCACAGCCTCAGGGTTTCGATCCACTGGGGTGAATCCATGTGGATCTGCCTGTGAGCCTGTGTCTGTGTGGAGACAAAGCCAAGCTCTTCTGTCAGGTCACAGCAGCTGGAGAAGAAAAGCAGCCGCCGCAGGTAAGTAGGATGTTATTGTCCCTCCACAAAAGCTCAGTCTTAACCTGTGGCCTCATCAGATTTGGGCCGGCCCCTCTGCTCTCTCACTCAGAGCTAGACGACACAGGTATGAGGCCCCTCGGGGATGTACACAAGGCTACGAACCGGAACTCAGAAACTCATCTTAAATATACGTTCAAGATAAAAAACTAATGTGTGAATATTACATTAGTCTAGTAATTTGTCTAACTTTGTAGATGCTACTATTTTCACCAAGGGAATAATAATACGTTCTTCAGTACAACCTTGGTATGGTAAACCATTTCTGTAGCTCGTGCTTCCCAGGGGCAGAATGATGGGCACACGTCTGCCCTACAGGCCCTAGAGATGGATAACATCAGTGATTTAAATTATTATTTTTTCGATCTGATACACAGTAATACTATGGCAGTTACGAAATGCCATATGCAGTGAAACTCCTCTACTATAAAGATGTTCACCTTTTATTTTATTATCTTTGCGCTACCTCATCATTAAACTGATCTAAAAATGTAATTTGTGCAGATAAACTTAAATATATACAAAGTATTTAAAAAACTTAAAGTTTTTGTCTATATTTGAAGTACCATAATGATATTTCAGCATGATGACTGATCAGTGGACAGTGTGGACTGTCCTGCCACAGGATAACAAGTTTCAAACTGGTGCATGGTCCACCACCTGAGCAAATAAGAACCACATGGTATCAATACATAATGTATGTAATAATGTAGTTTTAGGGAATTACACAATGGCTATAAACAGTTAAATCTGATGTGAGTGTTCTGATTTCCTTCTTATTATTCACACATGGGCAGGTATTTCCAAGAAGAAATATGCACAAAATGGAAAATTAATGTTTCAAAGTAAAAAAAAAACCTTCCAAATGCAACAGTTACTACCAAAAACCCGATTTTATTTTTGGGTAATCTGATTATTCTAGTAAATGTCCACAATGTTGCCTAGAGTTGACCAGATAGAACATTCCCAAATGGGCACTGATTTTGGGTTTGGCTCCAGGGGCCATCATTTGGACAGCCCTGTATAATAACCCATGATACATTTGACTACACGCTACAAAATGTTAAAGTAGTGATTTTTGCCTGAGGGTCCACTGTGCACTCAGTCTTGTGAACTTGTGGCAGCAAGTGTATCTGCTGTAATGTCTTCATAAAGATGAATGAGGACCAGAGGCATACCCTTTTATCTGTACCATAATCACATAATCACTGCTGTGTAATCATTCCAACTCAAGTGTGAATCTCTGTTCTTGGAAGCAGGTTCTCGCCATTAAAAACATGTTTGAGTTTTTCCTGTGCTGTGTGTTCAAACTTAGACTTAGCTTGCCTTTCCTCCACTGGCCTACATTTCCTTCAAAACCCCATCAGAATGACTTTGCGGTATCACTTGTTCTGTGATCACGCTAATCTGGGCGCTGTAACAGATTTGGGGCTTGGAGTGCTGAAAGCAAAAGGCAACTCAATCTTCCAATTTAAAAGCTTTTTTTTTTGCCTCATACGCCTGCAGCCAAATGGCACTTGTGTTCTGACACGGCACATAAACACGCACAAAAGAAGTTATTAGCGTAGATGCAAATCAAATTACTAGGAGTGTAAACTGCTATTCCTCCCTGCACTTGGGCCTGTAATTACTCTGGCTCATACAACTATAATGAATGCTAATGACACAGCACTGCAAGGCCATCAGGAGGAGGCTGATTTCACTTAAGTTATCCCAGCTCTGTGTGGCTTTCCCTTTAGCCAGCAGTCTGTCCACACGCGTTAAAAAGGCTACAGGAGTTTTACAGACTGAGAAAGAGAAACTTATTTAAAAATGATTTCCTGTAATTGGGTGCATTAGAGCGTATCCCATATAGAAAGTGTATTTTTGCATTTGAAAGAGGATTACGCATCCACATGTGCACAGTGAGTCCTCATGGAAAAATGACAGCTGTTGTGGCTGAACAAACCATTTATTCCCCTGTTCAATTACTTTGGTACATTCATGAGAGTATATTGTTAATAGGAAATGTTTATGTAGTAATTATAAACAGGAAACGACAAAATTATGTAGTAATCTGAAAATGTCATATGGAGAGAGCAAACAGCATAAGACATCCAATTAAAAGGTAACTTCTCCAGTATCTGTAAAGTCACTGGACATTTTTTGACACTTCATGAAAAGGTATTGAAATCCAACAAATGTAATTATTGGTTTCATTCTGGTCCCTGAGAAATCAGACAAACCGACCTGTGAGGATAAAGAGCTCTAACCACAGTGACATAGTGAGTGGCTGGCTCTCTATGTGTGTGTTTGTCCACGTACCTGCCCACGGCTCCATTTTCCCCACTTTGAAGGATAGGTTTAATGCAGACTTGTAAATTCCTCAGGGGAATTACAATATTTAGCCTTAACTTTGTCATTATAATGTTAATAAATGCTTCTTGTCATCAACAGTAGACCTTATTAGTTTTTGACACCTTAAGATACTATATGAAATATACGAAAGTGCCAAGTTAATTATTTTAAAGGCGCTGTGTCTTAAAAATGTGAAAGACCCAACTAGTTCATTTTAAACTTTTTGCGCTCACTAACCTAATGCCTTCTAGCATCTGAACTTTTCCCCGCGATGAGTTTATAAGTGTTTTTTCCACAACTCTCTGAGGCCAGAGTGAGTTTTGCCGTCACGGTAAAGCCAACAACAAGTAACAACAAAGCTTTAGAATTAGATGCCACGAGCGCACAGTGGACTCATTTTCACCAGAATGGATGCTTTTATAATGTACAATAAATCTGTACTGTGGCAAAACAGATTTTACTTTATTATCTGAAAAAAATTATTGCACACAGCTCCTTTAATAGCAATGACACTTCATCTCCTATTAAGTAAAAAGTGCAATTATCAAAACTATGGCAGAGTATGGTGACTATATGAAAACTTCAATACCAAACAGTACAAAATGTGTGAAAATATATTGTTATTAATAGTTCTCAGTATATATCAGTATATATATCATATATAACACAATAGTAATGTATAATTATAATTGTAATCAGGATACCAATACCGATAATAATAAACTTCCTAGCAACAGGAGTTTCATTTTAATTTTTATTGTATGCATGTTGTTTGAATGTCTATTGAATTTGAAGTAGCAGACACACATATGCAACCTTATAAAAAATACAGAAAGCCCAAGGCCTAAAGTATGTTGTGCATTCAGCGTAGTGTTTTGTAACTCATTAAATTATCTTTAATTTAAGAATAGGCCGAAACACATCCCTTTTTAACCCATACAGAATATGCCCATTGAATGACGCTGAATTATATTGAATGCTATTATCGACTTGTTCAGCTAAATATCCCACAAGAACTGTCTGAAAAAGGAATTTGTGATGACCTCAGTGAAGGGTCAAGCGTTCAGGGAACAAGCAGCTTTAGAGAAAACTCGAATGGCTCAATTAAGTAGGATCAGATCCAGATAGTGAGAGAAGTTCTTTGTATATGTAAGTTGCAACTAATGGAAAATACGGTTAATATAAATCAATGTTATGTGAATGTATGTGAGGCAGCACCAAGGATAGGTAATAGCACAGATCATGCAATATTTGAGTATGAATGTTTGTATAGAAACATTTGAATATAAAAGCATCTATTATTGTTATTTGTTTACTAGATATCACGTCATTTCTTTTTTAACAGAATTTGCTAGTTCGAGGACAGCTCCAGCGTCCTCGAACTAGATTATTTATATTATTATTTACTAACCAAGTAAATGCGGTTTGGCTGTCCAGGCCTTGAACAGGACAACTCAAAAGAAATGAAAGCTGATTAGTGTCGTGTAACCTGGCCAGCCGGAGGAATTCTCGCAATGTTTGTTTCACAAACTCTTGAGACTCCATCTTGTCAGGCTCGCACTGTTCAGTTTGAGTCTGGCTGCTGTGGGCCTGACCAATCACAGCGCAGCATTGTAGATTGGGGGCAGAAAGCATAAGGACGAAACTAAACAAACAGATGTACTTTGGCCTATTTTAGAAGATTTACAAACTATTTTGTTATTGACAACATGCACATCGAATCGCTTTATGTATTTGAGGATGGGGCAGAAGACTGCTTTTCTCTGTCTGGATTTAACAGTTTGATTTCTCGGCTTGTACGCCTGTTGTGATTCTTCGACCGATCAGATTCAAATATTCTTCATGATGTTTTCCCAACTGCTTTTCTGTCCGTCCAGTTTGATATTGTGTAGAACTCAATTCAGAGTGATACACATATCAATCTGGCGTGGGCCTGGTTAAGTGTCATGATCAGTTTGAGCAAATACCTCAAACCACAAAAATGTCCAAACTAGGAACTTGCTTTGGCATTAAGGTGCAACATAAGATGAAAATTAGCCCATGGCTACAATCTGGCGCGTTTACAGCACGTGCATCACGTATGTTCATTAACATGCACTGTCTCAACCAAATAAACACATTTATAAATCAAATCAAATTTCTAGTCAATTTACCAAAATAAGGACACCTGAAGACAATACTCTTCTTCTTAATAAGAAGAAGCAATAAGGTTCTGGGTTCAACTCTCGGGCCTTTCTGTTAGCAGGTGTCTCTCCTTGACTGGGTGGGGTTTCCTCTAAGTTCTCCAGTTTCCCTCAACCATGCACAGAAGGTAAAATTGGAATCGAAATTGACAATAAAGTGTACCATAACCTTCAGATATACCTGTAAAGCGTTTGTAAATATAGGTGATAATAAAGTAATGGTGAAGTATAAACACAAAACTAATAACAGATTGCACATAACAAATTATTTATTAAACTAATTGATGATTTTCTTCACCTGACAACACTTAACATTGTGAAGAGTTCTCACCGGTCCTGGTGTATGTTGGACATTCACAGAGAGATGATGATCTTTTTCCTCCCTGCAGAGGGTGCTGGGTCTAGTCTCCGGAAGGTCCAGTTGTGGTGGAACTTCCTGTTAAAACTGTAATACGTTTGACCCATGTTGGTTTTCTGAAGAATGTCTTCTTTGGGTGAGGTTTCAGAAGCTTGAACAATCTTGAAAATAAAACCCAGAGAGGATGTGGAATCATTCTGTTAAAAATTAATTTTGAGGCTTTCTGGGTGACACCTTTTTGATTTCATGTATGTTGTTTTTATTATTGTTGTTCATCATTGTTGTATGTTACACCTTAATGCCGAAACAAGTTCCTATGTTTGTGAATTTTGCTCATTGACAATGGCAATAAACCTTTTCTGATTCTGATTCTAATTCTGATTGACAAGCTGGGCCTCAGTAAGTTCTCCATCTTGGAATACTGTCTCAGTGTCCTCCAATATATCACTGCAGTCCAGAGGCAGTTCCACTTTCACTGCATCCAAAACTTCTGCTATCTATATCTATATACCAAAGCATTGTCCGGTTTATCTTGCCGAATTTTGGCAACCTCAGTTTCTAAGGATTCTCCGTATATAATCATAGCCTCTGCCCCCTCAACTTTGGATGCAGTCTGACTCGTTTCAGAAGCCTTATTGTGCAGAACTGGGCTTCTGCTGCTACTTCCTTCTTCTAGAGACTGGTCTTGATTTCTTTCTAGACAAATTCCTCACTGATTGGCTCATCTACACTTCGAGGATCAATTGCCAAACAAGAAGAAGCAACATATATTTCACCAGGAGATGTCTCTTGGCTGCATCTACTGGCCACTTGCCACCCAGTTGGTTCATTATATAGAGGTAGAAGCATCAATGGATCTCCAAAAAGGTTGAGAGAAAAGAATTTTCATAGCGCTCAGATGTTCATGCAGACAGGTATTTTGGATTCAACTCTCAGTTGGTAGTCACTCCCACCAGCATATTCAAAGAAGGTGGGTGGACTAAATCGATCACACCCTCTTAATCACAGAGTGCTGGGTTCTTTGCCGCTCTTTCTATAACTGCCTTCCTCTTTGTCGTCTCAACTGTGTCTACAATGTTCTCTCGTGGAGGTGGCCTGAACTCCATCTCAGTGACTCGCATTAGCTCATGGTCCTCCTTTGTGTATGTCTTCTTCTGGCAGATTGTCCATGGTTATAAATGGGTGGAGGGCTTCTGACGGTGTAATCATCAACTCCATGTCCATTTCAAACATTTTTCTGAGCAGGTCGTGAAATGCTTTCCTGTCAATGCAGGCCTGATCGGACTCAAACCTTTTAGAGCCCTTGATGAGTTGGTCCTGGACCGGACATTTAGGGATTCTCACCGGTTATTTCCTTAAACTCCTGGAGGGTCTTTAGCCTCCACTTGGAGTTCTCATATACAAAGTACTTCCAGCTGTACAGGGCTTCATTTAACAGCTCATTTGCCAGTTCTCCAAAGAAGCGCACAATCTTTGACAGGCATTCAAACGCAGACAAGGCTTCAAAATGTAGGCGTCCCAGATGGCAAAAGACAAGGCAGCACGCCAGGCTCCACATATCGACAGCCTTCCACAGTGGCAGAGCCAGCATCACCTCTGGGGCACGAAAGCAAAGTGTCTGCATCAGCTGTCCTGTTGTGACCTGATCACTGCACTTGGCCATTCCAAAGTTTTACTTTGAAAGGCTGCTCCATGTGGTTTACGAGCTTTAAGTTGTCTGTTGTCCAAGTCTGGTTTTATGTCAGTATGCATCACACCAATACGTTGCAGACTGTGCAAAGCTATCAGCACTTTTTACAATAGGTTGTATCTGGCTCAATGAGAAATTTGACTTCTCTTCTATGAGGCCCAGACACTAATGTCCAGCATCTCAAAGGCCATGCAATGATTACCATCAAAACTGAAGTCAATGTCAATCAATTTGACGAGGTTGAAGCTGTCTGAGTCCAGCTCCTTTAAACACCCTAATACCTCCAACTCTCTTATGAAATTGCAAGATGAGTCTGCCTTTTTCTTCATGAGTTTTAAAGCCACAAGCTCCTGTGTGGCTCGATTGCGGGACATTGCAACCGCTCCATAACATCCCAATCCAATAATTCCCAACACCTCGTATTTACTTACGGGGTTTGGTTTCTGCAACCTCATTTGGGATGCCAGGGAATTTCATAGCCGAAAACCTCTTGGCAATGTATGTTGGCGAGCTCTTGTTAACTTGTGCAGTCTTTGTCTGTCTGAGAAAAAGTGACCACCAGAATGTTCAAATTCAGAACCTAACCGTTATGATGTCATTCTGGAATCATTGTTGCTATGGTGTTTTCAATGATGTCACTGCATTCTATCCACGAGTCATCGCTCCATTGGTTTAAGAATAATTAAAAACGAGTTGTTGTATCAAATACATATCAAATCAGAGTTTATATTGAATACAGAGGTTTGTGTGGAGCCAGTGGTGTGTCTGAAGAATGGGAGTGACAGGGTCGGAATGTGTGGGCCCAGGTCAGGACCCTGGCAGCACTGGGAACTTCTATTACTCCACGTCACAGTACATAGACTGGGCACAGACTTTACTCACAAAGAAAGGGGCTGGTATTTGTTAAAGGTTTTTATACAAACTTTGATACTACGCTTATGATCATCTTCACTGAACACAACAATATACCTGCACTTTGATTGAGCTGAACTTACAGTCTGGGCTGCCTAGCACAGAAATGTTCTACATAATCAAACAGCTTTGATTCAAAACTTCACTTTTCTTTGAAATGAAAAGCACCAAATAATAAGATTTCACATACAGGCTTCACACAATTTGCATAAAACACAAATACAATACTGACTTCACAATGTAACACTAGGAGGTTTGTTTTACATAGATTAATAAGAAATCATAAAAATACACATTGCTTTGAAAAGAATAAAATGAAGCATTATGTGCATGTGGTGTTGGAGATTACCGCATGGAGCCTTTATGAAGAGACGATCCAGCCAAAGATTGCTATGAAATGCTTTTCACCTTCTATGTTGCATTAACTCTTTGAAATTCATTTTTAATCTTTATGTAAATTTTTTTAGGTTTTAGATATAAATTGTGGACTTTACCAAACCCTTAAGCCAGGCTGGGAACAGTTTAAGGCACTTTTGAAGCGACAAACAGTGGTGCACCATCCAGGTATTATCCTTCCTCTTTGTCTCCTTGGAAAATGTCAAGGCGTAATTGATATTTGTCAGCGGGCCGTTATCTGGGCACCTGTTTTAGCCCCTATGATCTGGCTTCACACCGACCTTTAGCGCTTTCTCTCCCCTTTTTGGGGCTTGACTGAAAATAGCTCAATAGGATTTCAATGGGGCGTCTTTCATTTGAGACAATCTTCTCTCCCGACGCTGCCCACAGGCCCGCGGATGGAGGCCATTTATTTTTGAGACCCAAGTTTTCAGCTGCCTGTTTGATCTGAGATTTACTGAGGAGGGCTTTGTCCAGTGAGCTCTGAAACCATGGTGTCTTTCTCTGCGCTGATAGCAGCCGTGGACACACAGTTTTCACCTGGCTTTTATGTCGCCTTCAGCACAAATCGGACAATTTTCAGCGTCTGTGTGTGTTTGGTTTGGTATTGTCTAGTACTAGGTTGTCTATATGGGAAAAACGCTTACATTTGACAGTAGCAGGAAGACATTTTCGGGTAATGTTAACAAGCATGTAAAGAATGAATTTTAATCAGTCTGCCTCAAACTGTAGTAGGTGAATTTATCTGTGGTTCAGTTCTCCACTATGTAACTTTTCAGGTGGAGGATCCATCAAAAATTATTTTGATGAAAATGTTATTGCTTTGTCTGAAATTCTCCATTGTTAACTATTTTATTTAAAAAAATATTGTATTTAATTCAATTACAGGCATTTTTGTAATGAAATAAAGAAATATATAAGGAAAGAGAAAATATGGTGATTGCTAAGGTTTATGCCATTATCTGGAAACTTCCACCTACAACATTTACATCTCCATGGACAACAGGTTTTGAATGCTCCACATTTAAACTTACAAATACTATCTCTAAAGTGGTCTTTTTTCCTGATTTGGATCTACTTTCGGCATAATTTACCAGAGGTCGGTAGAGTAGCCTATTTTTTTTTTTACACAATTAAGAGTATTGATACTTTGAAATAATTATACTACTACAGGTTGTGTTACAAGAAAATACTCAAGTAAGAGTCAAAAAATAGTTGTGGAAACCACTCAAGAAAGCAATAGTACTGTTTGTCTGGAAGTTAATGTAATAAGAAGCACAAAATCTGGTATTTTCAAAAGATGGACAAAAAAATGAGAAAAAACATGAGATACACGAGTATGCAATCCGAAAACTACTCCAAGATTTATTTAAAAAGTTACTCAAGTAAGTGCAACTGAGCACTACCCATCTCCACAAATTAGTCATGACTTAGCCATGAGGTTCGGCCTGTTTTAAACTTGATATTGTGCAGATTCTTTGGGTAAGACTTCATTCATCATGCCTACGTTTGTGTGAATATAGTGTGTGTTTGTGAGTGTGTGTATCTGTGTGTGTGTGTGTGTGTGTGTGTGTGTGATGAGCACTGATTGACAGCCAAGCTTCTGCCAGCCTCTCAGGCCAGATGTGGTTACACCCATACTGTATAAAGGACACATATTGTGTCGCGTAAAATGGACTTAGGTAGATTTGAACCATGTTATAACATTGTTTCAACATCAAAAACACATACATAACTCAAATTCTATTTAGCTTCATTCATGCTAGTTTGATGAATCCTGTTTAGAAAGTCCTCTTACTTACAAAACACTCTTTTCCAAATTTTGTGTCATCACAAATATCACAAATTTGTTTTTCTAAAAACTAGAACTCACAGAAATGTATAAAATATCACCAGACACGTACAGAGTATTTCTTCTATCAAATCACATTGATTGCAGCTGCATCCTTACATTAGCATGTCAGGGTCAAGATAGGTTTAGTTATCTCCCATTTGTAATTCCCTCTGCAGCCTGTAGATGGAGCTTTAACTCAATTCCTGATGAGAGAAATGCCTGATTGATCAGATCAAAGATCAGGATCAGAAAAGGGTTATTGCCATTGTCAGTGAACAAAAGGGAAAACAGAACCAAGAAGAAAGGGGGGTCTCTATCCCTTATGTCTCAGGACTGTCAGAAAAACTGGAAAGAATTTTAAGACAACACGAAGACCCTGTTTATTTCAAACCAGGCAACAGGTTAAGACAAAGGACAAGATGCCTACACAAAAACAGACACAAAACAGAGCAATGTACTGTATTCTATCCGATTGCAGTGAAGAAAGTTGTAAAGAATGTTACATAGGGGAGACTAAACAGCCACTTCACAAGAGGCTTTATCAACACAGAAGACACGCGAGTTCAGGACCCCAGAGCACTGTGCATCTTCACCTCAAAGCCACAAACCACTCTATTAAATCGTAATGGAGGTTTAAGAATCAACATTCCTGTTGTTTATGGCAAGGCAAGGCAAGGCAAGTTTATTTGTAGAGCACAATTTGTACACAAGGCAATTCAAAGTGCTTCACACAACAGGAAAAAAATGCATTAAAATCACAAAGACATGGCAGAAATCACAAATCTTAATTTAAAGTGCCATTTTCAGTTTATCCATCAAATAGTCAAGACCTAAAAGAGAAGAGTGCAAAGAAAAGCATTTCAGTCATAATGCACAGCCAAACAAAACAGTTTTTAGCTTAGATTTGAACATTGCCAGGTAGCGGCCTGTCTCACATCCTCAGGAAGACTGTTCCAGATTTTAGCTGCAATAAACTGAAACGCAGATTCCCCATGTTTAGTCCTGACCTGGGCACCAGCAGGAGGGCGTCCCTGAGTCCTCAGAGTCCGAGATGGTTATATGTGTGCTTATTGTCGAGAAGTACTTTGTGAAGCTCTGTTGTATACTTTGAAGTCTATTCTCTGAGCCACAGAGCCAGTGCAGAGACCTGAGCACAGACTAATGTGATCGTACTTCCTGGTTCTAGTCAGGACCCGAGCAGCAGCGTTCTGGATGTACTGCAGCTGTTTTACAGCTCGTTTGGAGAGCCAGTGAGCAGGCCGTTACAGTAGTCTAATCTACTAGAGACAACGCATGGATAAGTCTCTCCAAGTCTGGTTTAGACACATACTTTTGATTTTGGCAATGTTTTTAGATGGTAAAAGCTGCTGATGTGATTGATCTGACGTGGCTGTTAAAAATTCAAGTCTGAGTCCATTATTACCCCAGATTTCTAACTTGATTTGTAGGTTTTAGAGGAGACTTTGGAGGTGACTGCTAACACTTTCTCTTTGTTTCGTGGGCCAAAGACGATGATTTCAGTCTTGTCTGAGTTCAGCTGGAGAAAGTTGTTTTGCATCCACACACTGATCTGTTGGATGCAGTGACAGAGTGAATCCACTGGTCCATATCACTGCGTCAGAAACATAGATTTGAGTGTCGTCTGCATAATTGTGACACATTCTCGCTGCGTATCAACTGACCTAACGGCAGCATGTAGAGTTGAACAGAAGGGGTCCCAGGATTGACCCTTGGGGACCCACAGGTCAGGGGCATCTGGTCTGAGACAGTTACCAATTTCGACAAGAACTTCTGTCTTCCAGCTAGGACTTTAACCAGTTTAGCGGAGTGCCAGTGATGCCCACCCAGTCTCTAGTCTCTGTAAAAGTATCCATGATCGACAGCAACTGGGTGAGGGTGAGATGGAAAGGAGATGAGGAATCTTTAGTGGGAGTAGATGTTGCAGGGGGTCCAGGGACCCGCCACAGATGGGTCCAAGGCCTTTGATGGGGACCGTGCGGGAAAGAACTGAAATGACTCCTGCGCTAGCCGTGGTGAAGATTGTTGTGGTGCTGCTGCAGATTAGTCCTTCGCTGGAGCAGTGGAGGTGATTGTGGAGCAGCTGGAGTTGAATTCTTTGCAGGTGGTGTGGAGCGGCTGCTAATAAATCTTTGGTGGAGGTTGTGGTTGTGGTGCTGCTGATGTTGAAACATTGGCTCGGTCTCTGGCTGATGGAGCAGGAATTCTTCTCTCATTGATTTCTTCTCTTAACTATCTGCTCAGGACCCTGTCCAGGCCCAGTCCAATGCCTCAGAGCGTGGAGCAGGTTCTCTGTCAGCACCCTCACCCACCTCTACAGAGGTGTGGGCCATTTCTCCTAAACAGGTCCTCTCGTTTCCAGAATAGATAGAAGTTCTTCAATGTAGTGCAATCCTCTTGTTGCACACTCTTTAGACAGCCATGTGTTCAGCTGAAGCAGCCGGCTAAACTTGTTTATCTTCCTGGTCGATGTTTGGAAGAGGTCCACTTATGAATGTTTTGATTTCCATTTTATCAAGCTCGTCGAATAACTCCAAGAAGTCTCTTTTCAAAACTTCAGTCTCTTCGCGTCGTGTGTCCACTGCCATAGCATGCACAATCAGCTGTTTAACTCCTTTATGTGTGGCCAAAACATCAGAAATACGTGGCGTAATTGTGGTTTGCTGAATCCCTGGAGATGCCCGGGGCATTCTGATGCGAATCAGGCACTCACGGAGAGGGAGACAAAAGTCAGGGTACAATAGGCCCATCCCAGTTAAGTTTCAATGGGCCATTATCAGGGGGTCCCGCCCTGTGGGCAGGGCTTTCACAGAGTAGGCTATAAACAGGAGTTCTCAGACTTGTTTCACAGATTGAGAATGACTCTTGGATGAGAGTCGAAATGTATCGTTTTTCGAGTTCAGATGGCCATAACTGCATCTTTTTCTACAATTGTCAGTGAACAAAATTCATAGGCTAGGAACTTGCTTTGGTGATTCAGTACAACATACAACAATGAACAATAATAAAGCAAAACATATCAAATCAAATGAGGCATGCATTAAAAAAATAAATAAACTTTATTAATAAGATAAAAATAGACTTGTATGTACACCAAATGTACAGTTAAATTTACAGTTGTAGGGCAGAAAGTGACAGTGTAGAGTGATTGAATAGTTGCAGTTAAAGTGGCAGGTGTTTAGAAGTGTTCATGAGTCCAACGGCAGAGGGAAAGAAACTGTTCTTGTGGCGGGAGGTTCTGGTCCGGATGGACCGTAGCCTTAGCCTCCAGCCTGAGGGGAGTGGCTCAAATAGTCAAGAAGTCGTTCCCATACCAGGAGTCAAACTTGGGCCGCCTGGGTGAAAACCAGGAATCCTAACCACTAGACCATATGAGAAATTGCTAGACCATATGGGAAACCGCTAGACCATATGGGAAAAAGAGGTGATGTGCTTTATGTTGAATAATTTGGATGCCAAAGTAGAGGTGCTCAGGAGTTGTGTTTAAAGGCCAATATATGTGTCCTTTAATGTAGCAGAACAAGATGTTTTAGCTACTCGAAATTCAGATACCAACTACAAGTAATTTTGACTTGGCAACCCCTCACAAACCTGTTCAATAAAAATGTCAAGAGTGAATGGAAAACCTTAATCCTTTATCATTTGGCTGGTTGCCCTTCTGTGTTGACAGCTGCAGATATGAGCGCCCCGTGGTGTCTCAGTGGTTGGTTATTTTGCTCTGTGTTTTCAGCCACATTTTGGGGTAAACTAACTCCATAATAACGTTGACACTTCATCTCATGCTGGAGCTGATGTGAAAGAGCGGTTTGTGGATACATGCCAGGCAGCTGTCAGCGCCACACAACTGCTCCTGTTTGTGTTCCAACTCATTTATTTATGATTTTACACCCATCATGCCAGTGTGATTACATCTGAGGGTCTTATCCCAAGCATTCACAACAGCATGTTTATGACCCTGAACATGCAGTTAATATTTGAGTTATTATAAGGGTTACTGTAGCTGCTGTCAAAGTGGATCTGTCACTGCAATGTCATTTTTACCAGATAAATTGGTTGAGAAAGGTTTGGCTGAAGCCGCTGGGGCCATCAGAGCTCCACAATCTCCACAAAACTCCACTTTGCCATTGTAAGACCAGAAAACTTTAATGACATGACCCATTATTGATTACTAATATATGTGATTTGATTGTGAAATCATATGTTATATATGAAATTGGCTGTAGTGTTTTTCATGAGACCTTGATGTCCAAGATTCATTTTGCCATCTTGAGACAATTAAAGGCCTATCTAAAAGGCCTGTATTATCTTATCCTACTTTAACTTCTCCTGCTACTTAGCTGTTCTTTATTTCGCCATTAATGAGGTGTCTTTTTGGTTTCCCTAACACAATGCCATATATTTCCTTGTTCCAGGATCTTAATCCACGCAAAGGTAAGAGGCTCTTGAATGTCAATGCTCAGTACACTCAGAAGCACATGCAGATCCACAAGCATCTCTTCTCATTAACCGCTGCTCATTGCCTCCTTCACTATTCACCGCCACATAATTATTCAGCACAATCAACGCTAGCACTTTCAGAGATAATCATGTCATACGTGCGTGGTGTTTTGTGAGTTGCAATAGACACCGTTCACATTCAAGGTAATTCAGCGCAGAGGATAAATATCTCCTATCATTGGCAAAGCAAAAGCGGGATACAAATATGAATATGAAACATACAAGGTTTTTGCTTTTGTTTGTAGGAACATGAAGTACAAGGGCAGCAATGGTATAGTGAGTTGAGCATTCAACCATCAACCAAAGGATAGTCAAAGTCTGTGATGTTATTGTGCTGTTGGGCAAGACACTTGTGTGGCTGGGTGCAACAGGATAAGTTGAAATATTAAAAGAAGAACAGGTTGAAGGTTGTCTTTTTTATCCCCTAGGGGCAATTTGATTTGCAGCAGCATAACACCACACATACAGACCACTCAAAATAAGAACAAAACAATACAATACAATACAATTACAGTGACTGGTTCAAAATACCAATGGCAACAGGAATAGAAGCGTTCAATTATTATACTGTTTTATTTTACAATAACAAAAAAATCAGTTGAGTATCTTTAATCTTTATTTTGTTTTTGTTGTTTGTTTTGATTGTTTTTACGTAAAAGAGCAGTTAATGGTGAATCAGTGTTATATAATCAATCTGCCTACAAATAAAATGTCTATTTTATTTGGTAAGTAATTAACAAATTGGAGCTAATTCAACATACATTTTTATGTTGGTAGGGCTTTTAGGTGACACAATTTGAATAGAGTGAAATAAATTCAAGGAATCACACATTAAGACAAACAAAACCACATTGCCCCTTGTCACTGCTGCATTTACATTTACCCTCTAACTGACACACAGCATTGTTAATCATCCTCTGCGTCCACATTTTCATGGAAGGAATATTAGGTTCCGTCCACATTTTTAAAATTAGCCTTGAGTATAACAACTGTTAAGTACTGATCAGTCTGAAAACCGATTCGCTCAGATTGGGTACTTTCCCTTGTTCCCCAGCAGACTTTGGTCAGTTACATGGTAACCATGCTTAAAGTCCACACTTTCTTCTTTTTTAGAAAAACCATAAGACAGTCCCACAGAGCAAGTATCAAAGTACCATTGACATTTTGACATTTCCAACATTGATTATTTCTGGTGAAACACATTTTATAGATTGCAGAAAAAGCTTCAGTTGTAGTCATCTGGACACTGTTTTGGAAAAACAAGGCGTTTCAACTTCCTTCAAAGAGTCACTCTCACTACGGATTTGGTCAGAGGACTCAAGTATTTATCCTTCTCTGAGTAAACCTTACCCACCGGGTGGAACCTCCTGATAATAGCCTGTCCCGTCCTTCACCTGAAACCACTCCTCTTTGTTTACCCTAACAGCCCATTTTATAGCACTTTGTTAAGGAGGAAATAATACTTATTAAGAATTCTGTATTGAAGAAATTAACCCCAAGCTTCTCTAACTCTAACATTGTTTGCAATTATTAAGTCCCATTTGTCATCTTCAACTATACAATTGAGATCACTGTCGGGGCAAAATATTGTTTTTGACCTGTGAGCACAAATATACACCATTTTGAGGCTTTGTTGAGTAACTGGGTTGTTGTTTTGAATTGCTATCGGTAAGAGTGTCTTAAAACCAAACTCACCAGATGCTGCCATTAATTTCTCCAATTGTTTCAGAATTATTTAGTCAACTACAACTTGGCTCCATGCAGCAACTTTTTTCCCCAATGAGGTCTCCCAGTCACCTATCCAACATCCCTTGCAGAAACAGATTAATTTGAAGGTAATCATGAGTGTGAAAATGGCTGTTATCTCCTCACTATGGCTCCAACTGCTACCAGCCTGTCTGTGCTCTGATGTCGCCCCGTTAATAAATATTCATACACCTTTCAGGCCCTTTGTGTCAGCGACCCGCTCACATCATCTCTCATCTACCGTGCCTACCAAAACACAAACAAATCTGCTCTCAAATATATAAATAATAGCCACAATGAGGCAAACAGAGGGGAGGGGGGTATTTGGGACATCAAAGGCTGCTGTATCTTTATGTAAACAGAGGATGCCTTCAGTAAGTTTAATGATCACATGGAAGATTGCCACGTTGACAAGGCTGCTGTAATAAATAAAATTAACAAACATTTCTGTAGGCTCTTTTCAAAGGAGAGGAGAGCAGCGCCTTGTTTCCTCTTGATAAGTGCTCCATACATCCCCTGCGCGCTCCTGATTAGTCTAATCCAGTGAGATGTGCGTGCAGTGGTTTGATTGAGTCGGCCGTCGAGAGCCCCCCAGGCGCCCCCTCCTCCTCCCCTCTGATAAGTGCCTTTACCTTTCACCTCCGGAGCCCCACGCACTCTTGTCCCGGCGTTGGATTTCCACTTGCGCTAATCGCATTTGGTCCGGGACGACACGCTCCGGCAGATGCATCCACACACTCCAGACTGCCACTGCTGCCCTCACATCAAGAGTCCAGGAAGAAGAAGAGTGTTGTAGTAGAATGGTTGTATCATTTATGTTACAACCTACAGAGCCTTCCAGAAGTGATTTGTGTGGAACAACTGTGTACGCAGCTTGGAAATTGTACTTGTGTAATCATTCTATCCCATTCATTTTAATGAGACTGCAAATACTTTTTTTTTTAAAATGTAGTCATTTGCAGACACATGGTCATTGTTTTTTTGTTCATCACATTTGCCACGAGTAACCACTATCAATATCTAACTTCATGTTTCTTCCAGTTTCTAAAGTTAACTTTTTTCTGTAGGATTTATGGCACTTGGTGGAAAAAATCTGTTGTGGCCCGTTATGTTTTTGGTGCATTATTTTTCAGAATAATGATAGACATAAGAAATGTTCATTATGAGCATGTATGTATGTATGTATGTTGATTTTGTGTGAATGTATTCAAACCAAGCTGTGGTGTTGCTCACGTTTGGTCAACAGCCAAAACAGCCCTGGGATTTCATAGTTTGTAATGTTTAAAGGCTAACTCTTCCATCACATTTGTGATGAGTGCTAACTCCTGAAATAGTAGCAGCAATTGGTATGCAGCATTTTGTTTCCAAACACTGGAAGGGTCTATTGCTGGGTCTCTGATGACGTCACAACTTTCTATAGGCTTATTATATTAATTTAACATGAGCAGGTCGAAATTCTTAAGATGATTTTTATTTCATTTTTTTCTTTGTTAAAGAGTCTAAACACTGATTAGTTTCAACATTTGTGGATTTTCCTATTTTATATTCCTTGTAATCATTAAATGTCCTTGTAATGGATCAATAGTTTTCAGTTATGTGCCTTTCCATTCTTCTAGGAACTCAAAACAAACATGGCGCCTCACTCAAGAAAAAAGCCAAATGATAGTATCACTACACCTGAATTAGCCCTCAAAAAAAACCATAAGCAAAGACATCATGATGAACAAATAAATTATTAATTTATAATTATGAAATATTAAGGCTTAGTAACAACATATTGAGGGGTTAAGGTTGAGAGTTAGATTCGAGTATTCGCTAATAAACTAAAGTGTTTCTCAAATCATATGACACAGATCAAAAAGTGACAAGTTGTGCACCTGGAGACATTCAGGCCATTAATGGGTCGGATTGGCTGATGTAAATTTGTTTGTAATCCACCCAGATAGTGCTCTTACTTACAATGTGAATTGTCAAGGTGTTCAAAGTAGTTTGACTGTCGAAACAGTGGACTACAACATTAATGTCGAACCTCTGCATGTCTCCAATGGTTGATGTCAAAAGGTTGAACAAAGCATTATCTATAACCTTTAATGTTTAGATTGAATCCATTGTTTGCCTGTTCGCTTAAACCCAAGTACCAAGCAAAAAGCAAAGCAAAAAGTGTTGTAAAGCATGAATTTACAATGAACAATTTCAATACATTTGCTTTTACCAATGATTGGAACAGAAACTGAAAGCTCTTTGTTAAATTATTTACTATTTGTAGTATATCTTAGATTTGTATGACTAAAATTATATTAAAGTTTAAAACAATTAACTATTAATCTTTTATTAAGTGTATTGAAAGTGTTCTAGATCACATTAGTCCTGTGCTCTGGTCTCTGCACTGGCTTCAGGCTCAGAGAATAGACTTTAAAGTAGCTCTGCTTGTGTACAAGTCTCTCCATGGCCTAGCACCGAAGTACATCTCAGACATGTTAGAAGAAGAACCATGAACCATCTCGGACTCTATGGACCTCTGGGACCGGCCTGCTGCTGGTGCCCAGAGTCAGGACTAAACATGGGGAATCTGAGTCTCAGTTTTATGCAGCTAAAATCTGGAAACTGGAAATCTGGACATTCCTGAAGATGTGAGACGGGCCTCTACTCTGGCAATGTTCAAATCTAAGCTAAAAAAAAGTTTTGTTTAGCTGTGCATATGTAACTGTTTTATGATTTTCCTGTTGTGTGAAGCACTTTGAATTGTCCTTTGTATAAAATGTACTGTACAAATAAACTCACCTTGCTTTGACTTATACTCTTTTATACGAACACTCTTTGAGAAGCCCCTCCATAACAAGCATGAGTACTGCTGCTCATATTCCACTCAAAACAACAGTTTGTCAATAATATAAGCAAAACTTAATGATTCATCCAAATAAATAATTGTGCCTTGCCAGGTATCGTTTAAAAAAAATACACCAGATGATACAATACTATCTATTGCTGGTTTTGGTCACTCTTGTACTGCGCAAACTAAAGGTGGACTTTATTGATTTGATTTGATTTATTTTTCATTAAATTTTTTCATGACAAGCTTCAGAAACTAGCCCTTATAAAGAGTAAATGAGTGGCTTATGGGTCTTTACAAAACATCTTATTACAAACACCAGATCCTTTTGAAATACAACCATTCAAACATTCATCTTTGACAAACCCTGCTCTATTGATACTGCACATACATATGAAGAACTTGAAATGTTTTGCTTGCATTCTTTGGATTTCTTTACCTGAGAGCATATCGTTTCCGGATGTTGTCGTCCTTAGTATCCTCCGTGACCCTTGGCTTCATCAGATGCAAACGCACCATGTGAATATGTCGAGGTTGCGGTTCATCTCATTACATTCTCTTTTGAGTATACCAGTTTTCTTTTCTTTTTTACATTGCATGATTTGAATCGTATAGTTAAATAACAAACAGCCACGAGTGTCACCGTATACGAGCGTAAATGCAATATAGTGCACATAAATGAATTCAACTAAAATAATATTTAGTTTATTGATATGCGAGGGCAGGGTCAGGCGTGTTGTTTAGGTTGCAGGTACCGTTCTAGAACCTTCCCAAAGTTTATTTTGTTTATGATAATGTGAACTGATACCTGCTGAAAAGATCTATGGTTAAAGACACAAACTGACACACACTTTTTTTCTTTTTAATGAATCTGCGTCCCAGTTCTATGGGGCAAAGGTCTGGAATAGCCTTCTAGTGGCTGTGAGACAGGCCCCCACCCCGGCTGTATTTAAATCTAGGCTAAAGCCTGTTTTATTTGACCGCGCCTACGACTGAAATACTTGTATCTGGTTTTTACTATTTTAAATACCAAGTTCATGTGTTTAGTGTTTTTATTTATTTATTGTGACTTTTTATGTGTTTTTAACTTTGTAAAGCATTGAATTGTACTTTTGTCTGAATTGTTCACTATGAATACAATTTGATTGATTGACTGAATTGTTTCCTATGTGAATTCCTATGATGTACGATAATAATAATAATAATAATAATATGCCACGTCACTTTTATATAATTGTGTCCCTGTGTTGTTCGTGGTAAATTAGATCTTTTTGAATTAGATGGGGAAAGAACAAACCAATATTTTTTTTTTATGAATTCCTTGTGCTCTTAATAATGTCTGATTGTTACACATTATGATTGATTTTATTTGATTGATGGCCTCAAAGTGGAGCGTTGGGTTGTGTCCTGAAAGAGTAGTTTTATATCTATCTAATGTTATGGGCAAGTCGCACTTCCTCCGGGTTCCAAAGATAATAACCTGCTCACTCAATGAGGTAGTTGACTTTTGGTTTTGTTTTTTTGTCTGCATTTTGAACAAGAGTAAGATTTACCTTCATTTATTAGTTATTTCTGGTTAAAAAACAAAATGCCTGAACTTTAGTGTTACTTGTTGCTTCCATATTTGATGTTAATATGACTTCATAATGTATTTAGTAACCTCCTTCACGATTTTAATCATACACAGAGCATTTCTTACACAATTTCAACAATTTCAGTTGCAAACTCCATCAATTCCTACATGTAGATTCATTACATTTCTGCTCTGGTCTATAATACTGACATAATATTGCAAAGTACTTCAGGTGTACAGTGACAGCCCAAAAAGTGATGTGTAGTAATAGTATGTACACGCATGTGGATGAATAGTGGTTGTCTGTTTGTGGATGGAATCGTGCTAATCCACAGTGTTTATTTCAACATACACTGTAGAACATTTGATACTCATGAGCAAAAAATGTGAAGCCTATGGTAAATAAATGCACTTTTTCTTTAAAAAGCAAGCAACAGAAATCTGATAAAGGTTACTGCATGTGAAAACATGAAGAATTTCCATAAATGTATAATCACGTTTTGCTTCGTAAAAGACTATGATGACAAAATTGCAGTAATTATTATGTTCTGAATATAACACTTGAAGAGACAGATATCTCCGTTTTGAAAAATGATCACAATTTTTTTTTCTTTTCTTTATTATTCCATCTTCTACACATAAACAGTAGTTAAGTGGATTGGCTCAAGAAGGGATGGGATAATATTGTTATTGCACTAAAATAAAACTAGAATAGAAAACACTGCTAGACAAAGGGTAAATTGTAAGCCTTTTTTTTTTTTTTTCAAATGGCATTTCTGTTTTTAATGAAATTCTTTTATTTTTGACCAAATGTCACATCCATGGCCTAAAAATGACGAGGTGAAAATATACAACGCATCAAAGGAAAATTGTAGTTAGGAATTGTGGAAAAACGGCTGCACTTTTGATGTCGCACTTTGATTGTTGTTCGTCTGGGGCATGGGTTGTATTTCTTGGATCGCAATCTAAAAAATGACTGATGTCCAGCACGTGTCCATGTCTGGGGCGTGCGTGTGTGTATCTGTGGTGTGTTGTGTGTGTGTGTGTGTGTTGTGTCATAAAAATGAAAATAAACTTTAGACAGGGCGTCCGTGTGTGTGTATATATATATGTGCGCGTCAGGAGAATTGGGCGGCCGTCTCCAATCACTTTTCCGTCTGGCGCTGCGCATTAACACGATTCCTTTTCTCTCAGCTCATCCTTCAGTCTTTTTTTCCTTTATCACGCTTCTTTTTTTTTTTTTTTTTTTTCAAATGAAAAATCCGACTAGGGACCCCCCTCCAAAAAAACACCCACCACACGGCTTCAAACAACACACTGCTATCCAGATTCAATTTCAGATAGTGGCGGATTTAGCCTGATCATTGGGCTTTTTTACGCACTGTATTTAATATGCTCCAATGAGAAACTAGTCCCCCTTTTTCTGTGAACTGTATTTAAAAAAAAACAAAAAATCACGCTTCATCTTCTCTTTCTCTCCTTTCCTGCTCCTCTCTTTCAGAATGCCTCCACGCGAATTCTCAACAGCCACTTATCAGCGATCATTAAAGCACATTCAAAGAAATAACGTAAATGACCGTGGCTTTTAATTAAAACGCATCGCCTCTCCCATGCATCTTTATTCCCCTCTCTCTCTGTTTTACTTTTTCATCCTTTCAAAGTGAGTGTGTCGCGGCGTTTAGTGACTTTTATCGCCGGGAAATGACCAAAGCTGCGTCGCCTTGAATGAAATCAAATCAAGAACAATTATGGTGCCCCACCTCTTCTTTTCGGTTTCTTTTTCTTTTTTTTTTTTCTTTTTTTTGTGCCGTGTGATCCGTGCAGTGCTGGGGAGATAAGGACGGATTGGATTCTCTCTGTTGTGCTCCAATAAAAACGTCAAGGGGGGACAGGGAGATTTAGCAGCCCTATAATTTTCAAATCATAATTTAGTCGCGTTATTATACGCTTTAACGCGGCGGGGAAGCGTCGTTGTTGGCTGTGCGTAATTACGCGCGAAGCAAAACGATGGTCAAACTTTTAAAACATTATAAAAATACCAATTCAGGACTGATTTATTTTACCATTTTGAAAACACAGGAGCTAATATTCTCTCAAAGTAATTACATCAAACGGGTGCGCTGAAGGGGTTTGATGGAGAAGTTCACATCGGTTCAATGAAGTATTGCGTTAACACAGCGGCAGATAAGTCTCGTAAAAAAAAAAAGGAAAATAGAAATCCCTTCCACATCTCTCCCTCCTCCTCCTCCTCCTCTTCTTCTCCGCTTCTTCCCTAGGATTGAATTGCACCTTGGGCAATAGTGCAGAATCTCAACTTCTCTCCTGCATATGTTCCTGGCAGATAAGTAAACAATTTGGATGTGGAATGAAAATTTTAATTAATAATACAGTGGGCTAATGGGGCCAGGATCAGTCTACAGTAGAAAACTATTCGGGGTTAAAGCTGGAAGGAAAAGAGAGAAATAAAAGAGCGGGGGATTTATAAGTGTAATTCGAGTTTAGGAAATTTTGGCACGACATATTGGTTGGTAAATAATGCTGCCGAAATGTGAAGTAAAAAATTAACATGAAAGGCGTCTCTGTGAATCCAACATCTGCAGTTGATAGTCCTGTATTTTTATGTGTATCTTGTTGACCGTATTTTTACAATAAAATAGTATATTAAAAAAAATTAAAGCTGGAGTGGGGTTTTTTCTTCCTTATTAGCTAAGACATCGGTCGGTAGAACAAAACAAACATTAAGAGAGCAATAAGTGACCACTGCTAGTTTTTAAAATATACAGAATGCTTTTAATGCATTTGCCATTTAAAAAAAATAAAATAAAATGGATTCTGAAAAATCATTATATCTAGATTAAGAGATGCAATTTCATTTTATATACAGAAAAATTGCTTATAGCTTTTTTTGTTGTTGTAAATGTTGTTGTAAATGGTTTTTTACTGTGTGCTTTAAATTTTGCACTTTGCCCCAGGTCACCCTTGAAAATAAATAAATATATATAATACAAATGATAATAATAATAATAATAATAATAATAATAATAATAATAATAATAATAATATCGTGTCTATATTAACTTTGCAATTGTTATGCTGAAAACTAAAAGACGTTTTTAATATTATTGATGAAGAAACACGTTGTTATATATCATAAATTATACTCACTGAAACTACGGCTGAATTATATATTTTTTATCCTCAGCACTTTTTTTTTTCCATTAAAAGGTCACATTTTTGGGTTTGGAATTTCTAAAAATGTTGATATTATTCCTTTCTGCCCGAGTCTTTGAGCACAAAAAGATGTCTACTCCAGCTTTAATTAGGGATAATGCAAGTTACTGCAGGCTCTTAAATGACTGATAAATAGTGCAGTATAAGTATCTTTGGTGCGGTTTGACTGCTTTGGGACGCGCACACAAACACACACGCGCGCGCACGCCATAAGAGGTAGAGTAGAAAGCGCGTGCTCCATTAGCGCGGGGCTGTAATTAAAGGCGGTGCTGCGTGATGAAGCAGTCAGACGGGTCGGACGGGCGGAATCCCTCCAGGGAAAGGCCTCTCCTGAACTGTCACTCAAGCTGCGGCAGCGGCGGTTCATCCGGGTTTCAGAGCAACACACGCACGTAGATTCACGTCCAAAACCTGTTCCAAATCACTACCGTGCAATCATGGGAGAACGAATGAAATTTCGATTACGCACGGGAAGACAAATAAAAATCAGTGTGGCAGTGTAATATTATCATTTTGAATTGAAAGCAGAGTCAACGTTTAGTTCATGTCCTTCCACGTGTTTCCACAAAACACGTTTTCCTATTAGTATTACACACTAACAATGAGTGCAGTTTTATTATAGTATTTAAATGTATTTATAGTATTTAGTATTAAAATGTGAAGAACACTGTTTTATATTGATGATTTGTGTGTTATTAAAACAAATATTGCATGCTGTATTTGTTGTCTTTCCTTCAGATCATATTTGAATGAAAATGCCTGGAGAGGGGATATTTGAATTGAAGACAAGATTGTCTTTATTCCAAATGCCTTCGCTCAGCAGCTGAACAAAGAGCCAGAGGTATCAACCTTCTAAATACATTTTTGCTTTTTCCATAACATGACAGCTTTTAAATTACCATCTTAGATAGAAAATACACATCCTCAAATAGAAGTTATCCTCAAAAACAGAAATATGACGCGTGGGACTGCCTTAGCACTGAATCACAGAAATGTAAACATAATATTGGATGAGGTGCTGTCTTTTCATAAATAGTGGCATTTTGGGGCTGTTTAATATAGAAATAAAAACCCGTATAGAATTCAGCCTACAAGTTCTGATTCTGATCAGAAATAGTGCCAAATGTTGGCTCGCGTCAGGCCTATACAGGTGAGAAGATGTTGTTTGTGCAAGCCAATTCTTGTTCCAAATCATATCCATAACACAAATTCGCATTATCAACGTTGAAATGTACACAATAAATAAAGTTAAAGGCCTCCCTTTTCTGGTTGCCATAAACGTTATAACATTTACATTTCTTACAGTTCACACGCAGGGACCGACGCAGGAGACGCTCTGCTGCGCAACGCAGGAACTTGTGGATCCCTGCAAAAAGTTGAGTCTATTTCTCCACGCTGTTCCACCGTCCATGCCATTGTCTGCAGTCTATTTACATGCATTATTAGTCAGTAAAAACAAGGAGTTACATGGCAGTGGCGTGCGCGGAAGAGTACGGGTCTATCCCAGTCTTGGTCATACCTGGAAAGAGTATGTAGGCCACCGGGGGCTGTAAACTGGAGGTAGACCAGGCGGTACAGTTACACGGCACCACGTAGCCCGGGTTGGTAGGAGAAGGGTGGGTGTGGGTGTGTTGGCTGGGGCACCCTAGGGTCCCAAAAGCGCCGTTCTGGTATCCCAAGGAGGATGCGTATGGCAAAGTGCTGGTGCTCAACGTGTGCGGCATCTCCGTCATCTTCTGGATGGCGCTGGAGCTGAACTGGCTCGGGTCTAAAAAGGAGTAGGGCGCAGAGGTGGGCGGCAGGAAGGCGCGGGCTTTCTCTGAGGCGCTCAGCAGCGAGTCTGCAGCGGACACATTCAGCCCCTTTAGGTGCTCCGTGTCTCCCAGATAGGGCAAAGGAAAGACGTAGCGGTCCTTCTTGAGCAGGTTTTTGGGTTTACGCCTCGGTCTGTACTTATAGTCTGGGTGCTCCTTCATGTGTTGTGCTCGCAGCCGTTTGGCCTCATCGATGTACGGTCTCTTCTCTGACTCGGACAGCAGCTTCCACTCCGCGCCCAGGCGTTTGCTGATTTCAGAGTTGTGCATTTTGGGGTTCTCTTGGGCCATTTTCCGCCTCTGACCCCGCGACCAAACCATGAAGGCATTCATGGGTCTCTTGATGTGATCAGCCGGCTTTGACATGACTAAAAAGTGAGCTTTATCCCCAAGCGCCAAGCAAAGCAAAAGTTCTTATCGGGAAGGAAGGAGAGGAGAAAGAGGGACACTGTTCACCTGTCCAGACGCCAGATACCAGTCATGCCCGTGTGGGATGTGACAGAGCGGGAGCTGCGAAAGAAAAGGGAGAGAAATCCACTTTTGTTTTGACTTTCCGTGCGTCTTGAAGTCCTCTCAAAGTGGTGCGTAAAACTCTGTCACTGATGCGCAAAGTGGAGAAAACACATGCAGGAACGGATGCGTAAAAATCCACAAAGGTGAAAGCAATGTTCCGCAGTCAGTTGCTCGTAAAAAGTGTTCCGCGTTTGTTTTTCTTTTTTCTCTCTGTCTCGCACACACTCTGCCTCTCGGAAGGGTTGTCTCAAGCACCTGGCTCGGAAATGAGCGGAAGAGCGTGAATACGAGCCAAAAGCGGTGAAGTTCAAAGGCTGGGCTGGTTTGGTTTCTGCACGCAATCTGACATAATCTGCAGGGCGTTCACTCACCAACCTGAGCGCCCAATCAGCACGGAGAGCGCCTATTAGAATACCTTCACCGAATACATGTGCACGCAGAAACAATGCGGGCAGACACGGGGCTGTAGGCGCGCGTGCGTGTGTGTGTGCTCGCGAGCGCGCGTGTGTGTGCGTTTCCGCGAGTGTGTGTGGACGTGCGCGGCGGGGTAATGCTCAGGATCCCTCCCCGAGTCCGTTTAATGTATGATTCCTCCAAACACGGACCTTTCGCCTCTGTTAAAAGCTGACTTCACTCCAAAGGTGACTGGACCGTGCAGCCAACTCACAGGAATGGACAAACACACCGATTTCACTGCCAAACAATCAACTTTATTTCTTTTTCTCTGCTTTTTCTACTATAAACTGCAAGCTCTGAATGCATCGGTGCCCAGGGAATGAATCCATACTGCCCATATATATTCTTTTTAATTTCAAAACAAAAACACTTCAAGTTTCTTTTTCTTCTTTTTCAACTACAGACAACAAACTATTAATGCTTCTGTGCCAATGGGGAATTATTTAATATTATCCACATAGATGTTTTAACAAAACCTAAACTAAAATACGTCTATTTATACATTAAAAAAAAAAATTCTTCAGCATTTAGCATATTTTGTTTCATTATATTTACACATTTAATATAGATTCGAAATAATATCTGGACCCATGTTACCACTTGAGGGCCCTCCCAATTCCTTTATATCTCAATTGAGTTGCAAGCCCTTTGGTTCACACAATCAGGTGCAGAGCCGGCAGACTTTAAACAGCGACATACACGGGAACTTGCATGCTTTACTAATCTTATAAAATTATACATTCAGAAGTTTTAGGGTGCATTCCCACTTGCACTTGTTTGGCCCCGGTTTGATGCCAGTTTAGTTTTGATGTCTTCTTGAATTTGCTCCTGTCCTAGTCGTGGTTTAGCCCTGGCCTCGTCCATGTTAATTCCGGGTTTCGTCGTTCAGCCCTCATTTTAAGGTGGTGTTTGTGCAAAATGGGAATGCATCCTTTAAACTCCAACACTCAATTGTCAAAGGCAACAACAATGGCCTTATCTTCACATCTCTAATTGTTTTTAACGTTTTCTCCCAAAGTAAGCCTAATTGAATCCAAACCAGAAACATTTTAAGTGTAAAGAAACAGAGAGGTTATAGCTGCTAATTGTACTTGATATCAGTGCGCCAGTGTGGTTTGAAGGCGGCGCGGACTGATGCGTTTAAAATGCTAATTTAAAGAGGGCCAGTAGTGCCTAATGGCCCTCGGGCTAAATGGGCCTGATGTATGATTCTTTGTGCGGTGATTATTAAAGCAAACGCACTCGGCTGGATTTCCACAGCACTCCGTCAACACGCGCGCGGGGAGGAGGGCGCGTTTATTGTGCGCATGCAGTCGGCTCCGGTTAGTTACACCGTTAAGTGGGCTTTACATTTGTTTGAGCTCTCCTGACTAATAGAGCTCTGATCATGGGCGTGTGGAGAAAAGTTATTTTGGAGTGCACGTCACAAAAAGAACTAGGCGAAAGCTGCATGGGAACTACATTTAATATCTTATGGTGACAGAGTGCACAAAGACGTACAGTGTAATAGCCCAATAATGAAAGAATCAAAGCTGGTAAACGCCCAAGTAAACAAACACATGTAATTGCAGTTGCACTCGGGCTGTAACTAACGATTATTTTAGTATTCGACCAGTCAAATTATTATTTCTATTGTACATTGAGACTTTTTAAATACATTATCGACCAAACAACGGTTGAAATATGTTTACTGAAGGCTTCTAGATGGAGAATATTTTATTTTTGATGTAAATCAGAAATAGTTGATTCTTTTGGACGTTTTGATTGATTTTTTTTGTTTAGTTTAGATAATGATTAAGCCGACCAAAATACAATTAGTCGATTAAATGTTGCCCTCAGTTGATCCACTTTTATTTATATATTTATTATTATTATTGTTTTAAAACGAGGCATTTGCATCGTTACCAATGTTTCAAACAGCCTAAATGTTGGACAAACAGACATATTTCATATTTCTTCTTCACTTTTCAGGCTAACAAGCAGATAAAAGGGTAATGTATTGCGCGTAATTTGTAAATGTGCCAGTTTAAATCGTAATGTCAAGATGAAATATACAAACGTAACCACTAAGATATGCAATTAAATACATTCCATAGGGATAATAGGCTCCAGTACAGCCCATAATATCTGATGTGTTGTCGCAACACACTTTAAACTCCACGTTGCCATGTACAGTATGACTCCACCACGCTCTCTCTCTCTCTCTCTCGCTCTCTCTCTCTCTCTCTCTCTCTCTTCCCTCTCTCTCTCTTCCCTCCCACACGCATGCGCCTCCTTCCTCGCCAGTCACATCCCCATCATATCTTCACTTTTTGAAACACAAATACAAACCTGGGAACAATAATGTCCCACACTACACATCTACAAACGAGAAGGAATGCGCAGCGCAAACGTGCGCATTCCTAAATTGTGTGTACGTGGCACCGTCTGCCCACAACCGCCACGTGTTTATAAATATGCGTAATTTGGCGTGTGCGTAAAAAAACATCCACAGCTTATTCGGGCTTCCCTTTTTACTTTTGAGATGAACGCGACTGATAACTGGAGGGAAATTATTTTTTTAGGGGCGCGCAATCCGTGTCAGGAGGGACGGATCCGCGGCTTTTCTTATTCCAAAACGGGATTGTCTCATATGCAACTGCGTCTTAAAAGTTCCCGGGACAATTTAACAGGATAATGAGAAATGCAATAGGGGTTTGATTCGTCAAGGATGGAAACGATAATGATGTATTATTATTATTATTTCCCTCGGCACTGGTCTTTATATGTCACTCTGCTCAGGAAAAAGACATTGCACATTTTATACGAGACAGTTTAACGCTCTGTATCTAAACTTAGTCCCGAGGAAGGCCGGTGGAACAAAAATGTTTTCATGATGTTATGAGTGGCTTGTAAGCGTATTTCCGGATAGCGAAAAGGGACAGTCCGGGGATTTGGAGGGGTGAACATGGAGGGAGGAGGGACGAGGGTCCCGTGCGTGGAGAGCAGCGCGGTGAAGCGTCTACCGGAACTGTCCATGGTGCTGAAGGGCTAACAGGGTTTGTCTGCCCCTACACTCCGACCTCTCATGCCTTTATTTGGGAGTGCCATCTGGTTTAGTGATGGGGAATATCATATTATCCCCCGGGAATTTGTCCCACAATAGTTATTCAAAAAGCAAATGTATTCAAGTAGTTTAAAAACAATGTGATGCAGTATAGTGTAGTGTTTTTTTCTGTTTTGTTTTTGTTCCATAAATTTGCTAGAATGGGTTTGGTGAATCAGACATATCATAATCCACATTTATTTTCCAGACATTGTTTGGATATAAATGTGCTTGTATAATTAGTTTCTAATAAAACGACAAACAAACCTTTTAGAAATGTGAACTTTGTTATAATATTAAAGGTGAATTTAATGTATAAAGAATTATTGTTGGGCGATAACAGGGATTTTTGCTGCAAAAAAGCAACATCACCATGTCGCTTCGATACTGATACCAATGTGCATTGAATTACAATGCAATTAAACTCCTCTACTATAAATAATTTGACTTTGGCCATATATTTATTTTCTCTCCACCCTAACTTGAACTAACATGAAAAGTTAATATATGTGCAGAGAACATATTTAATTTTTAGTGTATCACAAGAAACAAATGATGAGCGCATAGGTTCCTCCCTGCAATACTAAACAAGACACAACAATATAGTGGATATACCATTTATTATGTGACAATAAATTTAGTAATATGGTTTTGCAATCCATATCATGAAACTATACAATGAATGAATTTAACCATAATTTATCGAGGATAAGAACTATATTTCACATTCACAGTGAAGACCTGGTCAGTTGCCTTATATGCAACATTTTGAGGACTTCACAGTTCAAAGGATATCCTATTTTGTTTTAAATCGTCATTTATTATAACAGTCCTATATTTTTCATCATTCTGAAACCCATGGATAGGCAGCAATTGTTAAATCACAGTCTATAAACATAAAATTGATACATTTAAGTGTGAAGTTTGCTCGTTTGTGATAATATTAAAGGTGATATTAAGGTATGAAAAAAAAAATAAAAAATACATGTAGTGATAGTGCAGAATCTTAATTTTTCTGTGCTACAAGATACAAAAGGTGAGAACAGTGGTTCACAAGCCTAAACACATACAAATATTGGCTATACCATTTCTTATTGTGTGGCTATGAATTCAGTAACATGATTTTCCAATTCACATCATGAAACTCTCCTATATTTATATAAATACCACACACGACAAACATGGAAACTGACTAAAAGTCCCCAAACCATTCTTTCACACTCCCCCATGGACATGCTCTTGATATATTCAATTTTTCAATGAAGAAATATCAGTAAATGCTGGCAATTCATTACACACAGCAGTAGAAACACCACGGACTCAACAGAAGTTTTATATTTGCATAATTCATCTTTTATTCTATTCAGATAATGTGGAAGAGAAAGGTTGTCTCTTTGCACAGTCGAATCCACACTGAGACAAGCCCGTGTATCTCAATGAAGACATAATAGTAAAGATGTTTTTACATTATCCTCTATTATAATACAGATATGTGCACATTTAGCCCTATCTTCACAGCGATAGTTCAAACTAAATCTGGTAAAATGCTTTCATGTGTGTACCGCAGTGAGGAACAGAGAGCGCGGAGCAGTCAGAGTCCACAAAGGTTGAAAACGTCGGGTTATTATAAAGGGATAGGGCCACTACTTCAAAGCAGCGCAGCCTCCCATAACACAATTATACAATACAATTAGGATTAAAGGGGCATGGCAGAGATAAGTGCAGATAGGGATAAATTATCGCGGCAGGAAAGATGTGACTCTCCACTGACCTTCATTAAAAGAAAAAAACTCATTTCGGGCCGGTGTTCCTCACAGGGGGATTTGAGGCGTCCACACCACACTGCGACTCGACAGATAAGATTTATACAGCACAAATGAGAATGTGCACCGCGCTAAACAATATCATAAAGTGGGCATTTTCAACTAATTATTCAATGTGTCAAACTGCAGGATAGACTATAGAAAGCGGTATTGGAGATATGTTTTTAATTATGTTTGTAAGAAGCGAGTGTGAAGGATTGGATGACAAGTTTATTAAAAGTGAACACTGGACTATTATTAATGGAATAACTATAATCAAGGTGGGTGGACAATTCTATTTCTAGTTTTAATAAAAACGCAAGCATTTTATCTTGCAAGTAATTCTCAATAGGGCTTGGGATTGCGTCATCACACCTCAGAGAATATTCAGTTAGCCTAATGTTAAACCAATGGAGATTTTAAGATGTTAAATGCTAAATTTAGAATTCATTCAAAAGTATTCTGACTTTATAGTGTGATATTTACAAGTACCTTTCAAAAAATCTGATTTAAAATGGCTTTCAGATGACGACCGAAACATCTCCATTTCAAAAACATTGTCCAGATAACTTTGAACTCTTTACACCATGCACTATCTAAGTACATTTTTGGCTTTCCAAGTACAATCAGAACCAAACTAAATTCACGACAGCAGTATACAAGTCTAAACTAGGGCTGAAACGGGCCTACAAACAGGTGATGCATGACCAAAGTAGTTCCAAATAAGGACCAACTATCCCAAAGGAGAAATGGTAAAACAATGAGAACCACTGAATGTGTCAATTTTCAAATCTTGCTTTTAATGCTTTGATCTAAAACCAAATAAGAACATCACACAGTATCTACAGACATACTAAAGCTGTATGGAAAATGTTCAGCTCCTCAGAAACTCATTGCCTCAGTATAGACCTTTTGAAAGATTGTACAAATACATTCAAAAATATACAGAATTGAGGCAAAAATTAAGAGGAACATGATATGATTTGAAGGGAGAAACTGGGATTATCACAAAATATGAAAATTCAAGATGGTTTTTGCAAATAAAAAACACTCAGATTCACATGAGCGATATGAGAGGTTGTTTAAATACATTTAAACAAAGCATAATTAGTTTAGATTGTAATAGAAGTAGCATTTTTTGAAAGCAAAATCCAGATTGTTCCAGTTCCATATTGCTGTATGGAAGGCCACTATCCCCAAATTCCAGTGTTTTGCGTGATGTGCATATAAACCAGATCCGTACAAACTGTCATGATTGCGCCTGGAGCCTTGCCTCAGTCCCTGTCACCTGTCTGTCCCTAAAAGATGACTTCATCACTCACAATCAGATCCACAACACGCCTGTCTCTCCAAAACCTCAGACGTCAAGTTTTTATTCCCATGTATTGTGGACGGTAATATCATAATTTTATCCTTTTTGCCTCCCCATTTTGCCCCCAAGAGAGAAGCGACATTTCCTCCAAAGTTAATTAAAACAACACAAATCAGAAATATATGCAGACATTACACAGACATGTAATTAGATCACATGTGCCAACTTGATAGATAATCGTGTCCTTGCTCCTAAATGGCATGTATACCTCCAGGTGATGTGGGCCACTAAATACCATCTGTGCTGATTACTGGCGATGATGAATTAAAAAACAGAAGTGTTTTTACATATTTTTCAACATATTTCCTATGGCACTACTCATTCACTCATTACATCTTAATATTGCCTGCAGTCATCTTTTGTCAGTGGGAATCATTTGTCTCAGAGCACCCATCCCTCAACCAATTTAACAAGGAGTGAAATCAAGACCATTTAATATTTCAAGAATTATATTAGATTACATGACTGTATTTAAGTTGAATTATTCAACAAATGTCAAGTGGATCATCATTTTACATTTTGTTCATGTAAACCAGAATATTTGTCTAAAACAACGAAATAGAAACTGGCAGATTTAGAAGGTAGTTAAAAACAAGAATTTCCTGAGCACTTGAGCCTTAGTCACAGGACAATACAGGATGACTCAAACATGCAGGAATCAGTCAAAATATAACTCTGAGTCAACTAATGAGGAAACAATGTTGTAACAAGGTTAAAAAAGCTTTGCCTAATAACTACAGTGCCACTAAAATGCACTGATTTATCACACTATAGATATCTATAGGATTAATAAGTAAGTACAACATATGATGTGTATATTGGTGGCAGACTATTTAGCCCCCTCCCTCTTTAATTAGTGTGATGTAAATTTAGATTATGGTTCTTAGCTTTTACTCATAGTTTTCATCCTTTTGGTGGTTGGCTGTGGTTGCAGGGGCCTGTTGCAGGGGCCTGTCTCGTGGGCCCTTGGTGGAGGTTTGGTGTCTCTGCCTCATCTCTGGGCCCTGTGTCAATGTGTTTACTTGAGTAACTTTTTAAAGAAATTGTACTTGCATACATTTACCCTCTTTATTCGGTTTGTTTGAAATAATAGTACTCTTACTTTTTTCTTACTTTTAGTTTTGGTTACTCTTCTCACTATGAGTAATTCTAAGTGTTACATGAGCAACATCAAATGCTTCAAACTCTTACACCTTACCTTCAGATATGATTTGTTTTCATGTCCATTATTTGGAAAGATGTGAGAATATGAGCATTATTTAATGTTGTTTCTGTCCAATTACATTCACGGAATAAAAAAATTCTATTTCAATTACATTTTAAAATCCTATTTCAAATACATTTTAAAATCCTATTTCAAATACATTTAGCATCCAATCTATTTCTTAGTACTCAGGTATTTGTTTCTCCAATACTTTTTACTTATACTCAACCCCTAGTGCTATTTCTGTAGTCACATCACAAAGACGGGAAAACAAAATGCGAGTCAGACTGCCCAATCTGAGAAATTTGATTCATATTCCCTGCAAAAAGATAACGCCCAGTCTCACTGAAACTAGTCTGAAACTTGCTGTGCTAAATGTCATCCTTATGTAACAAATCATTCTAATTAATAATTTTATTTCTTCTTATAATCTGGATTTTATGTTTTTAACTGAAACATGGCTTGACAAAACACAGGAAATGTAGTTCTAATAGAATCTGCTCCACCCAACTTTATGTTTGAATCTGAAACACGAGAAAACAAAAAGGGAGGAGGTTTGTGTGCTTTTGTTAGAGATGAAATAGTTACCCACAGGTTGTCCTTTTCAACATTTTCAACAACATTTTCAACAAATGTTTTCAACATTTGAGTACTATTTTTAAAATTGAGCTAAAACAGTCTCCATTCATTCTCTTCCTTGTTTTATACAAGCCTCCCCAGCACTGCCAAAGTTTATTGATGATTTTACTGAGGTGTTTTCAATCGTATGCACCAACTTTGATGGTTTGGTCATAACAGGTGATTGTCAATGTTCATGTTGATAATATCTGTGACAGAAACGCTAAAGAGCTTCATGCTGTCCTTGAAACTTTCGGTCTTACTCAGCACGAGAGTGGCCCCACCCACAGCAGAGGGCACACTCTAGATCTTCTAATTACAAAAGGGATTAATATTTCAATATGGTTGATGTTGCTCTGTCTGATCACTTCTGTGTCTTCTTTGACCTGTCTGTTTTGATGATTCGGACAGGGCACAGAAAAGGGAGTGCCGCCGGCCGAACGAAAATGGCGAAAGTCAAAGCTCCAGTTTCAAAAAGAGATTTACAGAGAGAAGTTGTACATGTACAACCTCATCTTATGTAGAACTAGGGAAGGATATTTTTCTGAAATAATTGGAAGTTGCAGTGTCCTGTTTGCCACAGTAAACAGATTAACAAACCCTCCAGCTCAGCTGCCGTTAGAACTCATTTCCACATCCAAGTGTAATGAGTTTGCATTATTCTTTAATGACAAAGTTCAGGGCATTAAAAAATGCTATAAATTCTACAATGCAAAAAATAACCCTCAAACACCTACACACTTAGAGCTGACTCACTTTGCACCTGTAACTGACAAAACTGTCCAGGAGATCATCACCAGCCTGAGTTCATCTACATGCTGCCTCCATGTGTTACCCACCAGATTTCTAAAGTCTGTGCTGAACAGTTTGTTAGCACCACTCACTCACATAGTTAACATGTCGCTTCAATCTGGAACATTCCCAATGTCTTTGAAAACTGCGGTCATAAAGCCTCTCCTAAAGAAGAGCAGTCTTGATGCCGCAGTACTGAGTAATTACCGACCCATCTCTAATCTGCCATTTTGGGGCAAAGCCCTTGAAAAGGTTGTTTACCAACAGCTCACTGATTTCCTCTTAATAAACAACTCATTTGATGTTTTCCAGTCAGGTTTTAGACCTCATCACAGCACTGAGACTGCTCTTGTCAAGGTGACAAATGACATCCACCTGAACACTGACGCGGGCAAAGCCTCAGTCTTAATTCTGTTAGATCTGAGTGCTGCTTTTGACACTGTCGATCATGGGATACTTTTACAGAGACTAGAGGACTGGGTGGGCATCACTGGCACTGCGCTAAACTGGTTAAAGTCCTATCTGGAAGACAGGAAGTACTTTGTTCGAAATTGGTAACTGTGTCTCAGACCAGATGCCCTGACCTGTGGGGTGCCCCAAGGGTCAATCCTGGGACCCCTTCTGTTCAACCTCTACATGCTGCCGTTAGGGCAGTTCAATACGCAGCAAAAATGTGTCCTATCACAATTATGCAGACGACACTCAGATCTATGTTTCACTGACGGCAGGTGAATATGGACCAGTGGATTCACTCTGTCACTGCATCCAACAGATCAGTGTGTGGATGCAAAACAACTTTCTCCAGCTGAACTCAGACAAGACTGAAATCATCGTCTTTGGCCCACAGAAACAAAGAGAAAGTGTTAACAGTCACCTATCCAGAGTCTCGCTCTAAAACCTACAAATCAAGTTCAGAAATCTGGGGGTAATAATGGACTCAGACTTGAATTTTAACAGCCACGTCAGATCAATCACATCAGCAGCTTTTACCATCTAAAAAACATTGCCAAAATCAAAAGTATAGTGTCTAAACCAGACCTGGAGAGACTTATCCATGCGTTTGTCTCTAGTAGATTAGACTACTGTAACGGCCTGCTCACTGGCCTCTCCAAACGAGCTGTAAAACAGCTGCAGTACATCCAGAACGCTGCTGCTTGGGTCCTGACTAGAACCAGGAAGTATGATCAGGTCTCTGCACTGGCTCCCTGTGGCTCAGAGAATAGACTTCAAAGCAGCTCTGCTTGTATACAAGTCTCCTCCATGGCCTAGCACCAAAGTACATCTCGGACAAGTTAAGCACCATATGAACCATCTCGGACTCTGAGGACCTCAGGGACCGGCCTCCTGCTGGTGCCCAGAGCCAGGAACTAAACATGGACCGGCCTCCTGCTGGTGCCCAGGGTGGGGAATCTGCGTTTCAGTTTTATGCAGCTAAAACTCTGGAACAGTCTTCCTGAGGATGTGAGACAGGCCGCTACTCTGGCATTGTTCAAATCTAAGCTAAAAACTGTTTTGTTTGGCTGTGCATATGACTGAAATGACTTTGCACAGTTCTCTTTTATGTCTTAAACTATTTGACGGATAGCCTGAAAATGGCACCTTTAAATTTCTTTAAATGAAGGTTAGTGATTTCTGTCATGTCTTTGTGATTTTAATGCATTTCTTTCCTGTTGTGTGAAGTACTTTGAATTGCCTTTGTGTACGAATTGTGCTCTACAAATAAACTTGTCTTGCCTTGCCTACTCGAGTAATTATCTTCAAGTAATGTGCATTTCTACTGTGTGCAGGGTCAACCCTCCACAGATCTAACTAGTTTCTGGTCTTCATGGAGAAAGATACTGTGGAACATTCTAGGTAAAGCAACAAACAGAAAATCAGAAACACATTTGCTCAGAGACAAAGCAATAGTAAACGGACAGAGCGGACTTCAAACTGCCAACCTTCCAGTCACAGGCCACTTTCACAAATCTATAGTGGCAATAAACCAGTATGAATACAGGTTCAGGCCAATTCAGAGCTACTAACAAACAAGCTTCTATAACTTCTCGTTGTCTTTTAACCTCTTTCTCGGTTTCTAAAGACCAGTTGGACCCAGGAGTAGAGTGCCTCCGATCTGAATTTAAAGCTGCCATGCACAATCAATATTCCACACTGCAAGACTTATGATGTCTGCGAATTATAGACATCCATCAGAGCTCTATTGTGGCCTTTCTGTGTGTTTTGTTTACCAACGCTGATGTGTTGAACGATGGTGTGTCCTTTCTTTGACAAGCAACTGTTCACAAACTTGGAGGCTGAAACAAAAGTCCATACATTGGCAGGAAAAAAACCCGAAAAAATTGAGAAAAAAATCACTTTGAAAACTAGACGTACAATTGTATATGTCTGAGAAGGATGATTAATTAATTTCGCTGAATGATCTGTCCTAGCCTTGTGAGATATGAGTTCCCATTACTTTAACTCTTTTATAGAAGATCTCCAGAGAGCAGCAGTTCAAAAGACAGTTCAATTTGGAGGTGCCATTGGAAAAAGCTTCTGCCGTATATTGTGGAGCTTTGATGTGCGCTAACTGCCCCAATCAGCTGCTCACACGGGAAATGCGTTTGGGTAATTCTTAACGCCGTCAATGTGCCTCTTTTCATGACTTCACAAAATAGAACAGTGAGTGCCCCGATTATAACATTGATCTATTAAAAACCTGATTTCCCTGATCGCTTATTCGTTTGTCAGCCGTTTTTTACTTCAGCACAATGCTTGTACTTCACTGGCAGCAGGTTAGTGACGGAAAGTTCTTTGATACTTCTAACAATCTATTCGCATTTCAGTCCACTATATTGGGTTTGGTAATTGTCACTGGATACATTTGACAATTCCATCTACAAAGTATCTTGAATCGTTTCTGTATTGTGGAATTGTATTACATGAAATAGGCTGAGATTGATATCATCATAGTTGAATAGTTAAGACTGCAGTATGAACATGGGCACTTCTAGAAGTAAAAGTTAAGCATATTTTATTAAAACCAGATTGAATAAAAAAAATATATATTTGCAATAGATCCATTGTACAAACCAAGCTGTATGGAAATAAGGAGATTGTAACATCACTGAAGGACCATATAGGCTTTATTCATATCTCTCTTTATTAATAAATATTATATTTCATCACAATAAATACATTTTACATTTCTCAGGTTTCTTATCACACCAGTCTTGGTGTCTTTATATTTGGGTGGAGCCTGTGTCAGTGACCAAGTCTTAATAAAGCAAAAATGTTGTATTTGGAGAGATTCATTATGTTTGAGTAGGCTTTATTCTCCTGCAATCCAGACACCATCGCTCCAGAACTTCTCATTTCCCCCTGCTACCCATACACGCCTACTGTGCTTTACTTGCTTACTTTCTTCATGTGTGATACATGTGATATCACCAATCAATAAAAAAAAGTCCACTGCTTGCTACCGTACAACCGTCGCTATCCACAGCATGCCACTTGGTTGTGATGACTTTGACTTACAGTAAAGGAAGAAAATCAGCAGCACAGTTTCAACCGCGAGTCAGCGGGCTCCTTCCTTTCCCTCGTCTTAGACCAATACTGCAATTTAAAATGTCATAAATCTAAAATAATGATCCATGGGTGTCTGATTATAACTACATTACAGACAAAAGCACAACATGTCTTCGTTAAGTGAAGTATCCTCATTCATTGATTATTGACAGACTCATGTTCGACCAGAAATGAGCTTAGAAACATGCTCACTAGTTCACCAATAGTACCATTTTAATGAAGCCTCAGCAACAACATCACCGTTTTACTTGAGAGATTCATCAAATCCAATTAGATATTTTAAATTTAAAAAAATAAATTGTTTGGTTTTATACAGCTCTTAGCTAATTTCAATTGGTGTCTGCCTTGTCCAGTTAACCTCATAATCACCACCCACAGATGAGATTCTAAGCGTTCCCGCTCTCACATTAGCTAGGAGTGTGTGCAAGTATTTGGGCTGTTTATAAAGAAGCAAGGCCGCTCGGCACAGCTCTCACCTCAGCCGTGGAGGGTGGACCCCGATTGAAATTGCTCTGCCTCTCTGCTGAAAAGAGGGCTCATTGTAGCGAGTCAAACAAAAGATTTTTTATTTTTTTATCGCAGCCTCTTAATGTAGCCTCAGCAGCGCCATCACAAGCTCTCACTCCCTTCTCTTTTGGCCACCAACTCTCTTCTTCTCATTCACTTATTCCACTGTGTGCTGAAATAGGCCGGGCAACAATTAATTTCTGAGTGAATTGAGGCTAGATCTATTACCCCTTACTCTGCGCCGCTATTGCTCTAATGGAAATCTATTTCGCTCCTCTTTTGTGTCCAATATAATTTAATGCCCGTTTTATTAATGGCCTGAAATAATTACGGAGGGCTTTTGTGATTCTTGAGTATGTTTCATTTAATTGTGTAATAAATGTCTAATCGGGGCTCCCATCTGAAGCCATTATGGTATTAAAATTAACAATTACGCCACAAATGTCTTGGTGAATGCGTCCGGGGTCTATAGAAATCGCTGCTGATAACAAGACACATATAAATCATTCATGAGAGAGTGAGAGATATGGGAGGGAGAAGAGAAGAAGGTCGAGTTTTCTATGTGCTATTGAAACGCAAAGGATGGCCCAAAAGATAGCATTTTTCAACCCACTCTCCACACTGCCTAATTTGCTTGATTCTTTTTTTTCTCTTCTTCTCCAAGTGACAGATTTCACTTTGGGGAATTTATTAAGTCGAGCGATAAAATTTCTATCAGAAGAAATGCCCGGTTGCTCTTGCTATAAGCTGCGTGGCGATTCGGTTCAAGCGTTGTGGGTGACCGAAGGCAATTAAAGCGCCACAGTTCAAAAAAACAGGAAGGCAGCTCTCAGAATACCAGCAAGAATTGTTTTCAGTGTCTGCGAGTCGGCAAATTTCATGGTCGTGAATGGGAACTCCGGCTGGCTCAGAATAGCCCTATATAGTGAGTTCCACACTGTTATTTTCGAAGCTAATGGAATACAATTGGTTTTGGCGATTCTAGTTAATAGAATAAGATTTTCAAAGTCTTTGTTCTCTATTACCATGAGGCACAAAGACGACCCCACTCCAAACCAGGGGCCAAAGATGAAGACCCAGAATCTTTGATGTAGATGATGAAAACAGAGTGAAATATAAATAATGTTGTCAATCAGGAAATGTGAGAGAAGCGAACAAGACTCTATGAGACTCATATGAACGAGCTTTTGGTCATTAGTGGTCAAGCCGACACCAGATATTGACAATGTAGTCCACTTGAATAGCTGACTAAATGCAACAACAGAAAAAGGCCCACATTGGCAGCATCCTTAGACTTTGATACGGATACTTAAAATTGCTCTGATGGTTCTTGGGGTCTACGGTTCTAGATGCCATTTAGTTAAATCATATAGGTCACATTTGAGTTATCCTTGGTTTGGTTGAAGGTCTAGTTTGTTTTAGCCCAGGTTTCAGGTCGCTTTTGGACAGAGTTTATTAAAAATTTGGTCATTGGAACGCTTGGAAATCAAACATGTAAGAGGTGATGTGAAATATCACCATAGATCTAACCTGTAACTTGGCCTAGCTGCATCACCTGCTTCTCTCTATGGAGATACATATATTCAGTGTTGGACCGTGAAACATTTCAAGCAAAACAAAAACATCTCCATGGAGACAAGAAAATGTGGCACCCTTGTTTTTTTGCATGTTTCTCCCTGTGTCTGGGTTCTCTCATCAGCCTAAAACATTTCCACCCGAGAGAATAACACATCTAAACCTTACCCTTAAGTTACATATTGCACCTGTAAAACATGTAATTTTGTCATGATGTTGATTCAATTACCAAATGGTAAAAAACAACTCTTTATTTCAGTGAATGATTGTCTGTGTGGTTGTGTCTCTGTGTTAACCCTGCAATGAGCTGGCCCCTGTCCAGGGTGTACCCCGCATAAGGCCCACAGTCACTGGGATAGGCTCCAGTCACCCACGACCTAACAGGTCCTAACAGGAACAACAGACAATAATTTACAGTTACTTTCTTATAGAACCCAACATGTACACATACTTGGACAGTATAGCTTGAAATTGGATAAGAGCCGAGCCGAGATGTATGACCATGAGACAGGCGTGGTACTGCATTTGGTGGTGATAATTGTCTGTTCATGCGTTACTTTTTGTGTATTATTAGCTAAATAATTTCACTGCTGACAAGAATGATGTGCACAATCCAATGGAAGCTGAATAAGACATATGGAAATATTTCTTTGCCTTGGGATTTACATTTATTCTAAAACTGGTACATGTGCAAAATGTCAGGCCTGGATAGGACCATACAGATTGAAAACAAGACACAGTGTTCTAATTTACCTGATAGCTACAGCAGTGATGTAACATTGCAAATTGAAAAACACATGGAAAAGCTGCACATAACTCTCCCAGTGATCAGAGCCAGTTCGAACATTTCAGTCCATTAGCTCTTTTGTGTCTTTTAATTACCCATTACCCAGTGTCCACATGCACCCGGCTTTCACAAACACACTGCTGCCTCTGTGATCCTACCACACACCTCTGCCTGCTTTTCTTCCAGCCAATTTAACTCTGAGCTCCACATTTCATGGTCAATTTTATCGCGCTCAGTCTCAAAGAGACCATCATCAATTCTTCACAACTTTTCATGTCGCCTTTCTCTGCACACGCGCTGCGAAATTGCCTATTCAGGGCATTAAAGGAGTGTGACTGCTCCAGATTGTATGAGAAACACGAGTGGCTTGTTTGAATATGCATTTGCAAAACTGACCTCCAGCTGTAAGTCTTTGTTTATCTTCCAAAGCCATCAAAACATTCTTTTATTTCTCTATTTCGTACTTTTTGTTTTAGTGTTTGCACAAAGACACCGCATTGAAACGACAACTGCAACACCTAATGCAATTGGACACAAGTCAGTCGCAGTGCGTTGGGGTATAAAAACAGACAATGTGGCACAAAAGTTGGTGAAAACGGATTTTGCAAAGAAAAATGGAAAGAAAAGAACCAAGATATTGTTCCGTCAAGCCAATACAATAGAAAAGTGTTCTGAATTTGAAATTGGGATATGCAAGAAGTAGTGTAGTCAAAGATTCAATATGTGCTGTCAGGGGAAAAAAATAACTGACATAAAGTTTTTATTGAGGAAAAAAAAAATACAGAAAAAACAGAGACAATGATGTAGACTGCAACTTTTTAATTATTTTTGATTTTAGATTTTGCATTAGACTGACACATCAAGTTGGAAGAAGCTATTTTCCCCAGTATTTCCTGCAGGCCGCGAGCAATGGCTTTCACATAAATCACATAAAACAAGACATAACTGAAAAACTTTGAATGGTCTTGCTCTACAACTGAACTGTTAGTCATCCATTTCATTACGAGGAACAGGTTAGTGGAAGAAAGACCCACCACCACTGTTTAATTAATTAGTCAGTTAGCTAAATAAGCTCCATAAAAATAATAGGATGTTTTCCAAAACAAGCAATGTTACGTTTTTGAGGAGGCTAACAACAACTAATCTTTCTTAGATGTCTTGTGTCATATGTTTGAATGCTCCCTCTCTGTGTCATGTTCTTTTGTGTTTTTGTTTGTTGTATAAAAACTGAATCAAATCCAGCTTTTTCCTTAGTGTTGGAATCAAGTGTATAATATTAGTATCTTCTCAACATAAATACATAATGCAAATAATAGACTTGATATTGTTCACTCCCTTTTCCCCATTCTTAAAGTTATCATTTAGTCATTGAGAGTGTGTTGAACTAATGTAGCTCCATGCCACTGCCCAAGCTGCACTAGTGGATGAAGTAATATAGATAAAAGCAATATCTTTAGGACACTTAGTCACAGAGTGTGCGCTGGCTTTGTCTTTATGAGTGGCTGTAATTGTGGACCAGTGCACATCAGGAGGGCTCAGGCTAAATGAGGGATCCCCTGACTCAGGATTAGACTGTGCACTAAGCCCCCTCCTCTGACACAGACTCCTGTTCTACGGCCCATTCACTCTCAAATATGTCCTGTCAGGGAGGCTTACCCAAATCTACATAATCCCTCCTCATCACAATTAAAGATATCACTGAACAATAAAATTGCTTGCTCTCTGGTTTGTTTAATGTTGCCGGGGAGTGGGAAAGCATGAGGGGCTGTGTGCAAAAAGCTACAGTGAATCTGGACTACATATTAGATTTAGGAGTATAGTGGTCACAATGAAAGTGCAAAGACTATGAGTAATATTGTTATATATTACATTTTATTATTCAACAATACAAAGTAGGAATTATGACAAAAATCCCCTATAATGGTTAAAAAAGTAGTAATAGGCAAGTGTGGATGTATGTAAATAACACATTTCTGCAAAAGTGAACTTGTAAATCCTGTGAAGAGAAGGAAGTTATCTAGCTGCCCATGGGAAACAACATTAAAATTGCTGTTATTCTGGACTTGATAATACACATATAAAAGCATACCATTGTTCAACAACTATAAAACCAATAATTTGTCTAATTATCAAGCAATTACCTTTTTACCATTCTGATGCACGTGATGCACTTGTTTTGGAAAGTCATGTTGAATCTTGTTTCACAATCCTTCACTGGTAGATCACTGGGTCATCAAAAGGTTTCAAAACGCTACTTTAAATACATGAAAAAATAAACAAATAAACTTTTGCCTTTACATTTTTTATAGGCAAAAATAACAAATCCAGTTAATGAAGTATTGCAAACAAAGCATTCAAATGATTCCATATAATCCAGGCTAAAAATAGCTGCTCAAAAAACTGACTCTTCTCTTTTGTCTTGTTAAAACTTGTCTGTCTTTATTAAGAGCAGTGGAAAAAAACGTATCAACAAACTGGCCTTCAGGTACGCAATTACACTTGTCAGAGTGAGGAGGTAATTGGGGAAAATAGTTGCGGGATTGTGGTTTCAAGTTCAACAGAGGGCAGAGCAAAAGGAACCAGTGTATTTAAGTATAAATGCCATATAATTATACTGTAATTCAGGCTTTAACAAAGAGAAGCCACTGATTTTGATTACACTTATAATTAATGTTGTCGATGCGTAACAAATTAAAATAAAGCTAAACATTTGTAGCAGGGGCAATTGTGACACAGTGGGGTCAAATGTTCACACATCCACCAGAGGATCAAGGATCTATTTTATATGTCCCAATGTGCCCAGATCTTGATTAAGAACTCGAGGAGATAGGGCCTTTGCTGTGGCTGCTCCAAAACTGTGGAACAATTTACCTCTGCAGATCAGAGCTTCTCCATTACTAGAGTCTTGTGAATCTGCTCTTAAGACACAGGTCTTTGCATTGTCTTTTAGCACATGTTAACTGTATATTTAATTTGTTGTGTTTGTAATTACATATGTACTTATATGTGTTTTTACCTCGGATTGTGCATGTGAAGCACTTCGGGCAGCTGATGTTGTTGTAAATGTGCTATAGAAATAAAGTTGACATTGACATATTTAACACAATGTTTTTTGCTGTCGTAGTCAATGATCAACAGAAGAAGAGCCCCGCAACGGTCCATTTTGGCACCACTACTGTTTATCAGATGTTGTAATAAAAGTGTTTATTTAATGTTAACCAACTACATTAACCTTACTGTCTGTCAATTCTGTCATTGTTTTATGATGATTAATGTTTTCATTTATAAAACTTAACATGTAATTCTTAACAAAAGTGTACATACGGACAAATTACAAACTTCCAAAAACATCCTCAAACTTGCTGATTTCTTGTCTCTCTAAAAACAGACTGCCTTCTTCCAAGTCTCTAAAAGCGCTGATGCACTTTACTAATAAGTTTTATGTAAAGTTGTGTTATCTATGGAGGGGTATGCATGGTTGTTAGATCCCTGAACAGGACTCCAAGGTAGAAAATGTATGGAGAATAATTGGTTTAATTGCTTCACTCAAATAAAACTGTTGAGGTCAGCAATTTTTTTAGAATTGAACTGTAATTTTCATGTTACTTTGTTCAGAGTTTTAACAAATCATATGAATTTGGATTAGTTCGGTAATCACAGGTTTTAAGGGGGCAATCAAACAACAAGTCATTTGTCCATTGACACATTAATACCTAGGGTGTGTTTATAATTGCACGTTCACCACATCAAAATTGGGGCTAAACAAGGATTCAACTCAAAACATGCGCTAAATAGGGACAAAACAAGGGTTAGAACAGGATCAAACAAGTCCACATCAAGTCTAAAGTGGGCTCAATTTAGGATCAAATAATGACAAGTCTGAACGCACCCCTACATACAAACAATACATTTTCTTGCAAAGCATTTCTAAATTCAAAAACACAGCTTACTTTACAAATTTTACATTTCACTGTGTACAAAAATCAGTCTTACAGTATGAAGACTTAGCCTGGCCCAGGAACACTTGTTGCATTGCTGTGTATTGAATGCAGTGACCCATTGTACGTCTGTGAACAAGTCCTTGCACTTTGACAACCCTCCAAAGCATCCCATTTAACACCAATCTGGCCCTCCTATCCTCTGACCTGTGACGAACGTTTCCAAAATGTCCACCAGGTTATTACAAGATCAGGGCGCCACCTCAGCCTAGACTTTGTAACCTTGTCTATGGCACAGTACAAGTAAAAGTTAACAAGTAGCACACAATATCTGCAGTTAGCGGCAGGATTATTTGAAGTAGGCTGCAGTGAGGAAGGTGGAAAGGTACAAGGGCAAATGTAATCTTGTAGAAAATGCCCAAAAGCGGTGTGTTTTTTCTACATCTGCGCTCGCTTTCATCTCCTGTATGTCCCTATTCTGCCAGCGCTCACCTCCAGCACAGGGGCTGCTGGTGTCACGATGGAAGCCCAGTGATGAAGCACCAACTTGGAGCTTGGATGGCTGTCGGTGATCCTGCAGCATGGATAACTTTGAAGAAAAAGGTAAAAAAAATGTCACAGCAAAGTAGCACAATTTTATCTATATTATTGTTACGTTACTTTGTTAGTTTTAAAGAAGACATATTATGTTTTTTTCCCCAGGTATTTATGTTGTGTTTCAGGCAACGTGTAACTGGAATTTTTCTTCAACTTAAAAAAATGCCCTGGAATGCCATTCAAACTGGTAATTCCTATTTGTGAACTGGGAGCTGGCCAAGGGCCTCCCACTTCATATTTGAGATAAATTGTGACATGTTACAACAAAGACAGTCACAACAAAAAGTGCATGCAAGTCGTTAACTGTCACATACACTACTGAAGTCTTAACTTGGTAAATGCCACTGCATTAGTATTGCACTATGGCATATCAATATAGATCAATATTTCATAGATCAATATTTCATGTTCATTCACAATATTGATCTAAAACAGAGGTACTCCAGTCCATGATTCTAGCTCAAAATCTGGAGTCTTCATTGCTCCTGAAGAGTGTCCTGAAATATTTTGAAGAACAAATACAATGCAACTAACCAGTTCCTCTCATATAAAGAATAATGTTAACATGAACCTCATTTTATGGTTTTCTCTTTCACTCTTTGCGTCTCACGTTACTGAAAGTTTAAGTGGCTCTCCAAGTCTGTAATATTAAAGCCTGAAGTCTTACAAATCGCAGTTGTTGTTTTGCTGTAGTGAGTGTAATCCTTGAAAGTAAAGCTAATTATCTTCACAGGCATGTCTCCTTGCACTGGCCTGACAGCGTATGTGTGAGGAAGGGTAAGAGAGGTAATCTCTAGCCACACGCCTTTCTGAATGCAACTGAAAAACACCTTTTATTTATATGCTTTAATATGAGAAGAAGGTCAGAACTGAAAGTCAAAAGATCAGATCAGATAAGCTGTTTAAGACAGTGTCCAAGGATTCAAATTAAAGTTTGAGAGCAATTTTAAAGACAATTTGAAACACTGTAGTCATGTGGTTAAGGCAGCAGCACACATGCCAGGCTCCACATACAGCTGCAGTGTTGTGAGTTCAAATCCTGGCTCTGACAATTCACTGCATGTCGTCTCTTCTCTCTCAGCCCCATTTCACACTCCTGTCCTGTCTAATAAAAATCATAAAAAAAATAAAATGTGTAACATTTTCCTTTGGGCTCAGTACTAGACAGGCCACTGCCCGGGTTTGGACTCTGGTCTGGTGATTGGGGACCCTCGGGATACATCATATAACATGCTGATCTGACCACACAGGGCGTGGGGCTGATCTAATAGCCATTTTACACTTACTCAATCCTGTTTAAGCTCTTGGGAGGATGAAAACATTCCAAGCTACTGTGGTGTTTAGTTTGGGTGGGTATACCTTGGAAAGTAGTGGTTAATAATGCAAGAAACACACAATTAGTGATCCCAATGCAGCACCATGCACACTTTTGTACAAAGAAGGGTGTAGTGTTTTTTTTGTCATTAGTTACAAAGGCTACAAGTTATACTTTTGATAGCAGGAAAACTGGAGCACACAGAGAAAACCCATCCACAGAGAACATGCAAACTCTGCACAAAAAGCTCTTGGTCTCACAAGTCCTCTTTGCTGGGAGGCAGTAGTCCTTAACCTGGGCAGCAAGTGGAATCCTCGCGTTATTTGTGAGTTCACTAACTCTTGAGAATCCATTTGACCAGGCCTCCGCTGTCGCCATTGTGCCCTGAACCGTGGTTCAGTCAGAGTGATTCTGACCAATCACAACAGCATTGTGGTTTAGGTGAAGTGAAAACTGAAGTGCCCAAACAAACCAAACAAACATGGAGGCAGTATGCACGTACTTCGGCTTTTTAGCAGAAATAAGGACAATTTTGTGTGCTGAAGGAAGAGGTTTGTGCATTTGTGGAAGGAAATATGTTTACACTGTTCTTTAATCTGGATCAAACAAAAGTTAAATTTTTTGGATTGTTCTGCTGTTGTGACACTTCGCCCAATCAGATTCACCAGGAAATGGAGCTGAGGTGAAAGTCTTCAACAAGCAACAAAGGCCTTGAACAAAATGAGTGCATCATTGCCAAGCATATAATTTGAGTCTCATAGATAGTATAACATTACTACTTTTGTTCTTCACTATCTTCTGTCCTAAGAGTGAAAGTGAATGCCTTTTGTTTACTTTTGACTTTTGGACTGTTGCTGTAAACAGTGGCAGACAAGAGCAAAGTCCTGATCCTTATTGTTTAATGTGATGCAGTGCCCCGAGCCAATCAAACACAACTGATGACTTCTGACCTTGATAAAGGGACTTGGAGGCCCCTAGGTCTCCACAGCTTTGTGTTGACGGGTCAGAGAATGTGTTAGCTTAGCATATAATTAAGGTTTAATAACCCCTAGTTGTTTGTCAACACTTTTGCTACTGTCTCGTGCATGCTTTATAATCTTCAGAGTGCCTGCAGCGCCGCTCTCTCTGATTACATCTTAAGCCTCTTGTTCCAGTAGCCCAGGCTGGCACTAACTACACTGGCCAGTCATTTACAAGGCCCGATAAATGCACTAGGCTAATCTGTCTGCAGTATGGGCTCTGGCCTGGTCTTAACTCCTGCCCTGGTTCAGAGCTGCTCCTATCTGTGTGGACTCCCTCACCTGCCACACAGGTACAGCCCGAGAGATAAGGCAGCACTGTGTAATTAGGAACAACTCCGCACTCCTCTCCTGTCTTTGTAAAGCCTATTATTTTATTATGGACTGGAATTAGTTTGGAACAATAGATTACATTTAACCGCTACATGACATTTCTTAGTGTTGGAAGCATCCAGCATTGTAATGTACTCACTGTTAATGAAAGGTGGAACGGTCAGTATTTTTCCATTAACTCTGACGGATGTTCGAGAAGCTCAGAAGACAATGTTCTTTACAATGAAAGTGACATTATGTTCAAAAAGTACAATAAAAAGAATGGAACTTAAAGTGCATAGGACAAGTTAGACTATACACTACGTTTACATTTTGATGTTTATATTTGACTTCCTGGTCGGACATCAGATTTCATGCCTAATTCTTTTCACAACCCAGTTCTGCCATACGATTGCTTTGGCTCAAAATCTTCTAATATCAGGTTTATGAATGAATCACATTCTGAAGTTGTATTGTAGACTAAGTTGAGTAGGCTTCTGTCTAGGCATTGCTATAAACGTTTTCAAAAGCTTGGGTGCACACTGACTTTTTTGTACACCAAACGATTTTAAAAACGCATTCAGCAGGCAAGTTTGTCCATTATGTCATACATGCAATTCTATATAGCTGTTCCACAATGCAATGGAATAAACCTATGCTTTAAGATGACTTTAAATAAACACGGGAAACTCAATTATTTTGTGCCAACTCTTTTCCACACATTAATATTTTTACATGACTAAAAGTGTTAAATGCAATGTTTCTGCAAGCTAATACAAAATTGAAAAAGTTCCCAATGAGCACAGCCTCCCAAAAGGCAGCGAAAGTAAAAGTGTAGGAGCAAAAGTTAATAGTCTATTTAATTGTGTTTCCAGATAAAACATGCACTGTTTTGGCTGGCCTCGTATTTTACCAAACTACTCACCGTTTTCAAGCAGTTCAATTGTTAATATTTGCTGTTCCTGAGCATGTTTAAACCATGAGGCGTCTGCACCAAATAAATGTGTCCGTGCCACGGAATTATTGGAGAAGAATGAAAAAAATAATTATGACTGACTCGGTTACAAAAGCTCATTACTGAAGCTGGTGCGATCCACTCTGTTTTTCCTTTTGGTTTGAATGAGACAAAAGCAGAACAATATCCCATTAAAGGCCTCTTCCACAGCCTTTCAGAGCCGCTGCTGCCAGAGAGACAGTTGTTCTGAGGATTAGAGCTGATAGCACTCACACCAGAGGAATGATTCACTGTTCGTTTGAAGGCGGCTGAAGACGCAACACAGAAGAGAGCGGAAAATATAATGGAAGAATGAGGGTTAAACGATATTATGGGGAAATGGTTTAGCGGCAAACGATGTATTGGGGTTTACACTCTAAAAAAATTAAACACTGACCCTGAACGAATACATTCTGTCACCCTTTCCATATACATATTTCATGTTAAATGAACACATGTATTTTTAATAGATCATCTATTTAGGTCACCATTTGGGTCCTGTAGTTTAAATCATAGAATAAAAACTGATTTAGTAAAGTAAAACAAAGTACCATTTCTACAGCGACTTTGCTGATATACTTCAACCTTGGGATATTTGCTTATAAATGCTTACTGCCCCTCTGGGCAACAGTAATCCTGCAGATCAATCAAATGAAAACCCAAACAATATTTCTTGCATTGAGCTTGAAGTTGTGGGTTAGATTCCCAGATTCATATATATATATATATATATATATATATATATATATATATATATATATATATATATATATATATATATATATATATATATATATATATATATATATATATATATATATATATATCACACACATAGCATTCATATACATCACACAATATCATCTTTTTATTCCAGTATGTAGAGTGTCCATACACAGCACACAATACATACACACCATACACAATATGTATGTATATATATATAATTATACATATATGTATAATATATATATAAAATATATATACATATATACATACATATATATGCATTTATATGTATGCACTTATATATACACACATATATACATATACACATATATACACCATATATACACATAAATGTATATGTATAAATATACATATATATACTATATATATGTATAATATACATACATATATATGTATATTACATACATATTATATGTATATATAATACATACATACATATATGTATTATACATACATAACATATAATTATAATATATATTACATACATACATACACACACATATATATACATACATACATACACACATATATTATACATATACATACATATATATATATATACATACATCAACACATACACACATATATATATACATACATACACACATACACACATATATATAACATACATACACACATATAATAATACATACATATATACATACATACATATATGTATATATACTACATATACATACATACATATATGTATATATACATACATATACATTATATCATATAATATATATATTATAATTATATATATATTATTAATGGGCTCTTAAACCTTATTACAACAGTGTTTTGAATTGAAAGTAATAATATATTTTTTCAGTGCACTTATGGAACTGTAACGAAAGTAGAATCATCCGTTTGTGTTCATTGTTCATTATTCATCTTGCAATAATTCATTTAAAACAACTTCACTAATCAGAACAGGTCCATTGACTTCCTGTTCAAAACAGCAGAACTGATTAAACCCTCCAGGCCTCTTCATAGTGACATGTCACTGTCAAAGCAAGAGCAAGGCAAGTTTATTTGGTAGAGCACAATTCGTACACAAGGCAATTCAAAGTGCTTCACACAACAGGAAAAAAAATGCATTAAAATCACAAAGACATGGCAAAGAAAATCACAAAATCTTAATTTTAAAGTGCCATTTTCAGGCTTATCCGCCGTCAAATAGTTCAAGACATAAAAGAGAAGAGTGCAAAGAAAAGCATTTCAGTCATATGCACAGCCCAAAACAAAACAGGTTTTTAGTTTAGATTTTGAACTTTGCCAGAGTAGCGGCCTGTTCTCACATCCTCCAGGAAAGACTGTTCCCAGATTTAGCTGCATAAAAACTGAAACGCGAGATTCCCCATGTTTAAGTCCTGACTCTGGGCACCAGCAGGAGGCCGGTCCCTGAGGTCCCTCAGAGTCCGAGATGGTTCATATGGCACTAACATGTCCGAGATGTACTTTGGTGCTGGGCCAGGGAGAGACTTGTATACAAGCAGCAGCTGCTTTGAAGTCTAGTTCTCTGAGCCACAGGGGGCAGTGCAGGGACCTGAGCAACAGGACTAATGTGGATCGGTACTTCTGGTTTCTAGTCAGGACCCCGAGCAGCAGCGTTCTGGCATGTACTGCAGCTGTTTTACAGCTCGTTTGGAGAGGCTAGTGGAGTCAGGCCGTTACAGTAGTCTAATCTACTCGGAGACAAACGCATGGATAAGTCTCCTCCAAGTCTGGTTTAGACACTATACTTTTGATTTTGGCAATGTTTTTTAGATGGTAAAAAGCTGCTGATGTTATTGATTTGACGTGGCTGTTAAAATTCAAATCTGAGTCCATTATTACCCCCGGATTTCTAACTTGATCTGTAGGTTTTAGAGCAAGACTCTGGAGGTGACTTTTATTTACGGCGCTATGGGACATTTTAGAATCCTATGAATCTCTATGCATCACTCAGAGTCTTCATTTTTCCAAATAATCGCAATTAAATGAGCGAAAACAGACACTTTCTTAACACTCGAGCCTCAGTTGCCAGACAATACAGGATTACTCAAACATGCATCAATGAATAAAAATATTACTTTGAGTAAACTAAGGTTATAAATTCATTGAAATTAAAATAAAATAACCTACATTTGGAATTGTAGAAAAAGATTCAGTTGTAGTCATCTGGACTATGTTTTAGAAAAAATTATACGTTTCGACTCTCATCCAAGAGTCATTCTCAATCTGTGAAACAAGTCTGAGAACTCCTGTTTATATCCTACACTGTGAAAGCCCTGCCCACACTGGGCGGGACCTCCTGATAATGGCCCATTGGTCCCGAATGAGGGATTACACCGCTACATTTGGAATGGTAAAAAGTACTCTAAATGGGTCCCATGACGAGGATTTAACTGAAACTTAAGTAAATTGATTGGTCTTTGCTTTTTTCTTGCTTTATTTTTTTATGGTCATTGCCAGTACTTGTTGTTCATATATATATATATTTTTGCATAGTTTGTAGCTGCAGCATTGTATACATATTCAAAAAGATATGTGATCTCCCCCTACACCCCTCTTATCCCCTCTCCAAACAATTCCATATTATTTGATTTGCCTTGCTCTGTTCAATACCATTACATTTAACAAACCTCACACAATTATTTGCTTTGTTCCATCTTTGCCTCCCCCCTTTTGACATAACCGTAATGTTCACACATGGCCAGCCAAGCAGATCCGCTCCGATACTGAGCAAACAACAATAATGTTAACATAATGTAAGAACACCTTTAGAGCAGTGAGCGGTGAATCGCGAGACAAACAGTGTGATTGTGTCTGAGGTAAAGCCGCCTCTGTGCCGGGACGTCTCCAGCCTGGGACCCAGATAGGACCCACGGGGGGTACAGCGGGGAGCGGGGAACGGGCCTGGGTGATTTATGGGGAGCAGAGCGCTGATAAGAGGGTTGCCTTCATTTAACGTCTTATCGGGCGCGTTAAAGAAAGCCCACAATTTGCAGCATTCTTAAAAGCCCCAGATGCTACTAATCTCTGCTCCCTTCCAGACAATCTGAGCGCGGAAAAACTATACATCACTCACTTGTCTCGCCACAGCAGCCACACAGGGACACAGTGGAAAGTGCAGGCTGAAAATAAATCATATTAATCATAATGGACATATCTAAAGTTGTGTTGTGTATACACTCAGCAGAGTTGGAACACTGGCTTACTTTATTGCTGGATATTTTCATTAAAAATACATGTAATGGTTTCCAGCAACAGAAAAATAATTGGTGGTTGATGTCATATTCCCAGATGGTAGAAAACACACAGTTTTCCATATTCATTTTATTGTTGTTGTTGTTGTTGTTGTTGTTGTTTTATTGTTGTTGTTTTCTTGCTGTTGTAAATTGCAGATAACATCACAAAATTAAAGTTTTATTTTTATTTTGCAGCGAGTGGCCAAATTCTATGAGTGGCAATGGTGAGTAATGTCTAAAGAGCTGCTACAAATATAAACGTCTACAGTTCTGAAAAGTATTGAGTTTATACTTCAAATCTAATAAATAAAAATCAAGTGAACAAAAGTAGAAAACCAGATAAACAACAGGAACACTGCAGCTACGCTCGCATTTATTACTGTTCCAGATTTAAGCCTCACACACAGCTCAACCTTGTTAAAAAAGATGTTTCCGATTCCATTTGTTGGTATAATTCATTTTTGTGAGGCGCATTGAAGTGTCCTTAATTCCCCCCTACCGTTAGAAAACAAGCTACCTAAGCTCTGTACCGTTTGACAACAACGGAAAAAATATATTTTCAGATTCTATTTTGCCGTATAAAGCAACAACAGATGAAAATGAGGCCCATAGTTCTGCCACACACTGCCACAGTCAGAATGTTGAGAGCGATTTTTCTAATGAAAATAATGCATGACCTTTACTGAAGGTTGTGATGCGACCTGAAATACAGCGTAGGGTAATAAATATCATCATTTTCATTATTTGGGATATTGCTTTTGTATAGAGAATTGGGACAAAAATACAGATTTAAAAAAAAATAAAAAATATTATTTTATTCTATTTCAATGTATGTTATATTTTAGCTTGTTAACTAACTTTTTACAAAATGCTGCTTCATAAGCCAAGTGACATTATGAATCATGTTTTAATAGTGAAGAATAGTGCACCACAAGATGTTCAGTAACACACAACTGGAATTAAAACTTTGCACCAGTCACAACACAACTTCTTAATTGTAATCACAAATATTATTATAAAGATTTGTTTGCACACAATCAAACTTTATTTTATTGTAAAGAATAGTTCAATACACAACAATCATTGTTGTTTAAAATGGCATCTTATTTTGGTCCAAGTGAAAGGAAAGAGTTTGACAGGAGCTGAATGGCCTGTGTTCTGTCACTGAAGTGTCCACAAAGAGAAGGTGTACACAATCACTGTGAGTGACTATTGATAACCTCTGTCGCCAGCAGTAATATACAGCCTGACACAGCTGATCGATTCTAATCACACAAATAATTACTCTCTGAGCTCCGGACCGCATTGATTTTCAGGCAGTTGTTTGCATTAATGTCAGATCTGATCATAATCATATTTAACACTTTTCTTTCAAGTTTAAGGTCCTTGCATGAATGTAGTTGGCAGGGATTGTCAATATGCACTGAGCTACTGATGAACTGAAATGTAATTGAATGATATAAATATATATTATATTAAATATATAAAAAACATATTGTGAAAATATATTTTCGGTAAAGCTTGCATGGGATCTCACAAAAACGCTTTACAATAACTACACTTTTAATAGCCTTAATAAAGCATGAACAGAGATTGAATTCATCATGAACAAGGCTTTGTAACCTTTTAAAGGAGTTACGGCATTAATTAAGATGTTTCAAAGCCTGAATAATTTGTTCATTTTGAATAGAGTCATGCTCTGTTCATGCTTCATTGGCATTTATAGGATAACTAAGGTGTAGTTATTATAAAGTGACACAAAAACACTTACTCGCCACTCAGCCCCGCCCACTCAGCCCCGCCCACTCAGCCCATGCTTTACTCTAATGCAAATTCAGAAGTAGTCAATACCAACCATAGCAACAAAAAAAATCTAATAAAAGGAAACAAACATGGAAAACATTGTGTAGTCTCACTATTTACCACAAATAATTGATTTTATCACACTTCATGATGTACAAAGCTTTTGGATGTCGGCTTGATTGGAAAAGGGTTAAAAAAAAAAAAAAAAGGGTTAGGAGTTGAAAAAAAAAAAAAGGGTTAGGAGGTTGAAAACAAATGCATTTAAAACCTGATCAAAAACTCCTGTCTCGATCCCAAGTCTGGAGAAAATTTGGTTTGATGAGGAAGAACAACCGCAGTACATTAAACCGAGACGAGGGAGCGTACTTGCTTTCTCACGCTTGGGATACTGATCTACAGAAGTCGGACTGCAGAGAGCGCTCCTTCCTCGACAGAAAGGAAAACTGCGCCAAAGATTGTGTGTGTCAGCCTGCACGACACATCACGTGACTCTTCTGAAGATGACTGCAGACAGACAGCCGGAACATGTCACGGTATGACAACAAGCAAACACTGGTCTGAAAGAGGGAATAAAAACGCGCAAGATGTTTCAAAACATGGAGGGGATCCAGATATGTTTTCAGTGATGATGTTATTTAAGGTACATTCACTGACTCGATTCAAAATATCTGTCAAGGATATTCTCCACAGCCAACTGTCCAGGGTGTACCCATAGTTCACGGGATATAATGCATAATCCCTTATTGCACATAAGGAAAGAGAATAAATATGTTCCAATTATTTTATCTGAATAAATATGTTGAAGATGTGTGTCCCTATTTATCTGAAGTCAATCATCTGCGGTGAGACATGTCCTGGTAATTCCTCTTTCATTTCTGTGTCTAGCCTGAGCTGCTAAAACCCTCCAAATGTATGCAATCTTTCCTCGTCTTTAAATTAGTGCATAGATCCAGGCTCCTTCGCCTGGCTGTGTTGTACAAGTGTAATTAGTGCAGATACTCCACAGTTGATTTTGGTGGCCCCCTCATTCTGAAGTATTCATGAAAGGCACTGAGCTGACAAATGGGATGTTTCAGGCGACAGCATCTCATTCTGACAGATAATCCTGGTTAAATATCCGGCCTGTTTACAGCTCAGGTAGGGCTGAATGACACCCAGGCAATGCTCCCATGTGCCCTGCCAAGTGTTTTCAATACACCCACTGCCATATTGATACATAAAACTGTTCAGAAATTAGGTTTATTTTACATTTGTGTTTGTGTGGCCCATGTGATTTCTCATGCAGCAACAATGCGTAAATAGATATTTCGCCATTAAAGCATCAAAAGCATTTCCTTTAGCTACAATACTATATTGGGAAATAACTGAACACATACTGTACATTTATTGCTGTCCTCATTTGATCTGACTCTTGACTTTAAAACATACTCTGAGTCTAAGAAACATCTTGTCAAGTTAGATTTTTTTTAATGGTTCTTAAAGCATTTTTCAGCATTTTAGTGAAAAATATATAGGAAAAGTGGTGGGAAAAGTAATCAGTTGTTAAAGTATAGATACAAGAGCAAAAAATAAATCACTCAAGTAAAAGTATGACGCGAACATAGTATTGAAACAACCCTTTAAAATTACAGAGTACAAAGTAAAAGTACTTTAGACAGATTGAGAACTATTAAAACATCAAAAGTAGAGATCAAGATTAAAAATTGTGCTGATTTTTATTCAAAAGAAACAAAATTTATGTTTTTATTTGTAATTTTTTGTTTGCTCAAAGTTGAGACATTCACTCAAACTAATAACCCTCATCCATTTCAGGCGGTCTTAAACAGTAAAAAGTTGTCACGGTTTGCAATAGGATCCAAAAGCAGAACACTTAAATTAGTCAAAAAGTGGCTGATTAACAAAATGTTTAAAAAAATAAAAATAAATCTAATCTATGGAGGCAGGCAGACGGGATTGTGTGAGCAGATGGACCACATGACCAGGTGGAAGCAAGCGAGTGGCTGGCAGGTGAGTCGGTGGGCAGGCAGACAAAAAACAAAGATTCAGCAAGTACTCCAAGCATGACTAAATGACCAAAAAACTATTACTGACTGTAGCGGCACAAACAGCCTGGCGAGGAGCGGCTGTGGAGCTGCTCTTTTTAAATCACAAATCAATCTACTTTAGTGCATTTTTTAGCGGCGAGACTTTTCCCTCGTTCTCTTTTCCCTCGTTCTCTATTTAAACCAACGACATTCCCGCTGGGCTGGAAGTGGCGATCACATGGGAAAAGAGCGAAAGGTGGGCGGGGACGGAATAAGGTCAATACTGGAGTGATGAAGATGGAAGCCAGGTGTGCGGTCAGGAGTAGCCACGCCCACACAGGTGGAGACATACAGAGGAGGAGGGGAGAGACCGTGGGAGAGAAAAACAAGGCTGGACCGGAGCAGACTGTGACAAAAGTACTTTTTGCAGAAATGTAATGCAGTAGAAAGTACAGATTCCTGCTCTCAAATTGTAGTGAAGTAAAAGTAAAAGGGTATCCGATGTAAAAAAATAAAATTAAAAAGTAATGTACAGATTGCTAAAAATTACACAGGCAATTTTCCTGTTTTAGTCTATTGCCATTTGCAATATAAAAGAATCACACAGGAAAGAAAAGCTCTAGCTCTGTAATTCCAGCATGAATGTAGTGTTTACTAAGCACCACTAGCCTCGATTTGAGCCACAGACACTGTGTTACCCAGTGTTGCTGTGTTTTGTCCACATCTCACACGTGTTGGTGCTTGTCTTTATACTTGTAGGTGCCATACATCAGTGGAGCATATTATGTCCGTTTATCCCAGAAGGGAAGGAGCATTATCCAGTATTTGCTGCTGTCCTTGGAGGTCACCTGACCCCGGGCGAGTGCGGGGGGACAGAGGTAGTGTGCTTCAGTGTAGTTTGGTGCAGTGGCCCAGGGGCAGAGCAGCCTTGACATTGGCTCTGCTCGGCTCTCCGCTCTCACATCACAGACTCATTTATCACCAGCGCTCCACTAACACCAAGGTCAAACACATAATGAGGCGGGTCACGGCGATAAAAGCCTCGCTCTGATTGGATCACAGCCGACACCACCTTACAGGATCACAGTTAGCCCTCCACCTCAGAGGACAGCTCTGTTTCAATGGACCACAACAGCCTGGTTGAGTCTAAAGGCCACAGTTCATTTCAGCTCCAGCAGGAGAGCAGTGTGCCATGTATCTGTCATTCATTTCACTGAGGACAAAGAGAAATACTGCACAGAAAACATGGTCAGCACCTTTTCTTGAATGTGAACAAAAGCTGTGTTTCTTCTGCTCTATGTCTCCTATTTGCAGTTCGACAGCCACATGCTAAAGTTTCTGTGTGCGGCTCATGGCTCTGTCCGTTCTATCAATGCGCCGTTCTTTTACCTCACAATAAACAATTGAATACCAAAAATAAATAATAATTAATGGAGTCTAGGGTTGAAACAAGTTCATTGATTAATCGCAACTAATTTAGTTTGAAATAATTGTCGGGAACAGACGGGACCAATATGGGGACATATGCTTTTGACTTATTCTTTATTCGTGTTTAGATCAAAATTTTATGCTGAAAAATCTGAATATGTCCAATGGTGTGTTTGGCATTTAGTTACACTGGCAGGTTCGGCTTGTAATCCAAGTAAATCCTAAATGTACACATAAATGTACTGTATATCAACTGCGCTGGGACATTAGCACAATAAGCCCCACCAGACTCACCCAATTTTCAGATCCCTTCTCAAAACGCTGTCAGTGCAACTATTAGAAAAATGTGTATTTTTTACCATGTAAAACTTCTCAGCTCCTCCCATCACCTCAGCGCACCTCCCCCTATCTTAGCTTGTTTTACTGCTGCCTTTGTCGTGCCTTTACCGTTGGGGAAACATCCAACAAGTGAACTGGCATTTTACCAGGACTGTCGTGATGCGTGTGGGGGCAATGCGCTGGGAGTCACCTCATCCCCCTCTGGACTCCCCCCCTCCGGACTCCCCCCCTCCCCACCCCTCCTCTCTCTCTCTCTCGCTCTCTCTCTCTCTGTCTCTTGCAGCCCGCCCCGCACACGCCTGACAGACAGACACATCACTATCGGCCCATGCATCTCCAGCTCTGGGCCTCTATCGCAGCCCACAAAAACAGCCCATTGCTCGCACACAGGCTGCAAATTTCTCCTGCCTCCTCTCCCGCCACAGATAAGACGCAATATCAGTGACAGAACATATTTTATGTATGAAATGTAGCCCACAACATGCAGTCAAGCATTAGGTTTGTTTAAATAGATGATCCTTATCGACCTTCTTTCAAGTTCTGACATTGTTTGCCATTTTATTTCCCCGCGCTTTATTCTATCTTCGCCGCACAATTGGCTTCTAAAGAGGGTGCTGTCTGGGAGGCTGAGCGCTGTGCTATTTTAATTACATTGGCAGGAGTATTTCCAGGCTTGCAGTGGTGGTAGTTTTAAACCACATTGCTGGATTATTATTTGCCAGGGATTTCGCGTCTTGTCAAAGCGGCGACACTTTTCCCACCAATGTTGACTGTTGTTAGCATCAGATATTGGCTGATTTCCATTTAGAGCTGAGGTTATGCTTGTCAGTTTGGGCCCAGTATTTTTGTAATGATGGAAATAAGATCTCACAAATGCCAGAGTCGGCTGACATAATAGTTTGGGTTTGTGTGCCAGGCTGAGAGGAGCAGAGGGATGGGGAGAAGAGGCAGCGACAACGAGCTAAATATGGATGAAAGTTTTAAGATGATTGGCATTTAGGGCTGTAACTATCGATTATTTTAGTATCAATTAGTCAAATGCCTATTTAATTGTACATTTAGATTCCTTAAATACATTATGAGCCCAGTAAAGGTTGTAATATGGTATATCAGCGTCTAGAACATTTACAAATAAAGTGTATTATTCATGAAAATCAGATAGTTTATTCTTCTTTTAACATTTTGATTTAAAAATACCACTTTCTTTGTTATAAAAAGGTTGAGTTTTAGAGTCTATATAGTCCCGATAATGATTACGTTTATGAAGATACGACTACGATTGTTAGTATTATTTAAAAAATTGTTTTAACTTCATAACTCCTGAGAAATCCTCAGTGATATACAGTTAAGCATAGCAAAAATGAATGAAAATGAACAGAAAGTTGAGCAATTGTATTTTTTTTCATATTTACTCATTATAATAGTTTTCATGTATTTACTTAATAGTTTTATAGTCGAATTACAATTAGTCGATTATTGACAGTATACATGCAATAGAAATAGCTCAGTTTACATAATTTATTTGCTGTATTTGCTTTTAGTCCATCAAGTATGACATGTAATTAAGGCATTTTAAATATAAAATTGGCAAAAAATGGGTCTTGGGGAATGGTATTTGGGACATATAAATCTGAAAAATTGATGGGGTCAGGTTTAAACTTCAATTAGATACATATTGTATTATGCATTTAATAATTGAATAAACTAGATTTGACTGAATATTGGTGAAACATTCACATTTTACCTTATTGTTGAACTCCTTCTTTATGACCTGTTAATCTTATAATTATTATTATTTATTTTAAGTCTTAGGATTTTGTCATTTTTTGACAAAATCTTATGAAATCCAAGATTATAAAGTTTTGTGTGCGTGCTACTTTAAGGGCTGTTCTTTGTGTCTCTGTGGGAGAAAGACGTATAAACGTGTCATACGTTTGAGGCTGATACTATTATTCCATGCAGTCCACATCCGCCATAATAATCTCACGGCAAAAAGGAACATGTATAATTCCAAAAGGTATTGAACAATTGTTCGTATTTTTTTTACTGATTTCAAAAGTTGTGATATTAATTATTGTGATGTTGGCTGTAAAATGTAGCTATGGAACCCTTTTTGTAACTTAGTAAATGTAAAAAGAACTAAAAAAACCCACTCACATTCAGCATTCGATTAAACATGAAAATTCAGTGAGCAGTTTTTGGCCACTTTCATGTTCAATGTTCCATGTTTTGTCACTGCAGCCTGTACATGCTTGTCCTATGGGGCCGTCCCGTTCAAACCCCCCAAAAAACGTCCCCCCAGCTGACACCCCCAGCACACATAAAAGGGGGCCACAGGGTCATTACCATAACAAGCTGGCGTGTTTCTGAAGATACACTTGTTCAGTTTAGACAGGGCCGAAAGGGGGGCCGTCCGGGGAGAGGGGGGGCAACGAGAGCCCACTTTATTTCAATAACAACAGGCAGACACAAGGCCTATCGAGTCCTGCTCTGAATGAAACACTCTGATGGAGAGATAAGGCACAGATGCTAAACAGGAACCAACGCTTGACCCCCACGCTGCTTCATGTGGACCACTGGCTCTGCACTGTTTACACATGCACGAAGCCATCTGCATTTCAAAATCTATTTATTCATTAGGACTGGAGTCGACGAAAGAAATTCTTTGTCGACCAAAGACATGTCTGGGCATCAGTTAACCGTTTAAAAGGGGGCGTTGCACTGGCAAAAGCTCTCAAAATCATAGGTATCTCACAACAAACAACTCGATACACAGATAACTTCAAGAAAGGAAGATTTAACTGTCCAATCCCTCCCAAAGCTGGACTTAACTCTCTCCTTCAATGTTTCTATTTGTTGCTAAAAAAAAAAAGGAAATAAATAATAATAGAAACTTGGTTGACTAGAACTCCCTCGACCGATTAATTGACTAAACAACAGAATGTCGAAAGAACGAATACAATTTTCCTGGGCCCACATAGGGTTCGTTTGAAAGGACTGTTTGTGTAAATTGGAGTGAGCAGTGGGAAGAGACATTCAGAAAGTTGTCAGAGACTGAAATATATTTTGCAACGCTGAGGGCGGCAAAGAGCCACAGATAGGGCTGCAGTTAAACCCTGGATTTTCTAGCTGTGAACGGAAGAAGGGAACTAAACTGTGAACGTGTAATGCCCTTTGGAACATCCCTTGTTATTCGTGTTATGGCATTTTGGAAATGTGTGCACAGCTTTAGAACAACTGTTTCAAATGGCCAAAGATTTCAGGATGAAGCGCACGGAAACACACTCTACACACTTTCATCCCAGAACGTGACATAACTATGTAGCAGCCTCCCTCTCCTGGCTTTGTGAACAAATGCTTGAAGAGGATATACAGTACTACGTAAAATCATGAGCATTTAACAGCTTTATACTGTAACACTGTTCCAATATAATTGCTTACCCAGTTGAATTTCAGTTGAGTCATGCATGTTTGGGTAATTCTGTTTTGTCCTGCATTCAAAATGTCTATTTTCACCTGCCCACTTTCCCGGCCCACCCCTCAGTACTCACATGCGATTATATTTAAAAAAAAAAGTAGGATATTAAGTTTGGGTTAAAGAATGTCACGTGGCCCTTTTCAACAATAAAAACACGTAAATACAAATCCATCGTTTTTTATGATAAAATATCAGAGTTTTGAACAGGACAATGTTGTTAAAGTGTTTTAGATTAATATTGCAGTTTACAATGAACTAAACGTAATATAACGATTTATGTATGTTAAAAAAGCGTTATATGTCTGCTTTAATAGACGCAGACAGTGCACATAGCCTGATTTTGTGCATATGATGGAAAAACTAAAGAAAATGGTTCCTACGGGAACAATCCTTAATTAGGAAAGTTATAAGTATAGATACAAACATTAGGCTAAATGTTTTACAAAATAAACACTATGTCAAAATGTCTGATAGTCTTTTCATAGAGTATTCGTTACCATAAGAGACTGAAGGCAAATGCAACGTTTTGTGTCATCAACAATGGCAGATAATAAAATAACAAGTGTCATTATCATCCATGTCAGCACAGCCACCAAACTGCTGTATCCTGATATGGAACATGTTTGCTCAGCTCAAACAGATCCACTTTAAACACTGGAGTTAAACACTGGAGTTAAACAAGTAGAAGAGCGAACAGCTGAGACTGACTCCAGTGTAAACCAGTGGTGTTAATTACTTAGCTTCATTTTCATATGAATGCCTGGTGTTGACTGCAGAGACCGCCTTGTCCCCAGGGAAAGACTGAGTCGAGATCTCAACACAAACACATGTGTCGTCTGTTTGAGAACACAGGTAATCCGCACAGCTCAGTCTACAGAACGGAGAGCGAAAAGACACTGGTCGAGATGTAAAGAGACTGTGGTTTACAAGGTCAGAGCCACAAGAGTAGAACTGCTGCAGGAGACTTGCAGGAAACCGACTAGTTAAAGGGGCAATGTTAGGGGTGGGAACTGCATCAAAATGTCCATAATATTGTGACTGTCATGTTGAAGATATGCAAAAATAAAACAGGCTACACATAGAGCTGATTAAAAATAAAGATTGGGAAAAAGATATGTTAGTATAGATGTAAATATATATATATATGTTGAGTATAAAGGGATATTTCTGCTCTTTTGTGATTCATTTGACAAACATTTCAGATTTGTCTGATAATTCAACCTCAACTAATACGTTTAAAGACATATTGTAACACTGTATTCTGTTGGATTATTTAATATGAAAATAATAATGGACATAATATCGTCTGAATATTGTATCGAGAGATTTTTGTAAATGTCGTCCACCCTGAGAATAGCTGTTTTGTGGCAATAAAAACACCTGTAATTGAATGAATGATTGAATGAAGATGAATAAAGACAGACAGTGCACCAAGTCACCAGAAAAGTGACATAGTGCACCTTTAAAGCCACTCTTTGGAACGTTCTCCATTGTGAGAGTAACGTTTATGCCAAATTGTAAAGGATTCCAGGCAAAGGAATAACAGGTGCTGTGACCAGGCTAGCAAGAGAGGCAAGTCCACTGACAATAAGCACATATGCACATATGCATATGAGTACAAATAAGAGTTAGAACATGTATTGTTACAGGAATTGTGGTTTATTGCATGAGTTCCAGGGTGGAAGGTGGTTCAGGAGGAGCAGGGGAGGGTGGGCTTAGGCATGTTCATTATATGGAGCAGAGAACAGACGAAGCAGGTAAGTCGAATGCAAAACCTTCAGATGGTATGCTTGAACCCACTGCTCGACACAGTTTATCAATCTTTTAAAGTAGAAGGGTTCGAGTGAGTATTTCGAACCATTGCTTCAAATCACGAGCCCCAGAAACGAGGGTTTGGTTTAATTTCTTCCGTGTATTCCAATCGCATGCAGTTGTGACACACAGCACAATTCTCTATCATAGTTAGTGCTTCGAAACAGCGTTCCAGTCTGAGGCAGGAGTGGTTCACTGATTGAGGAGGATTCAAACTCCCCATCACTAACAAAAACACAGGAAAAAAATTCAAAAGTGGCCTGCGTAAAAGTAAACCCTGTAGAATGACTGTATTATGAATATATTCACGCCGATAGTTCACCATTATCTGTTTGGAAGCTATCCAAGGTTTAGTGCGAACAACCCTGAGAATACTCTGGCATCCTCCCCCCATGTGTGAACAGTAAATATGTTGTTTCTGGTCATTTACTAGGACTAGTGTATGTGTGAGAGAGGCTTTAGATGGGAGAGGCAGATCCTAAATCTGGGGCTCTGATTTCCTATGTTAACCGTGGCTTAGCGCTGGCTGGGTCTGGATGCAGGAGAGGCTGTTGAGAGTTGGAGGAAGTAGTTGTAAATATGTGCTAACACTGGCACTGGTAATCCGGGCGCACAAAGAATGGTGGAGATTATGGAGTGGGTTTTTCCTGACAGAGAGAATCCTCCGGCACAATCGCATTCCTATGGCTGCTCTCATCTGCACAGGCCACAGCTGGAGTGTGGAGAGGTTAGCGGCACGGCGATGCAGAGCAAGAAAGTGTATATTTATTAAAGAAAATCAAGATTTGAAGAAGCATTTTAAGTGCAAATGTGGCATTTTTTATCACGCACCTATTGTTTTTATTGATTTTGTTTTAATGGCTTGTGTTGTATTTGCGTTGTATTTGTCATATTACACTTGACGGCATGGTTGTTTTAAATGTGCTTAATAAATATACTCGAATTGACCTAAAGTTAACAAGAAGTGTCTCCAAGTGAATATAGAAGGAAATATGCAAGAAGAAAAATAAATTATGTTATAAAAAAAAAAAAAAAAGAAAAAAGAAATGCTATTATTACTACCACTACTTCTTTTAATATATATATTTTATTCTATGTTATTGGCTTGTGGTGTTACATTTTAACCTTGTATTGTATGTTTTTCTGAGTAATGTTAACATGCTATGCTTAACAGGAGCAATGTTTTGTGTCTAAATGCTTGGATTGCCCTAATCATCCCACGTAAATATAGATATAAGGTATATAGGAAAATGAATAAGTTAGGAGATATTTTGTCATTGAAAGACCGAACATTCAGTATGTTGTTCTTGCGGCTTTGGGCCCAATTTACGCAAAGGCTGGTATGCCAGAGCGCATCACTCATCAAATTGAAATTGTAGCAAGAAAAATGCTATACATTTTTATGAATTCTATCTTTTTTTAGTCTCAGTTTGCCAATTTTTCTACCAATATTTCTACAGTCAGTGAACGTTGGAGTGCACTTGACAAACAGCCCTGCGCCCGCTTGCTGTTGATCCGTTCTGACCCGTACACTGACCTGAAAGCACCCCACCTTTGCCACTCTCTTCTTGGGCACAGAGCTGCACAATCGCCTCTGACACTTCCAGAGTGGCTTTAAGCAAGTGAAGAGGAGAACGCGAGAGACGAGAGAGCGAGGGAGGGAGAGGAAGGAGCCTGGTGCACTTGGCTGAACCTACAATAAAAATTGATAATTGCCGAGCAAAAGAGACGAAAAGATGGCGGCTGGGGCTTATGTTTAACGCAGCTAAACTGATATTTAATATTGGCTGCTTTCTCTCTCCTTCTTCTCCCTTTGTCCGCAGTAAAATACTTCAAAAAGAATTCTAATAAAGTGGAAATTAAAAGGAGCGTAGATTGGGGTTGGAAAGAGAGGCCTCTAATCCCGCTATCTCTTAATAATTCAAAGTCTCTTTTATTTTCTGAATAAAAAGCAGAATTAATCTGGCACTGTGAAGCTGTCCTCTCTTCTCAGTGTTTAAATAAATCCCCGTTGGTACATTAGACGCGAGGAGGCAGGCGCTGGATCCTCGCCAAGCTGTGTGTCAATCCCCTCCTGCCGCTCTGCTCTTTCTTCCCTTTCTTTAGCGCGGTGCCAGGGAGGGACCGCCGAGAGACGCAGCCACCAGAGAGCCCCTATCTCCAGAACCTGCGCCGCTGCACACGGGCCTAAGGAACCACTCAGCGCTGGCCGCAAAAGCACTGGTTTAAATAGGGAACTTTAGCCACGTATTAGCACAGTGTGAAGTCAATGATAGATTACAAAGGCATCGTGAACAGGCGGTGACCGTTTCAGGTTTTATGTTTAAGGCTGAAAAAGAGAACTGCTGCTATTATGAACGACCAGAAATAGAAGTGTGGATTACAGTGATAATTAAGTCTTTAAAAAAGGAATGAAATTATCCAACTCAAATCCAATTTGACCAGAAAACCACCTTTCCTTGACAAAAATGCGAAGGTTCAGGCAGTGATTGACCAACTGCCTTTCTCACAAAAAACAAGGGGGAGAAGCTTGGTTTGTAGAGCTGTTAGTTGCCCATTAACCAAAAGGACTGTGGTTCAATACTTTCTACTATAAATGCATGCTATCGTTGTGTTATTGGGCAGGAACCTTTACCCACTGTATGAATGTATTAGTGTGACTTTTATTGTGACTGTTGGTCTCTGCACACCAAGTATCAAGTTTTGTTTTGATTAAAATTGTAGAAGCTGACCAAAGGGAAAACAATCTGCAATAAAAAAAAACCCTACATATTAAAGGACATTATGCAAAAATAGCTTTTTTGAGCTTTTAACCATGTTATAACATTGTCACCTCATCAAAAACATACCTGGAGTTTTATTTAGCTACATGCATGCTTGTTTCAAAAAGTATAGCAAGTCCTCTCACTCTGAGTCTCAGAAAAACACACAATTTCAAATGTCCTGGTTTTGTTACGTCCAGGCTCCGAGATATTGTGTGCTGGTTTCAAGTCCACACATTTCTACTATCAAACAGCATTCATTACATCTGCATGCTTGCATAAGCATGTCGAGGCATGCTAGTTTTTGTTTATTTCCCCTATATGATTCCTGCTGCTGCCAGTAGATGGAGTACTAACAGTAATCATGATGAAGGAAAGCCTCACATATTTAAAGTAATGTGTGCTTTTTGCAGATACATTATTTTAAACATGAGATGCCTATGCAGAGACACTCAGGAGCATTGTTACAGGCCAATAAGTACAAATAATGCACTAAATGTGATAGACAGTGGTTACTTTGTGTGACTTAGTACTTTATAAAAGAAAAGACAAAGATTTTGACAAAAGCACAAAATCTCAGTCCAAACGTTTGAATCTGTGCTGTATGTCCAAGTACCCCAGAGAGTCCATTATAAAACACACACTTATCTCCATTTATAATTAGCACACAGCCAGCAAAGTCTAATAAAGAACAAAGCTATTGTGTGTTTTGTTTCAGCAAAGATTTCACCAGTGTTTCTGCAACAAGAGACAATTCGAGCCATTCAACAATAAATCCACTCCACAAATGGACGGCTAAATCGCACAGCTTTTCATTAGACAAAAGAACAGCCTTTGAAAAGTCACACTATGAAATAAAGGAGCTTATAAGTCAGCAGAAGACTGAGGCGGCCTATATCTGCGCCCCGTCCCGCTTTGAGACCAGCCCTGCTCCGTGAATCAAGCTCAATGTTCTGTCCAAGCACTGATAGAAGTCTACAGGGCAATTTGAGTTCTAACTGAAGAGCCAAGATTAGATCCACAAGGAATATGATCATCTTGACGAATTTCTAGCACCAGGCAACGGATAGCTAAATCGGATTAGATACTCTGATAATCTGAAATTGTGTAAGAATTTTGCCAAGATTTGATCCACAAGGAAATTTTTTGGAACCAAGATTTAATTCTCGATGTCATTTGGAAACGTTATAAAAGGTCTTTGTGGAAGTGTTCGCTCTGCAATTGGCCTCATGTTTATACCTTAAAGAATAACATCTTCATCAAGAACTCTTTTTTTTTTAGTAATAAAAAGTAGTCAAGATTTCTAGGATAATCTTGAGGCAACGATTGAATAACAAGTCCAAATTTCAGAACCATGGTCAGCTCCCTTCGATGACTAAACTCCCCTTTCAGAGCAACTTCAACCTCTGTTCCTCCTAAAGCCATGTTTCCACTGGTTTGGAGCAGATTGGTTACGGTCCGAAGGTGTCTCCACTGTGTTGAGTGAAATGTACTGGTCTGATTAAGTGACCCCGGTGAGGTCTAGCATCCAAAGCAGTCCAACACGCATATATAAACAGAAAATAATAATTTCTCACGAACGCTGATGTGATTTGGTGATAAACTGCTGTATATCCAGTGATTGTAGCTTTATTTGTTGAACCGACTTGTTTAGCAAAACAAAGCCAGCTAATGTTTCCATCAGCCGTTTCCTGACGGTAACAAGACCCAAAATATTATATTTCCATATTGACATAAAGGCACAGAGAAGTGAAAAAAATATGGGAAAAGGTAACGTTGAACCAGAAGCAGTTTTGTCTCACAGAGCTACAAATTCAGAATTACTAAACGCCTTTTTGTGAATTGCTGAGATCATGATAAAAATATTATTAATTCCATCATAAAAAGAACCATGCCTAAGCTCTCCTCGCGAACCGTCTGGGGGACAATCAAAACGTGGTTTCTGTGTTTATGCAAGTGTAACTAACCACTCTTTTCCTCATAACTTCCTCATCGAGCCACACAAACAATGCCCTGGACTTCTTTGTGCGCTCTCGCTCTACACAGCTTATCCCGTCGGGTTTGTAAAGCACACCATGTCGTGCTATTGGCTGCGGGTGATTTAACAATATAGTGGAAAATATCGGTATCTGGTGCAGGTGAATCCTTGGACTGTGAACCCCTCGCAATCCGCTCCTCTCATTTGAAGTCCTGAAGACGCGTGATTTGGTGAGGCTGTCGGAAATGAGATTGACATGCCCGGTCCGAGGCCAAGTCGCTCTGAAAACCCCAGCGTGATTCTTTTCTCACCACCTCTATATTTCTACTCACAGAAATCTTCACTTTATATGTTATCAAATGATAAAAAATATCCAGTGAAAGAGGAAATAGAGGAGGCCCGCGGGGGAAGTGTAACTGTGTGTCTTAAGTTGCCTCCAGGCTGAGAAAAGTCATTCTGACAGAGGGGCGGCCAGCTTTAGTTCAGCACCAGTGCCAAATCTAATGTATCGATGGAAGATTCTCACAAACATGAAGGGAAAGTTTGTGAAGGGCAGAATTGTAGTGCATCTTTGTGGCAGTTTCAAATTGTGCCGGTGTAGGAAAATAAACGTTGCCTTTTGTACAGACACATTGGTTTCATTTGTGTGCCCAATGACCAATGTATATTTTTATCTTCAACAATCTTCCTTGGAACTGTGAGGGTAATAACTGTGAAGTTATTATTTGAACTGATTTTCTTCATTTACAATAGTGAGTTTTTTGTAAAATGTAATCATGTGAAATGGCATGTATTTGGGACATATACATCTGAAAAGTAGATAAAGCCAGGTTTAAATGTGTTGCTTGATTTTATTGACAGTTAGAGATTAAAATATTTACGCCGTAAATCTGTAATAATTTTCTTTTGAGTATTTGATTAAGTCCAAGATTGTTGGGTATGTGTAGGGGCTACGGGACTGGATTGTGGGAGAAAAATGATTGTTTGAGAAACCGGCCTTTGAAGTTAATACGTCTCATTTAACTCTATGGATGTAAATGGATTAAATTAATGAAATAATAAAACATTCTGTTGGTGCTGCTTGGGCAAATTTGCAGTTTCTACATGAAAGTTTCTATGTTAAAGAGAACAAACTGGCAGACAAAATGTTGTTATTATTATTTTAAATCATTACTAAATCCTGCACCTTTAGTGTCCTTCTACCCCCAAACACAGCATCGTTACATATAGATTACATTTCAGTGATAGCCGTGCACCTTTGCCATCCTCTGTTTAATATTGAGTGGTAAAAAGGCAGCCTGGAGGAAAGAGTCCAAGGGTGTCTCTGCCGTCTCCCCGCGGGTTCACCAAAAGTCATCCCAGCTATTTTTATTTATACGTCTCCGCGGTAACGCTCTGTTTCCCCATACCTACTGTTTGTGGGGCTATCATTACCTCCGACAGAGAGGAGCCGGCGCGCAGGGGGCCAAGGCTATTTGCATTAGGCATCAGTGTCTGACTCCAGGCGCTGAGCAATGATACTTTTTTTTTCTCCATAGCATTCAGACGACCATTATCACATTCACACACACACACACACACACATATATACGACGACCGCACTCGGGCCTATCGCCTGAGCATCTCCCGCCACACTGGCACAGAGGTACAGCCAAGTGGATGGGAGGGGACATTTCCGCAGGGGGGGTCCGGGCATGTAATTGTCCCAGTGAGCACTCAATAGCACCTTAAACCAAGCAGGCAATCTACAAAGCTGTGCAGTGAAGGAGGGAATGGCCCTGCGGCTATGGGGACCCTAATAGGAACTTCTTTCTCCGGCGAGATAAATGGAGAAAGTTCCTCTTTTATTTATCGGAGGCTGCTGTTTGGGACTGGGGCTATCAAAGCGCAGCAGTGCTATTTATCCCTCCAAAAAGGATTGGTCCGACACAGAGCTGAGGGCGACGTCGCAGGAGAGAGGGGTGAGGGAGGGTGAGGAGGAGGAGGAGGGCGACCACGGGAAATTGGCAGAAACAGAAGGTCATAGTGTTTATCTTTTCCCTGTCTCCCTCTTCTCTCCTTCCCTTACACTGTCCTCTCCACACGTTACCTGTTGTGGACACATGCGCACAGACACAGGCTTGTACGCGGCGTATAGTGGGATCAAACCAGCCAGGCCACTCTCATTTAATGCAGTGGAGGTGAGGACGTAATTACTTTTCATACGCTGGTGAAATGACAGGGGCAGAGGAATTAGACTGGAATAAGTAAAGCAGAGAAATGTTTGCAATACGACAGTTTATGTGAAAAATAAGAGGTCACTTGCACAAAAGGTAAAATTTGCAAAGCAAACCTGAATTATTCTGGCATGTAACATTTCATAACCACATTGAATTGTATCAAGAATAGCAAAATTTGTTTTTGAGAGGCTATAGACCAAGAAACTGTAACTAAAGGCAATAGTTGAACACAATAATGTTTGTGGTTTAAATACATGACCCAATGTTACTAAACACAGTCACAGTTTTTGTTAATTTGTCAGACCGTTTTTGTCAACCATTCCTCAATGACAGTTCATGGTTCACTTTTTTTTCTTTTGCCATTAGATCAGTGTACACATTTATAATTACTGAAATGAGATGCCTTGCACCTGACGAACATTTTGCCCCCTGGACATATCTAACGGTTATAAAAAACAAACCTTTAACCCTCATTAGTAGAACAACATGCCTGGTTTTGCTCCACAGACGATCACTCCAGTCTCATTCACATTAGAATAAGCTCAGGACACTGTCAGGTCATGGCACTCTAATCAGAAACGTTCACAGTGTTTTACGTCAGCCTCAGACTGAGGCCACAGCGCTGTGGCCTCTCTTTGAAGCAGCTCCTGGTTAAAGAGGTGAAGGAGCCCAGCCGGCACACACTGCTGATGAATGACTTCACTGATCCATTACTGTCTATTTTAGTCCATAATCCGGTGGGAATGGCCACATCAAAGCCCGGTTTCTTCCTAAGAGGAATTCCCTCGTACTTGGACATGCAAATGAGCGGGCTCGCTGCGGGCCCACACCTGATTGAGGCGCACGGCGCCATTGCCAACGACGTGCCATGGGAATTACATACCAAGGGATGCCATCCAATTGGACCAAAATCTCCCTAAGCAATTTGCCTTGGCTTTATTCACTGGCATAGTCAGGCATGGCAGCTCTTCCTTTATTTCACGGCCATGCCGCAAGATTTCTGGCTGGACCTTGTGGAAGCCACATTATGTCTGGAAAGGGAGGAAAAGAGGGATTTGGTCTTTACAAAAGAATGGAGCAGGATCTGTGTTCATTCAGGGTTTCAGGAGGTTTTCACTTGTTGCTGGAGCTCATGAAGATGTTCATGATTCTTCATGATCCTATTTGAAACAACAGTTGCCACTGCTGCCAGCTCAAGTTTTCACTTAGAGCTGTGAACAAAGGCTGTAATGTATATGGACATATGTAACTACCACACAATACACACAATACACCAGAGCGCTTTGTTAGAGAACTGTGTCACTGAATCATTCAGCAGAAGAGCAATGGGTGTTCTTTCCTACAGTTTCATCACAGCCAGCTCAGCCTTGCTTTACTCAAACTGTTATTTGGGACACTATTAAGCAAATCAGTAACTGCATGGTAGTCATTCAAACTGTGGCCATTGTTTCAGGATACTGAGATGCACTAATAATGAACAAAACTATTGTGTTGGAATACTTTTTTCCCTGCTGTAATAATGGAGTATTAGCTCAGTGTATGTTCTGTGGTCCAGACCATGCTCCCAGGTTGCCTTGGTCACTATTAACACTGGAAAATGACTGGAATAATGTGCGTGAGTGCGAGGTTCTTGGTGGAAAAGGGACTTTGAGCAGCATATGTAGATGAGAAGAGGGGCCGCAGAGCCTGCGATGGAGCCTCTTTAGACCCTGGGACCTGCTCATTCCATCACTGCTCATCCAAGCATCCAGACCATACGCAGCAGATATGTTAGTCACACAGTGTAGGTAATATGAGCATACACCTCTGTGACTTCATGCTCAAGCACTCGGCCCATAATTAATTTGTCTTAATTGGCCTGCTGCTCTGGTCGCTGTCCCAAACACGATTTCATAGCCCTCTGTAGACTGTACGTTTTTAAAATCTGTAAAATGGTATCGGCGAGGGGGACAGAGGAAGCGTGAACCTTTTGTGAACCAAACAAAGTCAACAAAACAAGAACAACATGGGCTTTGTGTAGTCATCACAGGAACAAGTGTTATTACAGTGAACAAAACAACAGACGCAAAGCCAATTACTGCTTTGCTATTGTGGTGCGTTCAGGGGCAAAGTCAGGCTCTGTGCAAACACTTGATTTTTTCCGTCAACTTTACAGCTTATAGTGTCGAAGTTTGTTTAAACTTTAGGAGTTGTTAAGCTATTACATATACTTAGGGCAATTCACATCAATTTGATGCGTTTGGTCATTTTTCTCTCGCCACATTAAAGCTTTCACATGGAAACAACAATATTGTCCAACCTTGGACTGAAAGATCAGCCCTTAATGCAGCACCTGCAGATAATAAACTTAACAATCTCGTTCTGAACAAGATTTGGAAGAATTGTACGGAAGGGGTTTTTAATTATTTGCCATAATAATTTAAAAAAATATATTATACTGTGCCTAATCTGCTTCTGTACCCTTTGTTGCAAAGCTGGAATTTCCCCACAGTGGGACAAATAAAGGTGATCTTATCTTATCTTATAAATGTGCAACTTTGTCCATTTTTACACTTAAATTGCCCTTTTTATGTATGAAAACATTACATGATGACGAGCTTTTAATATATATATATTTTCTTACAGTAAACTATAGTTTCAAATGGATTTGTTCCTATTCACTTGCAGTGAATCTTTAATTATCTATAATATTTGAAGCAATATTTCAATACTTCACTAGTGTATACAAATTAACTACTTGTTTGATATTTGCAATGGCCAATAAAAAAAAAAAGCTAGCATCTGGATTATTTTGATCCTACTAATTGACTAATATATCTTCTGTATGATTATTTTGTATTTGTAATAACAAACAAATCAATGTATGGCACCAAATGTTATCAAGTGTAAAGTGGGAGTCATCAAGTAAAACATTTGCACACTACTAATCACACAGCTGACTGGTGAAGTTGAACATAATAGATTTGCAAAATTTGAGAGTAAAAAACAGGACTAAAAGTGTCACTCCAATAGCCATAAACAGGTTTTTCTTTCAAGCTACCATACACTGTCAGATCTCTCACATTTGGATACTATCTTGTGCTTTGAGGAGCTGACATTTCCTCTGGATGTGACAGCTTTAGTGCCGTGAAGATCACCTCCTTCACCTTGTAGCTGTGCACTTGCTGCAGCCGCTCTCCCCAACCTGGAGCCGCACACGAACGCCACACGATTTGTCCCTTTCTTGTGCTCCTTTCTTTGGCCAGAGAATGCAGTTGAAAGGCAGGGCAGTCTCCTCTCTCTGCCCCGGGACTGGTCCAAATTGTAATCCTATTCCTATGTTTATCAAAAGGAACAGGGGAAGAGAGCAGAGAGAGAGGGAGAGAAAGAGAGAGAGAGAGAGAGGAGGCTGGCAGTGAGCTGACAGCCTGATTGTGATGCTCCTGTCCGATAACTCTTCTAACCTTATCCATCTATTCCAGCTCGCAGCCATGCCCCCCTTCCTTACCCTCCGTTCCGTCCGCACACCTACTCCGCTCGCAGACGTCCCGTAGCACACACAAATAATCACTGCGCGACCTCTGAACCCTTTATCGAGTGTCGCTGTTAATCCTCGTCTCTTTGCTCAATGCGCCGCACAATCACCCGGCACCCGCAGGACCTGCAGTTAGCGGACGGACGGTTTAAGTAGCCCACGGTGAAGGAGGGGAAGCTGCGACAAAGAAAAAAAGTGATGGGACGTAAGGGTCAGGGGCAGCTCCGAGCAGGGTCTAGGCCTGTCACTGGACGCGGACTTTGAAAATTGGAAAGGTCCTGAGACAAGAGCAGGTAATATGGCGAGACAAGAGGGACAAAAGACACCAAAGGGACATGGGTTAAGATTGTACACGTTGGATAACATGCAGCTCTCTGTATGGGTTCGACTTAAAGTGGTTGGATATTGAATTGGAGATTTTTGAAAAGGTACTTGGGTGGAAGTTAAAGGTCCCATATCATGAATTATTAAAGCTTTTTAAACTTTGATCTTACTCTCTGTATTTCCTGCAGTAGAATGTAAAATAATGTATGTGACATGGACTTATTTTCCATGGACTTTGTAAATGTCAGTAGAGGGGGCACGGCCTGTATCTGCAGGTGCACTGAAGAAGGAAGTAGTTCGTATCAAGCTAACATGATGGCAGCTGGTGTCAAAGTTGCTGAGCACAGGGGGGCTTCACGGATTATCCCTGGCACACATATACCAGTTGCGGGATAAAATTTTTCAGCTCTCGAGCGGACAGACGAACTTAATATGCAGGGTTACTGAAATGAATGTATGAAATGAACAAAAACCACTGTTTTTCCCGGGGTGCACGGTGGCAGAGCGGTTAGAGACGGAAATCATGGGTGCGATTCCTGGGCGAACTTCACATGATCTCTCTGGGTGGAGTCTGCATGTCCTTCCCGTGTTACCGTGGGTTCTCTCCGGGTTCTCTCCGGGTTCTCCGGCTTCCTTCCACCGTCCAAAGACATGCATGTGTTAGGTCAATTGGCAACTGTAAATTGGCCCTAGTGAATGAGAGAGTGAATGGTTGTATGTGTGTCTATGTCTCTGTGTTAACCCTGCGACGAGTTGGAAACTGTCCAGGGTGTTACCCGCCTAAGGCCTAAAGGTACTGGGATAGGCTACAGTCTCCCGGGAACAAGCGGTAGAGAATGAATATATATATATTTTTTTACTGTTTTTTAATTGTTGTTTCATGGAACATCCAGATATATTCCTGAAAGTTAAGGTTACAATTTTTTAAATTAAGATTACAAATTTACCCATAGGTATATCTGACCCATCCTTTAATGCCGCTCGGGCATCTCCCCATCTCCAGATCTTTGTGCTTGGCAAGGTCAAGACTACTGATGGTGAAGGGTTTTGGGTTGATGGGGGAAACCGGAGTGCCCAGTGATATGCAAACTAAGCTGGTCGGCCTGGGAATCAAACCAGCAACATTCTTGCTGTGAGGTCAGAATGCTACTCTGCCACCATTTGGTCTGGGATTGAAAAGTGAAACTTGGATCCAGTTTCCTCATTCCTTTCATTAATTTATGTTTGAAAAAGTGTAATCCCCACATTTCACAAATCCTGACTTCCTGATGGCAGTCGGACAGTGCACAGATTACAACCTTTGAAACCTTTACTATTGTTTATGTTTAGTTCCTATTATTCAATGGAATGTTTTTGTTGACAAAAAAAAAATCGACTTTAAGTCATAGTTTTAGATAAAAAAAAAATATATTTAGTTTCAAAGACAGGACTCATATGCTCTGGGATCCTTAATCCTATCCAGATACTGAATGCTCAACTTTTCTTTTTCAGAGGTTTAGCAGACGGCCACACAAAATAAGTCACTTCATACATTCACGTTGACAGAACTCTGTAAACAAAATGACCCATGTGCCTGTATGTAGAAGTTGTATGTGCTCGATGCATTGCAGAATACATGGCCATTACTCAGCCTGGGCACCTGTCACACGTCAGAGTCGATGTTTTGCAATTAATACCATCTAATTACGGTCTAATGAAAAATTACCCCTCTTCCGTTAAATTAACTCTGTGCTCTGGGTTTTTATGTTGATGGACTGTGCCGTGTTGATAAGTAACATATTTAAATTGGAGCCATTTGCCAGTTTTATGTTAACATCCAGCCACTTTGATTTGGCGAATCAATCACGCGCCACACAGCTAGCCTTAATGATAGTCTATGCTCCCAACACATCCATCTCGGCCTCTCGTTCTGCAATAGGACGCTGCTGTGGTCGTCCTTGGAGTAACGAATGACAAAACACACACGGATACAAAAACGCACACTCCTGTCAGGTTTAACGGATGTCTGACACCTTGGCCTGCAGAAATGGTGTGCTCAGATGAAGATACTATGGGCACAAAGGGTCCTGGAGCCAAACAAGTGGAGTCCCTGGGAAACCCCGTGTGTCTGCTGCGGCTGTGGGGCCAAGTGTCACTCAAACAGCACCCAAACAACTGCTGTCAAACAACCCAACTTTATCACCTCCGCTCAAACTTGTCCTCTGACAACTTAATGACAGGATGCATTCTAGAGGCTAAAGAATAAATCATAAGAACTCAGAGAAGACCTCCACAAAGATTCTCCATCCATCTGACCGTTTGAACTACAGATGGACTACCACATCTGACTCAGAAAGCAGTTATTGCCAAATGACCTGGATGTTTGCTTTGTCTACAGAATAGTAAAGGATTATTACGCTTAGCCAACGACAATATAAGACAGAAATGACTTATTTCAGTCCTCATAGGGGAATGGCAATATGGCAGAAGACAATATCTCCGCACAGAAAACATGCAACAACAAAAAGGAAAAGTTATAAAAGCAGTTGAAACATCTGGACTGGACTGGAGTGTATTTGAAATACTCCCTGATCAGATTCCACTAAGATTCAAAAGTGATTGATTCCTGCTTAGACTAATAGTCTCTGTGCCCTTGGGCAAGACACTTCAGGTCACGACAGGGGTGTGTGCATCAGTGATTGGTGTTGGTCACAGATGGACAGCCTTGCTTCAGTCAGTCTGCCCCAGGGCAGCTGTGGCTACACAGACATTACGTGAATTAGTATTGCAATCTTTTTATCATCCAGCAAACAAGTCTATTCCATGTCCATCTCCTGTGGCTGAGTTGTGTTGAGGAAGGAAGGTGTTTGGAGTTCTTGAGTAAAGATCTCACCTGTTATTTGCTCAATGTCCTTGTCCATTCCCTTTTTGATTGATCCAAGGGCTCTGATAATCATTGTAACAGTTTATTTTTTTAGTCCACACAGTCTCTCAATCTCTTTTTCGAGCAAATAATTATTAGGATTATTATAATTAGGATGATAATGATGACGATTATTATTAGCTTAGTGTCTGAGCCCTAATCTTTGCATGGTACAAGATACCTAACCTGACTTTGCATTAATGCACCAAGATGGCCTCCAACAGCTAATGTGGATAAGAGATCATAAATGACTCTACCGCAGTCATGATAAAGAAATATTGGAAACAAAGTGAAACTAACAAAAGTACAGTTTGAGTAAGTGCCAGCCATGCATGAATCCTTTAAGGCCTTCTACCGCCATCCCATCTGATCCTCATGAATATATTTGAGCTTTAATTGTGCGCCCGGCGTTTGTCTCAGTCTCTTTTGTGTTGAGTCTAATGCAGAGAGTTCAAGGCGATACCGAGCTGCGTGTCTTTGTGCTGGCAGACAATAAGAGCAGAGACTCAGGGGCCCCGAACGCAAAGAGGAAGAGAAGGATCTGCTCCCCGTTTAGAGACTTCCTATCCCTCCAGGACTGTCCCATCAGTCAGTCAGGGGGCTCTCGGAGGGGCGGTGGGGTCAGGGGTCACGCCACTCAGACAAAACACAACAGAGGTTTGCAAAGGCTCGCCTCAGCGCCTGGTGACGGTGGTAAATACAACGCCAAAGTAGTGCTGAAGGCTGTGTTGTACATGCTTTGTGTTAGCATAAAATAGGACACAATGACATTCTCCAAAGACAGAACGGGGGGAGAAGGGTGAGAAATGAAATTAAAAGGCATTTTGTCCATGCTAATATGCCTTTGTGTAAGATGGTCATTTGGTGTCAAGCTTAACTTTTGAATTTTTAAGGTTGATAAAATTTAAACTTTCCAGACAAAGCGCTAACAGAGGTTACAGATGGCAACACACAACCTTAACTTTACAGATCAATTTTAGCTCTGGTTAAAAGTAAACAGCGTCAAGTGCTTTAGTGACACCCAAAGACAGAATAAACAAACAGGACTGTTAGAGGAAGAGCATCAGGTGTAAAATATATAAAATATGAAAAATGTGCAGTTGTCTGTTTATATTGCTCCTGTTACTACAAGGCAAAGTTGATATAATAGAATGAACTTCTTTAAACAGTGTTACCGTAACTAATGAATATGTCATCAAATATAAAACTACAAATAATTTGCAGTTTTAATGTATAATATTTATGTTATACTTGATGATTCTTGTACTTCACTGACCCACAAAGGCGAGTTACTGTATTATTCCTCCTCCACATATTAAAATAGAAAACACATTAGTATGGATGTAGCCGGAACTGCTTCAAGTGCCTCTTCCATAAATATCTACGGAGGCAGAGAAAGGCAAACAGCCCTTTACAAGTTTAAAGAGAAAGAGAGTGCGCTGCGAGAGGAGAATATTTACTGAGGGCATTAGTCGTGGATCATTGTGTGTGCAGGGCTTTAGTTCAGGCTCCATTTCAAGGCCCCAGTGGCCCCCAGAGCTCCCTCCAGGGCAGGCCTAATTATCACAGGGCTAGGGCCATTAAAATGCTTAACTAACCTCGTTTCTCCAAAACGCACAGATTAACGGCAGCCTGCAGCACAGTGTCGGGAATAACCCCGCTGTCTAATACCCTCTTTGATTCTCGTGTGGAGAGGCGAGTACAGGCTGGAGCTCAGGACTCTTCAGATGGAGCTTAGAGTCAGTAAACACTGGACTGGGGCCAAGATGCTCCAGTGATACTACTTTTACTCTCAATTTAGAAAACATGTACTGAATTATTTGTGGCACCAACATAATAATGCCATAGTTGAACACTTTGTCTTGTGTCCATTAGGAAGAAAGTCAATGATGCTTACTGTATGTATGACACATTTGTATTTATATAAGTGTTTGTGATTATGTGTATATGGATCTGTGGATCATTTCTCTCCTTCACTTATGTACGATATATTCAGATTTAGTTTATATCATAAGTTAGCTGTCTTGCTAATTTGCTGACACCTTAAGTGTCATAATTTATGTTAATAGTGTTAGGCAAAATAAGTGTTAAACTTCAGCCTAATGATTGGCTTTATGCTTGTTTGGGTTCAACATTATGCCATGGTTAGTCTTTCTCAGGCCGGCATTTAGATCTGGTGGTACTCGGAAAGCCAAATCTCATCACATCTCTATAGCTAATTACACAGTTTTGGGGCAACATGTTGGAATTGCTTTCTTGGTTCAAAGTTGGCACAAATACAGAATTATGTTACATGCACTTTGTTTTTTTTTGGAAATGCATGGCACTAAACAGAAAGATGGATGTTGGAAATATCCACGATGAAGACGTGATTACCCTAATGAGGTATGATCACAGTTACTGCACAGTTAATACAGTAACACTGGAGAAAAGCAGGCTGTTTGTATGCACTGTCTGTACAAAGAATATAATTAACAACGGCATCAATAGCTGGGGCCCATGCAGATGCCCATCATGTTTGCGGCGAGCTCTGAAAGCATTTGCTGAGCTTCCCACTGTGACTCCGAGCCTTTCACACACATGAATGCGGTGTCTGATATCGGGATCATGCTCTTTGTTCACGATTCACCGCTCGCTTCAGACAACTATTGAAAAATCATTGCAAAAAATGACGTGATTATTCTTCAAAATGCGTCTTTCGCTTCAAATCACCGGGCTTTCTTGATCTAAAGGAAATCAAATTAAAGTCAAAGGCGGCGAGGATGACTGGAACGCTTTGGTGTACGCTGCGGCCGCTTTCAGGCGATGAATGCTTGTGTTCAGCTGTTTTGTCAGCGCTAATTCAATCTTTTCTGCTCATTGTTTTGGGATTGTTTTCATATGCAAGTGTGTATTTTCTCGTTTATTTCTGCTAAATCAAAGTCGTTCAAAGCTCTGTTTCACTCCGCATTAAACTGACACTGTTGCTTTTCTTGGCGGTGCCTTATCGTCGGAATATAATTGATACGATTGGCCATTCAAGTGTTATTGCTATCAACACATTGTGAGCAGTGACAGCTGGAGGCCACCTCTGGGAAAACCATGTTGGATGTGATGCAACCAGACAACAAACAGTGGAAATGAGGGCTGATGAGGAATGCAGATGCTAAATGCACAATGCTACAAGTGAAATTTCATGATTACCTCACATCACGGCCCAAGTTCAACTGTCTGCCATTTTGCCTACTGAAAAACTCAAACAAAGTGCTTTTGTCAGACTTCTTTAGCGATAGCAAATATTGAGATAAGGTGAACTGCAACATTTCCACCTGTGTGCTGGCTGGAATGTTCCACAGTTTGGCATTATCCACCTCCATCTGTAGCATTCAAGGATAAGGCCTCCACTCGTATATTACAATAAACAATATCAGTATACAATGACACAGGTTTGTAAATTGATGAGAGGACAAGTTGTTCCATTTTATGCATAATGTATTTGTACGTTTAGCTCATTTTGAAGTTTGGTTGGTTTAAAATGTGCTTTGTTCCTTTACAGAGTTCATATCAAAAGAAATACAAGGATGCAGTGCTCGTGCTCTTAAAGCATGGTCCTTAATTCTATCATTAACATCTTTCTACAAAATAAACAATCCGGATCCCACCCGGCAGCAGGAAGCAGGAATAAAACAGGTATAATCGAAAAGGGCTGATTATAATCTTAGTAGTTGTAGTTAGCAATTCCTTTTTTGTAATGTACAATGGGGCTTTTCATTATCAACCAAATAACGGTTAAAATATGGAGAGTGAAGGCTTCTAGATAGAGAATATTAACCAATAAAGTGTATTATTGATGAAAATAACAAATCATGTACTGGTAGTCTTTTTATTTTTTACATTTTGGTTTACACTGTCTTTGTTATGATCGTTGCAGCCCTAGTTAATATCTTTATGAGTAGATTGTGTGTGATTGTACAAGAGAAAATAAGACGCCAATGATACTTGTACTTGTGCAAAATAAAATGTATAAATATTGAGTACCCCAATTTCATCTCTCAATTATTGAACACTAAACCAACAGGCCTTTTACTTTTCTTTATTGTCTGATCTTCTGGTTTCTTCTTTCATCAAAAATCCTATGGAAACAAACGAGACATATTGCAAGTGTCAAAATAAAGTTATTTTGCTATAAAGGCAATGATAGTATTAGAAACATTTCTTCTGATTCCATATTCACACATGTCAAATCAAGCATCTCGAAAAAAAAATCTAACTCTTGATTGGTTTACAATGGTAGCTCAAAGGACCCAAAGACATGAACACTCAACATTGTCCAAGATTGAGTAGGCTATAAGTACAATTGTCTCTGATGTTCAGTGCTTGTTAGGGCAACATATTAAGTATTCCTGCATTCATTGCTTTTCTAGGATGCTAAAAAGGACCAGCTATCCTTTTGTCTTCCTCTGAAGTCAAACCCAATTATGATTTTGTATGAATCTGCTCTTGTGATGATTCTGCAAGCTTTCACGGAAAATACAATTCACTGTGCACATCACTAATTATTTTGGTGATTCCACAAGTAATCCTTTTAGCGTTTCTTTACCCAGAAAAGAGGCAAAAATGGTCTAATAAACAAAAAAAAGCAGCGTAAATTGGGACTGGTTTGTATGTGTCGTCGAGGGAGATGTAGTGCAGTGGAGCGATAATGGCTAAGCTAGCTCAGAACATCTTTGTTTTACTGAGCGCCGGGCTGCGTCTCAGGGGCCACTCAGGATTTGTGCCAAAGAGCCTCCTTCAAGGTCCACACTGTTTAGTCAAGGAGGCACAGCAAGGCCACTTCATACAGCTGCTAACTATTTACTTATTTACTGTAACTCCCAAAGTGTATTTTTTTCTTGAATTTAACTCACAATGTTTGACTCTCTATAATGCTGGCCGCACACTAGAGGATTTTTAGTCCAATTTTAATCCCAATTTGCCTTCCTACAAACTCAGAGAGGCGTGGCCTAAATTGCACTCTCGTAAGCGTATAGAAAGGCAGCTCACCCCTCTGGCCTCATATCCTTGTGTATTTGTTTTCATCAGATACCGTGTTCGATCATGTCACACTTTCATAGTACGCTACTTTTAGCAATTTTTTCCCTGAAAACAGCAAGTGTGTGGTGTTACTGTTCTTTATGCAAGTCTGAGACAAATAATCAGTGTAAAATGTCCTTAAATTTGTGATCTGCCACTTTTGCGGAAGAGCACAGTCATGTTAACAGAGCTTGTGGAGGAACTTCATCTGCGATTTAGCAAAGAATTTGAGGGTTAAATTCCACTCACCCAGTGATGGTAAGGTATTTCTCTGAGAATAACTAATGGAAACATGATTTCTAATCTAATCTAATCGGTTCAGGACTTCTTTGCGTGAGTGCTAGCCACTCTGCCACCACGCCACCCACATGGAGGGCTAAAGCTTCATTCTTACATTTGCAAGATGGGATAAGTGCAAATGGACACAAATGCAAACAATCACACCATGACTACTTAAATAGCTGATTATGCTTTCTAACATCATGTACTCAGACAGAAGTAAGACATTTCCAATATAACATTGAGTAACCTGTCAATGCATTAAGAAAAACTCAATTTTGAAACTTTCTAAAGGTGGATACTTGCCAAGTGGGTATTGTAGTCACTGTGTAACATTCCCAAAAATCAGGTATTAAGTTTTTTGTTTGCTTTTTCCAAAGTCTCTCATTCCCTATTTGAATTTTAATTCCTCCATTGTTTTCTGCACTCTCCTGCCTTGTCTATAGGAACTGAAGGAGACTCTCCTTCTCCCCACAGGCCCTTGTCTGCTCCGGTCCTCTTGAGGTCGGCTCAGCTCAACACAATACAAACCCGCTGTAGTCTTTTTAGGCAGATTAGTTCCACCTTTTAGTCCCTGAATGAGCTCTCCATCCCAGCTCCAAACATGTTCAAAATGTATTGTCATTTTCTTCACCCTCTGTGGATTTATTGTTGCTTCTCTGGTTTCCGCTGTCTCTTGACTCAAACAAACAACTTTGGGACCTTGAAATTTTATTTTATTTTATTTGAAACATCTTCCAGTCAAGAAGCGGCTATGAAACAATTGCTTCACACCTGTCAGACGGGGCAAAGAAGTCACAAGCAATATTTATCTTCACGCCCTTGGAGATGTGAAGCAACCATCCAATTCATCCATGCCTCCATCACACACAAGAATGAAAAAAAAAACCCACACTCTTTTCATTACAGCTACATGGATCGTTTATCTTCCGGGTTTAAAGTGTCATCGATTGTGAGGAGTTTGGTGGAGACATAGGACCAGCTTCGTTCAAACTCAAGTGGGGAGGGCTCGGAGATCAGATAAATGTTTTCTTGCGTTGTTCCAATGGCAGAGAAGATATATACGAATTGACAAATGCACTGAATGGCGAGGTCGTACAAGCAGCGTCATAGTTTAAGTACAGCGACATGTTTGTACAAGTTTGTAGTTTTGACTTCTCATGAACGTCTATTCGAAAACTTCAAAACGAGAATGAGCACAAAAAAGTCTACGTCTGTGTGCGTTTTTGGAATTTAACACAAAGCTGCATATGCTAAATTGTTGTTCAGTACACTAAGGGTTTTAAGGTATTTTGAGAATACATTTAAGAGCACCAGTGTAGATTTCAAAAAGTCAAAGTTCATTCTGACTTTTTGACTCTACTATTGGGCTGTATGTCAATTGAAGTTAATTGAGTAAATATACAAACATAAATGAAACATAAATGTTTTTGTATGAGCTAAAGGCAATAAAAGACGGAACTATTCAAACATTACGATTTCGTATTTAATGAGAGGTAAATTGCACAGCTCCTTGGTCTATTTAAGTACAGATGGCACAATTTGCAGCACGTTATTGACACATCAAGATTTTCCTCTTACTAATTCGGTTTTAAAAAAATTGTCATACCTCCGAAATAAAGAAACTAGAGAGAACAAACCAACAATCTATGAGTAGGAAGGATAGAGGACCCGAACCAAAACATGCATAATAGGCAAATCCTCAAGGTTCTCCTAAATCTGAATGAATGAACAAAGAATATGATTTGTAAAAGTGGCAATAAATTACGTATATATGGTGTTAACTCATGGTTTTGTTGTTCTTGGTTCTTGGCTTTGTCACTATAGACTTAAACACAGCAGGAAAAGTAATCAAAACTTTCACCCAAGAAAGACTACGGTTACCACACACAAATATTACTCAAGTAGGAGTAAAAGTATTGTAGAGGCAAAGATGGTCCACAAGTTTGTCAAGGTGTCAGGAAACTACACTGAAATGTCCAATCCCTTCAAAACCTTACTCAAGTAAATGTAAGTATTACCCACCTCTGTCTCCCACTTGATAAGTTAGGCCAGCTAAGCCATGGATATATATATCTAAAACATCATTGTTGTGATTGATTGGTTGATCTATTGACCTTTGCATGCAACCAATAGTTTAGAAGTGCAGACATGACCATAGAGTTAGTAAGAAAATGATGTGATTATTACATGCAGTAGTCGGTTTTTCTGTTGTTGCGTCCACCGTGCTTGCTTCACTTCACGCCAAGAATGGGCCACAGTAGGGCATTAAACGCACCTATCTCTTGTTTTATCTATCCATTAGGAAACATTCGACCAACTTCAGCTCCTCCAATATGGACATGCCGATAACAGGTAAGAAGAACTGCTTTGTCTCGCTCTTGACCCTCAAAAACTTGGTCTATATATGGCGTTCTTGGTTTCTCTTTGTTCTCAGACAGGTCTTGGTTTTGAGAGTGGCCTTGCACACAAGATTCTTTTTCATAGTTTTCCCACATCATTCTGAAACATAAGGGTAAGCACATGACTATTCTACATAAGGCCTTTATAGTTACACCATACCGAGACTGAATGAAAAGCACATATAGTTCTCATGTTTTTCGAAATATTCCTTTTTTCGGTGGGATAGAACCTGTGGTAAATATAGGCCTGTCCTGACTTATTTTTACATTAGTTAAGTATAAGTTTTTGAAGAAAAAAATAAATGCAAGAGTTTAAAATGAAAAATATATACATGAAGTACAGCTGAGCTCAAGAGACTTTTTTTTTTTTTTTTAACCTGACAGTTTAAACATTAATTTAACAAAACAAAGGTGTTGTGCAGGTATTACTATTTGTCAAATCATAACTATTGTGTAATTTATATGGTGTGTAAAGTATGGTTGCTAGGTAACAGTTGTTTAATTACCTCTACTTATGTCCCCTTTACCACCCATTTCCAACCAGGAAGTACAATATATAAACCTCACCAATATGATCAAACTATGGAAAAATAGGCAACTTTTTAGTCAAATCTTAAATACAATCACGTTCACATTGTTTTAGTGTAACGTGTAATCTTAACCTGTCATGCGCACTTTAACCTTTAGATACAAATGGAGCCACTTGAAAACGGTCTTCCTGTTTGCACCGTATAGCCCGCATTAAAACTATCACTATGCTCTAATAATGCCTCTCTCTCTCTCTCTCTCTCTCTCTCTCTCTCTCTTTCTATGACGCCCTTGTGTGAGTGAGTGAAGTGAGCCGCAGCTGTCCATCCCTGTCTGCTTAGTATTCTGCCCATGAAACAGTTTAAGGCTGGCCCCCCCATCCATCTATCTCACCAAAGATACCAGATAACTTTTCTCTTCTCCTCAACACACCACATTAAGTGCCTGCTATTATCTCAGGAGGTCTGTATCATATTAGAATCTGCAATCGCGGGTCAGGAAGTATGCAGCTCCCGAATTACTTTCCGACACACAATGGCTGAATGGGTTGGGGCTTTGTCATTTAAACTGCATAAAGAGTGCAGAAATTGATTTTTATTGTAGATCTTCATATCTAATAAAGCTTGGAGGAAGGCCTTTCTTCATTGTCTGAAAGGCCGTAGAATGCTTTCAATCCCGCTCAGTGTTTCATGCATAAAAGTGGTGGCTGGGAAGATAGAAGGGAGAGAGAATAAGAGGCAGGAGAGGCCAAGTGAAAGGCATCCGCTGCATTGGAAACACAGGCGGGTACAGAGAGAGAAGGGGGAGAGGTGGAGGAGCCGGGGGTAATTGAAAAGTGAAATCTGTTTTTTCCCTCCACAGTCATTTCGCCTTAGAAAAAAAAAAAAAAAGAGTCTTTTTCAAAACATAACCAGGACTCTACCATCAAAGAGTTTAAGAGCGAATATGAGGCCTGTGTTCTCAAGACTTCAGCTGCTTCGTGCTTCCGTTGGAGGTGAACTCGACACTCGACACGCAGTCATGACATGAGTGAGAGTGTTTCGGTACTTCGGTTGCGTGAAATAAATGAATACATGATGCGTACATTTCTTTGCAGGAAACAGACATGTTGGAATGACAAGAGAAAAAAACGACTTAAACCATAAATAAAGTAGACTATTGTCCTGCTGAGTGGCTTGAACCTACTGCGGTTGTCTTCTGGTAATAATCTGCAATCAGCGGTGGGATTCAGGATCATGTGAAATGACTTGCTCAAGGAAAAAGCTCAATCCCAGCGCTCCTCGACCACATAACTCATTTCATCAAAGTTAAACATACGATTTAAAATGGACTTTTAGGCGCTTTTAACATGTTTAATGAAGATAAGTCTGTTATCTTAAGTTCGGGAGCAGGACCACACCCCTTTCACGCCCCTTCCTGCAGCGACACTATTTAAGCATCCAGGTCACACACATCAGTGTTCGTGACTTCGTGCCCCTCCCTCCCACCCTCTTTTAATTATTCTAACTATTTTAATTTACCTCCTAGATGATGTTACCGAGGCCCAGGAGCCTACAGCCCTGCATTCATTTCTGTACATTTGCGTTGTTCACGTTTTTTCAAACGTCAATAAACACTTTGCATCGTAGCTGGGGTTGTGCTTGTGGTCCTTGCTAGTGAAACATCATTAGCTCACTCAAAGTTGCACTTTGATTGATTGATTCATGCATTTGAGGCTTGAGTGTTCAAAAATGATCTGTTTACACTCGCTTAACGACACACACTCCTCTGCATTTACTTGTGATTATTCAAAAACGTTTGACTTCAGGTCAGACATGATTACAAAATGTCAGGTAGGCATTTGTCAACAATAAAAAACATGTAAATTCAAATCAGTAATCAGTTCTGAGGTTTGAACAGGAAGTCAAAGGATTCCTCTTTATTTTCAGTTGTTTTGGATCAATGTTGTTGTTTACGATGAACAAAATGTAAAACAGTGTTTTACAAGTGTTGTAGTTTAATACAAAATACCAGAAAAAAGCATAATATGTCACCATGTACATATGTAAATGTATCTAATCGTCCCTTATGTATATTCCTGTGGATTCCTTGCTCAAGGTTTGGAGTAAGGTTTGGATGGGACCACCTACAGTGAGTGGAGGATTTCACCTTTTGAGCATGTGTTTGTTTGATGGGAGGACCTGGAGTGCCCGGAGGAAACCCAACCACAGCATAGAAACATGTAAAACTCTGCACAGGGATTTGAACTCACAACCATCTTGCTGTTAGGGGTGAGTTCTATGCCGCATATGTGTCATGAGTCGAATACCCAGGCCTGGTTTGCAAAGTCCTTGAGCGATTGTTTAATAATACTGACTTAAAGAAAGAGATCAGCCGGAACAGAAAATGTGCTGAACACATTTTAAATTAAATAAACTCACAGACCAAAATGTTTCATCAAGTCCTGTTTCTCCAGCACCGGTTTACAAGAACAATGCTGTTGATGTTGATTTATACCTTGACAAACACAACCTGTCAAATTAAAGGTTACAAGCATTATGGAACTGAATAAACCAAAAAGAAAATTGCTTTGAATGAGATTTGAATAAAAAATGGCACACAAACCAAACAAATATACCGCTTGCTGTTGAAACTAAACGATATGCAAATTCACCTCTCACCTAAAACTCATCAACTCTGCACCCTGTGTGTTTTCCCTCCTTTTTGTTGATGGCAAATATGTAAACACGTTTTGTTTTCATGGCTTTGAATATGATTAATTATCGGGGAGTAATCCTAAAGACTTTTCAGGCGAGATTAGGGGATTTCAAAGTGACAAGCATGATAGATGGGAGCGCTCTGGAAGTGTGAGATTAAAGGTCATGGCGCAGAAACACAAGTGCAGAAAAACTCCTCCGTCGTCAGATCCAATCAGGGCAGAAAAACAAGTCGAGAAGAGCCGCAAACTGCCTCAACAATTATGGAAATGGGAAGATCATTGCACAGGGCTGAACATATGGCGACGCCTAATGCCACGGAGCACTAGGGGCTGCGGGTTTTTAATCAAACTTCAGCAATTAAAAGCACAAATGATATGCAAAGATCTCAAAGTGGAGGGGGAAAATGAGGATGATAGCACATGAATCCATAAAAGCTTTAAATCGACTCCACTCTGCAGATAACAGCCATCAGTCAGTAGTTAGCTTTTGTAAACAGCCTAAATGTGATTTTTTTAAAAATAATTTATGCTGACAAATAAATCCTTTTCTATATCACTTTGAGCATTATCAAATTCATTATTACAAGGTCAATAGAAGACAGTCTGCCATGTAAAGGCAATAACCTCTAGAAACACTGAATAATGTAACAATAAGTACTGATATATTGATCTATCCACCCATCACTATTTGCCATAAAGATGTTATTCGTTTTCTGGAAGACTGTAAATGTCTCCATCTTGCATTCATTTAAATTACATTAAAAAAAACATACATTCTTCCTATGAGCTTGCTCGTGTACATATATCCGCCCTGTAATTTGGTGGCGGCCCTGCACATCCCAAAGGATAGAGATCCATATTGAATCAAATTTAAAATATATTTATTTGGAGGATAAGCCCTATGAGACGAACCATCTTGTAGAAAAAATATTTTTAACCATAATTTAACTAGGAAAAATATTAAAGGAAACACGTCATGCATTATTTTTGTATTGGTTTTGTCCTTTAAACAAGGTATTGAGTATCTTTACTTTGAGCGCAGTAGCTCAGTGGCATAAAACATCCCATGGCGCAGCTGCCTCAGGTGAATACTGCAGTTGTGTCCTTGGGCAAGACACTTAACCTGCCTCACCCCCATTGTCTGCGTACCCTGGGGTGTGGTTGAGTGTAAAGCGCCTTGAGTGCCTTGAAGGTAGAAGGAAGAAGAATGCTTTGTAAATGTGACCATTTGTTCATTCATCTTGTTTTAGAATGGAAAATAAAGTATATACTGAAAGCAAATATCTTATAAGTAGATCCCTCATGGAGAAATAAACAAATCTCACTTAACAATAAGCTTACCAATACTAATGAGTTTGGTAAACTAGCTTACATGACTTTTGAAGGCAGAAATGCTCAGAATGATGGTGATGATCATGTGGTGATGATTTATGGACTTAAAAACAGCGCAGAAGATCTCGGCTCTCTCCTCATGATTTCACAAAACTAGAACATTTAGACCCAAGTGTTATCTGAAGCTCAGAGGAGAGAGGACTTACTAAACATGAGTCATCAAAAGAGTGTGAATGAAGCTAAATACAGTTCCATGTATGTTTTTGATGAGAAAACAACAACTTTTTTGAGCTTTAACCATGGCTGCGTCCGAATGTCCTTCCTAGTGCCCAACCCCTTATTCACTACTTAGTCCTGCACTATTTAGCAGACTATACAGTGCACTCAATCACGGAGCAATTTGAACACTCAGCTCACTACTTTCTCCTCTCTGCGGGTCACCTGACTCTAGCGTCTGAGCGTACCCTAAAAATTGATTATTCATAGTTAACTGTCTAATAATCACATTACAAGTCATGGATCACACATTAAACAACAAACAGACTGGATTACTCAACTTTTTGCCCGTGTTGTTGATCTCAAGCTAAGGTAAGTGGCTAATGCTGGCAACTTTGCAGCGTATCGGTTTATGAAAGTGTTTTGTTCACCTTCTTGAGCCGACAGCTCTTCTGTCGGCTTTCATTCAGTCGTCATGCGTCCAGTTAAAAACCTGTCACTGTTCGCAGCAGTTTTTCCAACTTTCGCAATGCATTGTGGTCTATATTGACCAGTCTAGTGACCATCGCGGGACACTACATTTCAAGGTGCATTGTGGGAAATTTTGAGTGCACTAGTTTTTCACCTGCTGGACACTCAGACAGCACTAAAAATGGCGTGAGCCCTAAATAGTGCTCTATGGAGGGACCAGTGTGGACATTCGGACACAGCCGTGGCTAAAGCTCAAAAATGTAAATATGTGTCCATACACTGCGCAGGATTATAAATATAGCTTGTAATTTTATATGTTCAGTAATATTATATCAGTATATTTCCCAACTAAGGGCAATTGAGATCTAAAAGTTGACTTATTGAAGCGGATCTGATTATAAAGGGTCACAAGAACCAGAGAACAGTTGATGAACCAGACAGTAGATTATAATTAACTCCAAAAATACTATACCAAAAGTTATAGGATGTCTGGGTGGACTTTGCAGGCATTTTTCTATTTATATTCCACAACATAAAGACACGACACACCAATAGAAATGTAGGCAAGGCTGATATTGCTCTTGTGAAGGGACTGTGTTGGTTTCCTGAAGAATTTGGGTCCAATAATGACAGCTGTCTGCTTCCATATCTGCACTGATGTCGCTATGACTACCACACACACATAGACACACACACATAGACACACACACATAGACACACACACAAGCCGGTATATGCCTTACTATCAGTGTTTGAATCAGCCACTCTGAATAAACTGCCTTGTTACTCCATCTCCTGCTGTATACTGTGCATATCCATTTCAAATCCTGCCATACTTTGACCAGGGTGCCTCTGTGTGCTGCAGACAGTGATGCAGTGGGTCCATGGGCACACGGGTTAAGTGAATGCCGGTATACACAGAGCTGAGGAATGCATTGGCTTGTTCATATCTGGGCTATAGGTGTTTGCATTTATAAAGCGCCGGCCGGGTGAGAAGTTTTAATCCTTTTGGTGGAAATGGTGCATTGGGCTTTCTGAGTTTCAGTGCTCAAGGTGTAAACACAAAGTTGAGGGAAAACCTGTGTGCTCGGTTTTTCATGATGTATACTTTTAATCGAATTGTGTTAGTTTGTAAAAGGGATGGGAGAATGTATATCTTACTTGTGAGTCAAAATCAGGGCTTTGTTGCTTTATACTGTGTGTTCTTCAAACAAAAAAAAGCCCCTCTGTGTAACATTTCATAGAGATCGAAGCGTTAAAGCCATACTGTGCATTATTCCAAGCAAAGAAAAAAACATCTCCATGGAGACCAGCAGGTGGTGTGCCCGTCGATTACGAGTCAGGTCTGTGTGGAGACAAGCTATGACGATACATGTTTAGAGCAATAAAAACTTGTCTTTTGCTTTAACTCAAGTGTTACATAATGGGGCTTTAATGTTCATCTCTACATTTCACTCAAAGTCAATGTGATTGACAAACTGCTTTTGATTGGTGTAAAACAATAATTTATCTCACTAAACAAAGTCCAAAGTACAAACTACTATCTTTAAGTCACAAATGGTTTTCTGTCATGCAATAAATATTTATTAATAATAACACTACTTGATTGATATGGAATAACACTAAAATCTATTAATGCAAAAACCTATATTATAACCACTTTCCAATGGCTTTGAATATGATTTTGTGTACATAAAGCTAATACGAGCCCTCCTCTCTGTCAGCAGCCGAAGAAGCCTGTGTGCAGTAAAATTTCTCCTCCCTCAGCAGAGCGTCTTTTCTGATCCGGGGACTTACTGTAAGCTTTAATGTACTTTAATGCATCAAGCACACATCTGAATATTGTTCCTCTGAGCTGCATGCCCTGGCAAAGATAAACTGCCACTACTTGTCCATTATAACTCTCTCTGACACCACCAGGAACCCCCCCCCCCTCGACCCCCTATCCCACCCCAGGACGAGATAGCGGGGTCTGGGTCCGTCCTGGCGGGGTAAAGGGGGGGGTGGATTTTTGAGTGGATTCTTTATGCAGCTCTGTGTGTTTGCTTTCATGTTGTCCAGCCCGGTAACTAGTTGGCTTGTCCGCGGGCGATGGCTAATTCACAGCCTCAGATCACGAGCATGAAATAAGGGAGCAGCCAGCGCTAAAGCCCCGGGGTTAATGATAGCTGGTGCCCCCACCCCTGCAAAGGCCCAAATCTAAGGAAATACAGGGAATATACTGTACACAGGCTCAAGCGTTACAATTCAGATCCCTGCAATCTGAAGCTCATGTTTGAGAGAAGAGGAGGACACCTGAGAGCGACTGAGCAGGAAAGAGTCAGACTAAAGTGCAGAAGTTACAGGGAGTGTGCGATAGACTTAGCATGCAAATATGAAACAAAATACTGCATGATAAATTGTGATAATTGTATTAAAATATGGTTCCTTTACTAAACAATTTATAATGCAGTAATACGCACAAGTTATTTTTTATAAGCTCCAATAGTTGGTTTAAAAAAAAACTGTTTAATAAGCAGCTCATCAATGCGCTTACAAACAATATGTACATGTTTATTAACTTTTTAACATTTTCTTTTACATTATACTACAAATTAGGTATTATAAGCAATCTACAAATCTTATCTTAAGAGCTTATAAACAAATAAATTGTGCTTATTAACACCATATAAATAGTTTATAAGGAACCTTATTTAAAGTGTTTCAAATTATTGAAAAATTGTGTTTTCATTAAGATTTTAATGAAAATCTTAAGATTAAGATATTTCATATCAATAAAATATTTGTCGGTGACATTTTAGTTTTTATTGCAAATATTTCTGATTGATGAAATTAACACTAGATAACACTAGAATTGACTTTTGGGAGCAAGAAAAAAGGTTATTGCAAAGAATTAGCCAACTGTCAACGACTGAGCACAATACAATGAGCATTTATAAAACAGAAAAAAATACTTTTACAGTTAAATTGGAAAATGGACACTGGTGCAAGTGGGACAAATGAAATCTGTGATCATTTTGTGTATTGTGTGTGTTATACGTGTGTATATATATATATATATATATATATATATATATATATATATATATATATATATATATATATATATATATATATATATATAAATACATGAAAAACAATGTGAAGAGATTGCTGGAAATTGCCAGTGACACATTCATTTTATACAGTGGTAAATGTTATGTTTTTTCATCATTGTTGGTCATTTAGTGCAATTGCGGTAATGCTATTTATTATTTGTACTCATTCATATCTTAAAATTCTGCATCCGCCCAAACCCCAAATACCCAAGTTCTTTCCCTCATCTGTCATCGACTATTTATGTCCAAAATGAAGCATGTGCATTTCCTTTGTGCGGCGGGCGGCCCACACATCCACAGCTCGGGCGTTTTCCGGAGATCAGCACAAATAAAGAAATAAATATTTAAAAAACGCAGCGTACAACTGTGAAGGACTTTCAAATCTGTTTAGTCCACAGTGGAACAAGCTCGTGGTTTAGACCCCCCCTACCCTCCGCCTAAAACCCCTCTTTAAAGTTATTTGAAATTTCCCAGCGAGGCTTTGAGATTTCTGTTTGTTCGAGGGCAGCATTAGATGTGACCAGCTTTTTATTGTGACATAAAACCACATTTCTTCCTCGGCAGATTAAAAATAAAATCGGTTAATAAGAAAAGCTGTCAGCAGCAGAAAACGGCTGACATAATCCGTTTATCCTCCAAGCAATAAAGATATTGGTCCTTGGGAGTCTATCTTTCTTCTTATGTTATTTCGCCCAAAACATTATCTTCTATGCATTCAGATGGATTAAGAAGTCATGAGGGAGATAGAAAGGAAATGACACATACAAAAAAAATAGAATATTCTTTTCATCCGGCATCACACACGATCGCGGGGGGAAAACACACATAAGATCTGGAGCCAGTTAATGAATAAATAAAGACTGAGGAGAGAAGACAGGAGCAGAGATGGAGGAGATGGAGGACTATAGCCGGGTCAGTGGGGCAGAGGGCTGAAAGGAGTCGACAGCAGGGGCACATAGTCCTCTCCAACTCCTGACATGCTCTGCAGATAACACACAGGCAAAGAGAGAGAGGGAAACTGCATGAGAGAGGTGATTATACAGGAGGCGATTGTGTAAGCTAGACCTACAATTATAGGGCACATAAAAACAATTAAGAGATTTGGGAATGATGCCATTTTGAGGAATTTAACATATTCAAAGGAAAAACAATAACTTTAACATTGGCCCCACTTGTTCATTGCTCGGAAACCATGAACAGGGAAAAGTTGTTGGTGACGATGTCGCCTGATAATGGAAGCATGGCAAATGCATATTTTTGCTGAAGAGGTATAGATAAAGTGAAGAAATTGGATTGGATTTATTTCATATGCTTTTGCATGATAAAATTAACTCTCATGGTCAGCGTGACATCTGGGACAGGTCAGGTGACCCATATTGCTATGCAACGTCTTACGCAGGTGGAAACAGTGAAAAGTAATAAGCAACTTCATGCTATAGTCATACAAACGGCGAGCAGGTACAACAGACCAAACTTCTTGGAGTAGACAGTGATAACTGACTGTCCTCCTCCAAACACATCAGCGCTGTAGTACGCAAGATGGGTTCAAGTCTTGTAGTGGTTAATTAAGAGGTGCTCTTATTTGTTATTACATCTTAACATGGTTGCAGATGTCATAAAACACTTTCACAGTTAGATAACTGTTGTGAGATTTGGTCATGTGCTGCTGTTTCTCATATCAAGACGCTTCAATTGGTCCAAAATAAGGCTCTTTGACGTCTGCACAGAACAAATGTAAATTGGAAGCATAATATGTTATCCTGTTTTAAGGTAAAAGAGAGATTTGAAGTCGCATTGCTTAATCTGACAAAAAATACTGTTTTAATTCATCACAAAATGTGCTTTGTCAAGAGCTATGCTTTAGTTCTGACAAGCACAATTATGAAAGCAGACATGCCACAGAAGGCAGATTCAAATAACTTAAAGTAAAAACAAACCATGGCATAAGCACTGTAAAATACAGCTCCATGTCTGCTTGGAACAAGCTGCCAAGCAAAAGTATGAATGCAAACAGCAAATATCAATTTAAAGTCCTTTTGAAAAGGAATCTCCTTTTGATTTAGTTGTAGCCAAGAAAAAAAAAATAGCAATAATACATTGTATTTTATATTGAATTCTCTTGTATTATAGGGGCTTCATATTTACTGCAAATGGATGATGTCATCTCTCTATTATTAGTCAATAACATCAACATAACGTGTGTGTGTGTGTGTGTTTGCTGTTTTGTGGTTGTATTATTTATTTTTTTGTCATAATATTCATATTGAATGCACTATGGTTGATGATCAACTCTGGGAAGATTAGCTGTAGTCTCACAGCTAATGGAGATCAAAATAAATACAAATACAATATAAATCCTCCAAAAATAATGCCACAAAAATTGACTCAAAATACCAGAATAAAACACCAGGAACTGTTTCGAGGCTATACTACATATTTTAAACGTAAAAAGCATTTCATGTTACCTGTGGAAATACACAGTGGTAGATAGTCCTGTGGTGGCCAAAGAGTCTTTTCTCGTTTTTGAGTCTCTGTTGTCACACAAAGGCAATAAGTAGAGCTTCACACTCCACCACACTGCAGTTGTTTTACAATCTACAACATTCTGTATTTGATCTACTCCAGTTGAGCCATGCTTACCTATGGGTGGGCTGCTGTTTAATGTTTTCCCCTTTGCCTTTGATGCCAAGCCAAGCAAACTGTTTAAGGGTGGGATTATTTCTTTGTATTTATTTTAAATTAAATATGTAAGTGAAACATGTACGATGGCAAGGTGAAGTATCCATCTACATTTAGATTCAGTTCTTCTAGATTGTGGCATGAACCTGCCAATGTGAAAATGTGCATCTTTTGCTATAACCTGGTACAAGGCATCTTTTCTTTTTGGTCAGTGTAACACTGTACACTGTCTCTGTACAAATATAAAACATACCATCCTATACTCTAGTTTGCTGTGCATCCCTCCCATAATTGCCTTGTGTACATTTCATTATTTGTGACAAGTTCAGGTCGTGCCTTTCCTAGCATTATTAGTGAGGAGTGTTACAGTGCCCCTGCTGCACTGGGGATTTATAGCAGCCTCAGTGGTGTTTCTGTTGATTATCTTCACTTATTGTTTTGCAATAATTTTACAATGGCAATAGCCTGAAACTGCAATATGGATTGATTAATTGTGCAATTTTAATTGTCATTTATCTTAATTTGAGGAGATTGTACCAGAAAATTCCTCATAATGTTAACATGATCCCCAACATATTTCTCAAATTGTGCAGCTGTAATAATATAAAAACTAACAACACAAGCTATAGCGCAACACAAAGCTAACCTTCACCTGCTGCAAGGCCACTTTTCATTGTCGACCATCTTATCTCCTCCATCTGAGGCTGAGGTCTTTGAGAGGGCAGCTTTAGCCTTCCCTGGGGAGCTGACATGACAGACAGCTACCGACCCATCACACTGACCATAGACAGCCATCAGAGAGGGCAGGGGGCGGGACATTGTGACTGATGAAGTGGGCGTGACCTTCTGTGATTGACACCCCACACGTGCCGCACTCTGCTCCTTTTAATCACGTCGCTTTGGCTGGTAATGAAATTTGATCGTGCCCCTAAAGACCGCAATGTGGAAGAAAAAAATAATATGGGAGGGACTTGTGGCGCGGCGGGGCGAAATATTAATATCTTTCAAGATTATGCATGAAACGGCAGCATGTAATTTTCCCTCTCTCCTTGTCTCCTCGCTGGATTGTTAGTAGTTTATCATTAACAGAGTTTCGCTACTCCATTTGTCTTTGCAATGTGATTAATGCCACGCTTGATTCATTAGTATATCATCAATATAGCTTTAAACGACTGCTTGATCCATCATATTCTAGGGCTTGCTGTGCGTTTGTATGAGGAGGAGGGGCTGCATAACTCAAAGCATAGCCCACTGCACTGAATGAGCGGTCAATTGTAGAGCCTATGGCACTGAACAGCGGCTATTAAAGTGTCAAAGCATTCATTTATAAAAGAGCTAGACCTCCCCTCGCACTACAGGCTCACACAGGGAGGGATAGGGCAGTGCAATTAAGTGATCAGCATAGGTAAAGGCTACACTGGCAATATTATTACGATTAGTGGAAGCAGCCATTCGGAGGAACTAGTAATTTAGAGAAACTGTACAGCTTAGTTTGTAAAGACGTTGGAAAAAGTCCACCCAGATCCATTGAATCTATTGGGAAACTGAATCTATGGCCCCTTTGATGTCAATTCCATTCCTTTTAAGAATCCATCCTAAATGAGCAACTGTAGTACTCTTCATATTTTGCTTTAAGATGGTTGGACAGGCCAAACACAAGTTTCTATACCCATGGATATACTATATTTTATTGCCACGTAGGTACATTTTCTAATACCAGCCTATATCAGCGGTTCTCAAACTGTGATATTCAATTCGATTTCAATTCAGTTTATTTTTATAATGTCCAAAATCGTAAAAGCAGTTGCCTTGAAGGGCAAAAGAGGTATGTGGTATGCACTGGTTATACACAAGCTCATTTTGGTGGTATGCAAGCTCATACTCTTGTTATATTTGCTTAATATGGAGTAAACCTACTGTAACAATATTGAAGTTCAATCTTAAACCTGGTTTAGCCTAATTTACACCAACCATAGAGCTGATTAAGATCTGAGGGGTATGCAGAAAGCAAGTTTTTCCTTAGGTGGTACTTGGTGTGAAAAGTTCCACCTGGCTTATATCATTAGCTCCTGTACTATATAATGATGTGCAGTGTAGGCTACATCCTCCAAGAGTATCGATGGGTGTGACTGATGGGCGGATTAGCCAGTCAGAGAAATGCATTGTCCGTTTATGTCAAAACCAACATAGCATTTGAGGCATAATGATAGCTGACCACTGAGCTTGTCTGTTTCCCTGCAACAAACAAACCTGATTGCCCGGCTCTGTGGGTTGGGCCTAAGAAGCAAGTGGTGACCAGACTGACATCCACAAAGAATATACAGAGAACACCTGTCTCAATGCCAGGCCACTAAATTGTTCTAATTTTGGAAACCTGGGAATTAAACGTCCCTGTTACATTTCCAGTCAAACTATGTGCTGTAGTTAGTGACCATGTGTAACATCACATCTTAGACGGTGTTGTGTGTCTTTAGTCATGACGTCTGTGTCTAATTATTATTTTTTTTAAATAGAAAACCTTTATGTAGTTTGATGGCTTCAACAGTAAAGATGACACCAAAAACATCAGACATCAAAAAACACCTAAACAATGAGACACTTCTTCCAAGTATCCTGTCCACAAATAAACAGCCCTCCATTTACCATAATCCTCCCTGTTTAGAGTGGATCAGGCTAATCTGTGTTGACCATCTTTAATTGCTGCCACTATCAGTTCTCCCATGGTGCCACTGATGGCTCAAAGTCCACAACCTAATTTGCTTATTTCTTTGGAAGATATGACAATGTGCATAATTATTCTCCTCAATAATCATTGTTTTCAAATTGCCATGGCAGATACAGCTGATTACAATGGCTTTAGTTTGGCTCCCAGCTCAGAGTAAAGACTCTTAATCTGATTGTCACCTCCTGGAAGACCAACTGCCCTTGAAGAAGTCCAGCTACTTTTACCACTACAGACACACAAGTACAAATAAACAATGATATCTAGTATTTGAATTGGATCAAAGCTTAAAACATAAACGTTCCAATCATTAAAAAGACCATGTTGATCAAGTGGAACTGATATTTTCACCCACAATACTTTATCACTCATGTGTCAGCATTGAGCTATGTATGTTTGTATATTAGCCATTGCCTTGGCTATTCTTTCTGGGCTCCACACCTTAAGAACAAATTACATACAATGTATAAACATTACATTTGCAGCGCTTGTAATGTCTGTTGGAAAGAAGTTCCAGGCCTTCATGCTCCTGAATTTAGCTGTTGTCTTTGTGTTACATGCTGGAAGAGCAAAATGACCTTGAACTGAATGTCATGTTAACTTATGCAAAGTACAACTGAGAACAATTTTATAATGCAAAACATTTGGTATCTTAGTGACAACAATGTTCTGAAAAGAAAAATAAGGGCAAAATTAATTTTGTTTTTCACCAATGGCTAAACTTTTGTTCTGTGCGTGTTTTGAAAATGCATGTTCAAAGGCAATGGACCATGGAGCAGTAATGCAAGAGAGGACTGGAAAATAAGATTTTGCGCACCTTCTGATGAAGATGAACCCTTGAGTTCACAGTTTAAAATTATATCGAGACGTTTTTTTTCCTCTACTCGATTGACAGTTGTGACATTGTCTAATCATTTTAATTGTGGCTATGTCTTTCATTTCAAATTAGACCCAATTAAAACTCTTTTTGTTTCAGATATATTTAAAACCAACCCTCAATATGCTGGACAGTATATCAGCAGATGAAGAAGGCAGCTATATGGTGTGTCGTCCGCACAGTAGATCAGCTTTAGCATGATCTAAGACAAGACAGGTCATTGGTGAATATTGAAAACAGCAATGGCCCAAAACAGCTGCCCTGAGGTGCTCCACATTTTTATTCTGTCAAGACTGAGAAACTAACATTCAAGAATACAGGTTATTTTTGATGAAAAAGAGAACTAGCTAACCAGCAAACCACTCAACAGTGTGATCTTGTAAATTAAGTATGACTCTGATACTCCTCAGTATTCTTGTCAAAGCAGCTTTCCATTCTGTGATTTTATACGCTAAAGGTCAATGTTAAACAAGCGTCTGTCGGGAACGAGTAAAGCGTCTCAATCTTAAGATGTTTTAAACAAAAGAGAAGAGCTCCCACCTGTCACTACATCAGCTCAAAAGCCTGAAAAAAAACCAGTGTTGACCTTCCATAATGATGCATTATTCCATGCCCTTACTGCAAATGCGCAACTCTTTGTTCTAGACCTCATTTAAGAAATGAATTATGAATGTCACAAATTATACCTAAAATTGTTGAGACTTTGAAACAAGCAAAACCATAGTACACAGTTCTAGCATGATTACAATTATTTGAGTTAAATGTTTGGCTTGAACTACTGTGAAATTCTTTTTTCTTCGATGAAAGGCAGAAGTCGCTCAATGTAGTCTGATTTTAATTTTTTTCATTTAGCACATTCAAATTGCACAACAATCCTCCGTCATTCTTCAGTAGAAAAGATGAAGAACCTTCAAAATGCGGCCATTGTGCAAAAAAGGAAATTAATTTGTACAGACAGACTTTATGAAAAGAGGTAAATTAAATAACTGCCCATAGATATTTGCTTTCAAAGAAATGCATCAAGGGGCCAAATGTTGGAGCGTGCGTTTCTCACCTTTAGAGTCAAGATAAACACGCAGAATGAGAAAGATCTAATATAATTGTCCATAAGGAAGAGACCTTGGGTGTTTTTGTGTCAAAGCCCGGCCAAATGAATCAGTTGAGTTCTTAGTGTAACACACCATTCAGCCGTCCACCTTTTATCTCAAGCCTCCGTGAAAAGGATTTGATTGATTTTTGAAGCAAAATTTTGATGATGAATGCCCACAATAGAGACAGCAGGAGCAATGTGACAGTGCCCCAGGAATGTTTTGCTTGACCCGTGAAGCATGCAGCCTATGAGGAATGGGTTTGAGGGGTTCAGGGGTGAAGAGAAGAGAGGTGACTGTGGATCTGGAGGTGATAGATTGTGCGATGATACAATAGATACTGCATTTTCATGTGGAGATGGCGGAAGAAAGAACGTGGTTTACTTTAAGATGATCTTTGTTCAGGACATTTTCAGCCATGAGCAACTGGCCATGGTGAACATATGGAGATAGAATCGGGTTTAACAGCGGAAAAATCAGATTTACAAATGGCCAAATGAGCGCAGCATATTTGAATTCATTGCTTACCATTTTACAAAACCATCTCTATACCAAGGAACTTCATTCATTAGGTCCACAATTGGGGGTAACTGTATCTTTTTTTCCCCCGAGCTACAACGGTTCCTCTGACTCCCACTAATTAGAATGTTTACATGCACAAATTTGCCCGTCTTCGATATAAGACTACATATCTAGAATCATGGCTCAAAAATGATCACAGGAACAAGTCATTTTGCTATTTTTCATCTTGGGTAGAAGATAGAGGTAATTAAACATTTTGCGAGTTTTGTCTCATTATTAATCTTTATTTATACAGAGGAAACCAGTTGAGGGTTATGCTCTTTTTTTTTCTTTACAACACACACATTTATGAGAAAAGTCCCAATAATTTTAGCTTAAGATCACCATGAACCAGACCAAGCATTTGTATTTAGACTTTATGAACAAATTCAAATATACAACAACAGCAAGTTTTCCCACCATTTCAGGTTAGGACCTTAAGAATGTTATGACTTCTTATGAACACACCCTATTAAAGGAAATCATTCTTTCAAATATTTTATGTGCTGGCTGTTGTCCATGCAAACATTAGCTCTGTCAGGATAATAGTGAATTCTAATGTTAGCAGTGGTCCTTCAGCACAGCTTTAGCCCAGTCCCACTGATAACCAGGTCTAAGTCCGGCTCAAATCCAGCACAGTTCATTTAGCCTCACCTCTGTGAGCTTCTATCAGCTATGTCCCGACCAGACTTAGTGCATGGGGAACCTCATAAGCAGCTGTCCCACTTAAGTGCCACCAGATATAGCTTTAATATCTGCTAGTCCAGGTATTCTCCACTCTAAGCTACAAAAATGTCACTGCACATGTGTAATCCTGTCTATTAGTGCCAGCTTTTAGGGGCTGGCTTGTTCAACACATAATGCAGCTACATGTACGTTAGCTTTTCAAACATGTGGCGTGATTAAAGTTTGAGAAATATATTCTTATGAGTAATAATTGAATGGTGACAATATGTACTCAGAAAGTGTGGACACGATAAGTTATAAAGGTCATGACATACTGTATGTTTGAACTAAATAGTTTTCTTTTCATTCAAGAATAAAAAGATTTCTGAAAAGGAAATTCAAAATGAAAATATGGCCTCAGGAACTTGCATATTTTATAACACAATGAAGAAAATTCACCAATGTTAACTGCATTTCTTACAAGCTGACACTTTGGTATATACTGTAGGTTTTGTTTCATCATGAGATAAGTTAACCCTAATTATCCATTTTTGGGCTTAGATTCATATTAATATTTATTGTTTTATGGTATTTTCCCCATTTTAAATATATTACATTTTGTGTTAAATTGTTATTCGCTATATGGCAACAATCATAATTTTGCATAATTCTAAAACCAATGGATATAACAGTTGTAATATTCTAATGTATTCTTTGGTTTTAGCTTCCTGTTATATGGAACATTTTGAGGACTTATTCCCTTTCAAAAAATTTTATGGCAACAGCCCTTATTTCTCATCATTCTAAAACTCATGGATGTAAATTTAGAAGAAAGTTTTACTCACAGTTTAAAAGTGCCTGTCCTGCTCAAAATTGTCTAAAAACATCCAAAATAGAGAAATAGTCCTGCAGGAAAGATGTAAATGAGGAATATAAAATGCAGGGTACGAAGCAGCACTTTTAAATTAGGTTGACAGTCAAATTTGAGAAAACTCATGAGAAAACTCAGAACTGACAGGTAGTGAATGTTAAAAGTTACAGACGTCTCAGGTACACATATGCTGTGTATACTTGAAGTAGTTGAATGACATGAATGTGTGCCATTAAAGGAGACACACTATGGAATAATTTGAATAGAATTTTACATTTTGTTCATTGTAAACAGTAATATTAATCTAAAACGGCTCAGATCCATTGACTTCCTGTTCAAAACTGCAGAACATGGTGACATTTCACCATAACATGCAGTTTTTATATTTGAAAAGTGCCTACATTTGACTACATTTTAAAACAATATAGACTGTATGTGTCACTCTAAATTTTAATCTGTCAAATAATCAAAACTAAATACAAGGATGTGAGCAGGGATAGGGGGTAGGTGAGATTAGGAATTTCTTGAGCACTCGAGCATCAGTAACCGGACACAGGATTACTCAAACATACAGGAATCAAAATACGGCTTTGAGTAAACTAATGATGAGGAAACACTGTTGTAGCAAGGTTAAAAACTCATTAAAGTTGATTTGGCATAATAAGTCCCCTTAAAGTGTTTGATTGTTGGTTTAATCTGGTTCTTATCTGGTGATTTTGACCAAGATTATGAAGTAGAATTTATTACAGATGTTTGATATGACACAGTTATTTGACAATAAGACACCAAGCAACATTTATTGCAAAACATAAAGTGATTTTGACACCCAGTTTATTTTAATATAGCTATGTATACACTGCAACTGTCCCGCGTGAAGTTGAAAATATTGCTATAATTGCTTTAGATAATAGATCATTTTTCAAACAAATAACACTAAGCATTTAAAAACATATTTTTACCAGTTGGCTTGTCTTCCAAGACGAGCACAGCAATAACTGCTATTTTAAGATTCTCCTTTCAAAAACAATGTCTAATCCGACTGTCTCTTGCGATTGTACCGCATCCTTATCTCCATTGTCTCCCTCGCTTGTCCCTGCCTTTAGTTTCAAAGAGGTTGTGGGTTCAAATCCTTTTTTCCATTTTGAGCTGAGACAAACAGCAAACAGCAGCTCCGGCGCTGTCTAATGCCTCCTAATCCCGGCTGAAGACACACGCCGCTCGCTCGTGTCATGTGTGTGAAAGAAATCTCTCTCTTTCTCTCTTCGCCTTTTCCCCGGCCCTCAGTTCATTATTTTTCTTTCTTGTCACTTTAGTGTGATAGGTTGGACAGAGGCTGCACCGACGAGCACCCAAGACAGTCACAAGGCCTTAATCTAGTCTTTAATGCGTGACTTCAGAGATGCCATTTATCTTGTGACTGCAGCAGGCGTCCGCAAAACTTTATCTCTAATAATATATTGATGGATTAAAGGGGTCAGGCAGGAGACCAGGCAAGAAAAATTGCTTATTGACATCAAAATACAGTGCCCCCCAAAACCTGATAAACATAGGGACAGCAGAGTGGGGAATATTGAGAAAGACTAGGAGGAGGTAGAGGAGGGGTTGAGTTGCCGTATTGTTGAATGTTTTGCACCCAGTAATTTTCTTCCCTTCGCACAAGCCTCTGGTGGTCTGCCGTTTAGGGTCTGATAAAACGAAAAAAAGGAAAATCTGCCTCTCCTCTCCTCTTCTCTCTTCTGCACCGTAGCCCAAAGCGAAAGGGAAAAAAAGAAGCCGGCGACTCGCTAGGTCATTCCCGCGTTTATCTTGACACAAATTCCCCCCTCTACTTGCTGCTACCGCTGCATCCTACCTCTCTAGGCTGAACCTTATTAATCACACTTAAGTAGCGTGTGAGACAGGAGCACTCCAACCGCGGATAGCCAGTGTACGCCATTATCAGTACCCGGCGACGAAACGCACCACTCCCTTCCCGTTTTAGCCATTGCAAAGCGGGTTTACAGAGGTGTATTCCAGGTTTTATCGGGCCAAATAAAACCTCTTTGATTCCAGAATGGCGCTTTTGACGCACCACCGCGAGCACAATTTGGAGGTGCGTTCCAAAAAGTGAATCGAAAACGGGAAAAATATGCTAGCGTTTTTCACCTACCCTGGAAAGCAGGCTTAATGTTTAGCTTGTTGACAGAATAACATGGTCAAAGTTGGCATGGCTGGACACACCACACTTCTATGGGCTTATTATATTTGAGCATAAGCCAATGGAGATATGCTTTCTCTGTGCAAATCAAATGACACAGAATGGAGTAAAATAGGAGCAAGTTCTTCCACTCGGGGGTTCACAGTGGAGTCAGGCTACCTTGCACAAACCGGCTATTATGCATTCGGTTACATGTATTTTTAGAAGGGCTTTGAACGAATTGTACTTGTAAAGAGAAGATTTGCTCCATAATACATTCTGCATTGACTTGAGCACATGTTTGAAGGAAAATAGTTCATGAAATCAGCATAAAAGATAGGTAGACGTATCCCACAGTGAGGAAATACAAGGTAGTGAAAAAAACGACGAATGGAAAGAAATGTAAAAGTGGAAGCTATTTGCTGCTAAAGAATACTGTAGTAATTGCAATAAATGATCTGTTGAATAGAGAAAACGTTATTTTGGACCACAATGCAATGGTTTTGTGCAAATTAAGCAGAGAATATCATTCCTACACTAGGCCTTATGAAAAGGGCATTGCTTACGTTTTGTCTTTGTAAACTTTGCTACTTTAATTGTTGATTTCATTTAGGCCATGGATATACTTTTGAATACTTTGGTTTTTTTTTAAGATTTTGTGCCCGTAGGCTTTATTGACAGGAAAGTAGTGTGAAATGGGGGACGAGAGAGAAGGGAGGACATGCAGTAAATGTCGGGATTCAAACTCACGACACTGCGGCCGGCTGCACTTGGACAATTAAACAATCAAAGAAATATAAAAAATGGACAATTAACAATCAAAGAATATAAAAATGACGAGTAAGTAGAAGCTATCATGACTAATATGGAATGATACTCTATACCAGGGGTCTCAGACTCATTTTACCTGGGGGCCCTGGGGGCAGAGTCTGGGTGAGGCTGGGCCGCATCAGGATTTACACAAGAAAAGCGCTGATAAAACATTACACTGTTATAAAATATCTTTATTTTTTACACAAAATAATAAATTAAAGACATGAAACAATGATTAAAATAATAAATAAATCAGTAAATAAATAGAAATAATACAGATGATTGAAGAAACCCACAGATGTACTAACTGACTAGCTGACGAGAAAAAACAAATATTTTTTATTCAGTTTCAAATGCCTGTTTTACCAGTTTTTTTTTAAACTTTTAACTTTCTGGACAGGAATGAAACATTGAACATGAACTGTTTTGAACATGGGTTCTCCTTGCTACATCTTGCTGGTAGAGCTTGGCAGCGCTTGTTCTCACATAGACGAGCTACATTTGCCTTTGAGGGAGAAGCAGTGGATGACCCTTAGTACAGCTTGAAGTATGGTCATCAGTAAGTTCTGGACCTGTACTTGGACTTATTGAAGTTCAATGTCGAGAAGAGCTTCTTCACACAAGTATGTGCTCCCAAAAAGGCACATGGTCCGCTTGAACATTCGGAAAGTTCAGGGAAGGTTGGGGGCAACTCTCCTCAAAAATTGCCCAGCTTGTCTGCTTCTCCACTACCTCCCTGAAATTAGCTTTGAGTACAGGAGTTGCATTGCAGGTCAATGAGCCTCATTTGAAGTACAGGGGGAGCAATCTTGCACAATCAAAGGAGAAAGGGTCCGCAAACATTTTGAAATGTGGCTCTGTGCGTCTTGAAGTCTGCAAATCTGTTGATCAAATTCTTCTGTAGCCTCAAATGCCTCAACATACTTCTCACCACTGAATGGTGTGCCTGCATCCACGAGTGCCTTGCATGCTGGGAAATGGCAAGGTGTTGTTTGAGAGAGCTGGGCTTTCCATAACTATGGTTTGGTGCAGAATGTTCTGACATTGTCATAGGCAGCACTGACAAGTTTGCCCTGGCCTTGTAGCTTCTTGTTTAGTACATTGAGCTCATGTGTGGATGTCAACAAAGAAGGCCAAGTCCATGAGCCATTGGGATCACTTAGCACAGGAACAGCCCCCGTCCTTTCTCCATGAAGTCTTTTACTTCTGCCTCTCAAACTCAAAAAATCTCTTCAAAAACGTTTCCCCTGCTGAGCCACGTACCTCCAGTGAAGTAGAGCACATCCTCATATCTGAGTCAATTTCCTCTAAAAAAGCACGAAACATTCTGTGCTTTAAGCCTCTGGATCTGATTTTGGTTGATGCATTTCACAACGACAGACATCACATTGTCAAACTTCAGGCATTTGCTGCAAAGGGCCTGCTGATGGATAATGCAGTGCAGAGCTATGGCCTCCTCACACCCTCCTCTTCCAGTTTTTTTTGAACAAGTGCTACCAGTCCATTCTTCTCCCTAACAATTGATGGGCTCCATCGGTTGTTATTCCAGCAAAGCTCTTCCATTCGCAAACCAGCAATCTTAATGGCATCACACAGCTGGTGAATAGTTCCTTTGCAGTGTCTGGCCATGCATTGGCATTACTGTGAGCAACTCCTCAATCAATTCAAATTATCATCAACACACGGACAATATATTGCTAGCTGGGGCAGTGTCTGTGATGTCTGTGGTCTCATCAAGAGCCACCGAAATATGCACTGCAACATTTTGCTTTCTCACAAAGTTGATAATAAATGTCACTTGACAGGTCAGATATGCGCTCTGCTACAGTGTTGGAGAAAGGCTGATGTTGTTGAACTGACCTTCTTTTCTGGGCAGACCATATGGTTGCAGCCTGTAACATGCACTTTTTGACAAATTACCTTCTGTGAATGGCTTTCCTGCTTTTGCAATCATCTCACTAACGATGTAGCTAAGCTTCAACTGCTTGCAGAACTCTTCTTTTTTGCTTTCTTAAAAGAAATCCTGTTGCCTCAGTAGATGTTGTTTTAAGATGGCAAACTGCGTTGCTCTCTCACTCTCCTGGTATTTTTTCGTACTCCTCACCATGTCGAGTTGTATTAATGACGTTTTCAAATTGTATTCCTTGTGCACCGCAACTTTTTCTTTGCACAATAAGACATGGGGGTGCCCCTGTGCTCAACAAAAATTATTGTACTCCCCATTTTCCTGAAATTGTCTGTGCTCATCACCGACCTTTCTTTTCACTTAGGCTTTGGAAGAGACATCTTTGGGGCTCTGTAAAATTGTGACTCCCACTTTGGAGTCAGTTTCTCGGTCACCACACACAGGCCTTTCTCTGCCCTCGAGCTTTTACCTTTCGGTGCTGCGCGGGGCTGTGGTGCATATGCCATTTTGCTTCTGTTGGCTACTGACACATTAACTAACACTGATGCATTTTCTAAATACAGATTTTAAAATACATTGTGGTCACTCCCACCATTACGGACATTGATATTTATGTTTAAGTAGGCTTCATGTTGGAAGTACTTGAATTGATCTTTCTTGAATATACATTATGCGTTTGCATTCATTTATATGTCTATGGTTCTAATTATAATTAACTATGAAGCAAGACACTTATAATCTAATATACTGTCCAAATGCCTGAGTAAGGATAAGACAGATAAAGCAACTAAAAAATGGCAATTTATGCAAATTATTTTGGGAAATTATATTAGCAGAAAGCATAACAATTTATTTTTTACATCACCCAACTACGCAAATAATACCAGACACCCAGTTAAAAGGAGTTTTGCTTGATTTGTTTCATATTGTTGCTAGGAAAAATGAAGTGTTTTGTCCTTTTTATCTATGTCATAATAGACATTTAAAAAGTATTTTTTCAAAACCTTTCAGTTGATTATAATCTTACCGGCAAGTTCCTGTTTTTCACAGTATTGTGACAGTTTTCCTCTCCCAAAGTTCTGAAACATCATTTTAAATTGACTCTGGAGTAAAATCTGGGGAATATCAATGCATCAGAAAAAACACACACCACATTTGAACCTTCAGTAACAGTTTCCAGTTTTGAGTGACCCCATCTCATTGCAAAATCATGGATAGGCTCCTTTAAATCACAACAAAAACACATTGCCATTTGAAAATGTGAAGGAATGGAGACTGTTTGTAGATGAAGTTTATTGAATCATGGTATAATACAAAGGGTAATTAATATAGCACTGCTAGGGAAGAGAAAAAGTCTTCAATAGCTTCCCCTCCAGACACTCAGAGCTGACGCATCCACTTCCACTTTCCTCGTCCAAATCTGGTCACGGTTTGGACTTCCTAAACACTTTTGAATACAGTTAACCACATTATTACAGACATGCCTTTAGTTATATTACTTATGCTGCGTGTGCACCAAAATATGAAAAGACGTGCAAACGGTAAATGCCTCACCACGGCGTAACATAAACCAATATTCTATACAGCTTCAATCATTAAGATAAATTACAATCGCTCCGATAGTATTGTTAAGGGCTTCAAAACCTCACGTGAGGCAAGCGGAGCCCTGCGGAACTTTGGCCGAGAACCACCTATTTCCATTCGGGTCCAGTTCACGCGGAGTCCCGTGAAACTGGGACTGAGCGGCAGCGGGAAAAGCCGTCCTCACGTAAGAGACGGGGTTGTTTTATGAGTCCAAACAGAAAACTAGCCGCCGGGATTTCATCAGAAGGGTATATTTCTCGCATCATATCGCGCCAGAAGTAAAAATGAAATCCGAAATAATCACAGAAACTTCCTCGAGGAGACAACGTGGTTTCGCTGCTGCCGTCTTCACTCTACAAACGCATGCGCGTTGGCGACTCGAAGGAGGACAACAAAGAACTGATGGGCTCCACTCAGACGCTATGCGCATAGCTCAAACCGACAGACACAACGGCTTCTCCTCTGAGCGAGGCAGCCCGGCCGATGTCCCGCCCTCAGCATATACTCCTCCCGTGATTGGTTCATTTAGCGCCGCACACAAACAAGTGTAAATCTTGAGGGCCGCACTTATATTAATCTTTCATATTAAGATGGGGCCGCAAATGATCGTACCGGGGGCCGCAGTTGGCCCGCGGGCCGCGTGCCTGAGACCCCTGCTCTATACTATAGAGTATATAAGTATAGTCAAAAGTCCCAAAAATTATAATATCGCAATTGTTGTTTAGGAGAAAACAAAATTAGAATATGGTGTATATCATCTTTCATCAAAACTATTAAAAAAATGACCTCAAAAAGAGAGTTATCGCCCAAACAAAGGTACAAAGTGTACCTTTGTGCCTTTTTTAAGGTTAATTTTAATGTCCAATAACATTTTGTGCAAAAACTGAATCTCAACCGAGACATTTATAACCACCTAAGAATCGGAATCAAAATCACGAAAACGTTTATTCCATTGAAAGAAATTCACAAACATAGGAACTTGTTTCGACATTAAGGTGGAACATACAACGATGAACAATAATGAAAACAACATATATGAAATCAAAAGGGCATGCACATCCATGATTGAATATCTGAATATTATCAAAATACTTTAGTCAATATCACCCACCCTTTTTTGACAATGTAATCTGTATTCTAAAAGTATATATTTTGTACATTTTGATATCAAAAATATAATTTTTGTTTTGAATATGACTAAACTTATACTTTAATGAAAATCCCCCCAAAAATTCTACAGCAAATATCTATATCACAAATATCTTCAAAAAAAGATAGAAAGATAAAAGAGAGGCAGGATTGTTTGGATGTTTGAGGTGGATTTATTTACCATCAGTACTGAGACTTTAACACTTAGCACATTGTAGTAGGAGTGTCCTTTCAAGTCTACCTATACTTCCACACAAGAAAGTTTTCATTGTGCAGAAGCTAACAGTGTTACAATAGGACCGTTTCTGTAGCACTTTAGCTGAAGCTGAGCAGATGGAGTTAACCAAACAGCTCAACTTGAGGTGTCCTTGTCACAACTATGCAAGAAATGGAAAATTCCACAACATTGTCATCTCTATACCTGACTACTTACCCTATAAGTCTGCTCTAGTCCAGGAAATACAAGGTCGACCAAGTGGGCTTCCATTTCAGTTTCACCAATGCCACTTTAGCCATGTCTTTAATTACCGTGATCCCACTGGTTCTGATGGGCCATGATAAATCTCCGGGCTTTACTTCTGAAATCACAACATTTATAAAAGCATATTTCGCCCCTGCTTCCCCCTCCGTCTCTGCTTCTTATACTTCTTGCATCATTTTGCACATTTCTTGCGTGGAAAAAAACCCTGGAATCAGTGGCAAGTCGTCCCCGATCCTTAAATAGACTCAATTCTAGCTCTTGACACACTCAGGAAAATTAATACACTTCACCATTACAAGATAAAGCTATGGGGACATATTACACCGGCCCATATCTGCAAGCCTAGTAATACCAGCGAGTCAGCATTCAATAAAAGACATTTGCAACCCGGCAATTCCCGGCAATTCTCACACAACACTTTGGACAAGATTTAAAAGCTTCTAAATTAGGTGCAAAAGGTGCCGTGTAAGCAGGGCCGGACTTACTTCAAATCACACAGTTGTTTATGACGTGGGGTTGCCTTCAGGTGCTTCAAGGTGGCACGGAAAACGCAACACTTTTACGATGGCGGTTATTTAGCCCCAAAGAACGCGCATAATGTCGGCTGACAATCAAGCAACATTACTCACGTCTCTGCTTTCTATGATGCCCCCAAGTCCATAACTGTGAATACTGATTGCCTTCTTATCGCAATCTTTATCTTTGTCGTAAAAATGTGGAGATTTTAATTCATGTGAGAATGTTGCAGAAGTGTTGGCTTGCAGGTGCCGCGGAGAGGATTGTGTCCGCAATAACCGGCGTTGGTGTAGAAGCAGTTTTTTTACGACCTCAAGACTGCCCTTGGAACCATTAAAAATTTAATCCAGCCTGTGTGCACATATAACATACCGGCCGTTAGAACAGCGAGCGTCTGGGAGGGGACGCAGAGGTACAATGAGGAAAAAAGAAAGATGGAAGGTCGTTTTTCAGGTGACGGCAAAGTCCCAAAGCGTCACCGGGTTTATTGGGAGTTTGCTTTCAAAATAAAGCTGGCTTGAGATTAATAAAAAAAAAACTATGGATGGATGAGTAAAAAATGAGTCTAAATGAAGAAAAGTGATGTCTACAGATAATTACAAATAGTACAGTTCGAAGTAACATAATAATAAAGTTAAAGCAGCAATAATTATGACTTTATAATAACTACACATTCATCAGCCATAATGAAGCATGAACAAAAACTTAATTCATAAAGAACAAATAGTTTATTAACAATGATTAGAATTAGTAACTAAATAATGTTTAGTCTTAAATGTCTTAAAATGTAGAAAAACACAACTGGTTCATTTCAAACTCTTTGCAGCAGTCGCTCACGTCCCCAAGGCCTTCTCAGCATCCTAAATATTTACCACAATGAGTTTATAAGTGCTTTTCACAAATCTCTGAGCCCAGAGCAAGTTTTGTCAACCCTACAAACAACAACTAGTATGCTGGCAGTGCTCTTTTTGCTTTGTGGAGAATAAAATGCTCTATAATTAGATGCAAACAACACACAGTGGACTCATTTTCACCCGAATAGATGCTTTTACAACATCTGCACCGGGGAAAAAGGTTTTACTTTATTACATGATAAACATTAGGTACAGCCCCTTTAAATCAGGGGTAAAAGGTCCAAAGTTTGTCAAATTTGCAAATTTTCAGTCTGAATGTATATTTTTCAATTTTTCTAATGTTGATCACCTTTACAACAACGACAGTAGCATCATAAAGTCAAAAGGTCAAAAATGAATAAACTATTTGTACTTTTCATCGATAATACACATTCATAACAAGGTACTATATAGAAATCTTCAGTAACCAGATTTAAACCTTTATTTAGCTGATAATATATTTAAAAGGCTCAATATACATTAGAAATAATCGTTTGACTATTAAAAATGTATGGATGACTAGACTTTTGAGTAAGATCCTAATCATTTTGTGAACTTTTAGTGGATTTATCAATGTACACATCATGCCTTTAGTTGACCAAATATTTGTTTGGTTGACTACCGCCCTAAAAGTACGGTACTCACACTTACTAGGCTCTTAAACAATCCCGCTGTTACTTCGACAGCGATTAGTCAGTGCAGTGTGTCTTCCGGCTTGGCAATACAATATTGTGAGGAGCTGAAGGACAGGCCTCATCAGCTCAGTCTGGGGAACAGTAAAATGCTGTTTACAGGGCGCTTTGTACCAACTCAAATGGCACGTTTTAAAGCCGCTAAATCTGTCTCCTGCTCCAACAATGCTCATAAAATGGTGGCCATAGAGCCTCAAGGTTGCGTGCACTCCAACCAAATAAAGAAGCCATACTGTAGAAACATGTGCGATAATAGTCAAAAGAGGCGCGGACCAAGTCATTGTGCAAAGATTAGATTCTGCATGTTTATCACAACTCCATAACTCGTCCTGCCAAAAGATGGAGAGCCCAAACAGGAGCGAGACATGGGGACACACCGTATTAAAATGAGCCACTGCATCAAAAACACAACAATATAACGCACTGTGGGGGCCACCTGGGAGTCGTACCGGCAACCATTCACGTCAGGGGGGAAACACTTGTCTTTGTGTCTGGAGGACTGGAGCTAAGCAAAAGAAAGCAAGGAAAAAGAGTAGAAGTGTGTTTTTACGGTGGAATAGATTCAAATATGTAGTGCATAAAGAAAGAGAATGTGAGATTGTAAAATTTTTAATCAAGGTTCCAAAAAGTTTGTGAAAGCAAATGGTCCAAACACCAATGTGGCAATACATTAGCAATATAACATTTTTACTCACTTTTGGAAATTTCAATAAAAGTTACTGAAGCATCTTTTACAAAACACTTAATATTGTATAATGATAATATTATTGAAATACACAATATCTTCAAGGTTGCCTTTTGTAAGTGAGTTATATTTCAAGTTAATGGAGTAAATGTAACAATATGGTAGCCCTGGAGGGACATTTCTAATAATCCAATTCTAGCAAAAAGATTTTGAAAAGGAGATATGGAGATATTAAACTTTTAATAATAGCACATCAAGTACAATTTAATTCAAAAAGATAAATACAGTACAAATATGATGAACACTTTTTCCAATTCTTAATTTTGGCTTTTTACATAAAGTGTGACTAAAGACTATTTTTCTGAAGTCAACTGGTCAGCTATTACTTTTTCAAGTAGTCGACTGTTAAAATGAGTATTTCTGTCGTACAATGATACTTTTTACATACATTTTAACCAGATAAGGACTGAAATATAGTGATGGCTTGTAGATTGAGAATATTTACAAATGAACTGCGTTATTGATCGGTGTAATACTTCATTTGTAGAGTGTGCATTGTAGTTTCAAAATCAAACTGTTTCGGTCGATATGGGCAAAATATCGGCTGCCGGCACCTCCAACTTCCTTTTGTTTTGGTATTATATAGGAACACCAAAATCCATATCGGTCGGGCCCTAGTCTTGACGCATTGACACGAAAAACCTCAGGAAGGCATTTATTTTGGAAATGTATTATTATTATTATTATTTTTAAGCTTTTTAGACCAAATAAATTTACCAGTAAATTAGAATGAAGTAATGCAGAAGCATGAATATTGTTATAGTACTTTTGTAAAAGGGGGTGGGGTCAATAAGCATTTGCTTCCTCTTTTCAGAATGATTTATTAGAAGCATTATGTTGAAATAAAAATATGTTGCCCTTATATATTTTGGTTATTTTTTTTAAATTTAGTAATCATTCATAATATCTGAATTAACTGACCATCCATCCATCTATAAAAAGGTTTTAGAGTGTGTATAATGATAACGATGATCAAAATACCATTATTCCTTATAGTCGACCAATCACTAATAGTCGATCGGTCGTTGCATCTCTTTTCACACGTACTTCTAATTTCACAGTACTTGCATTCTCTCCACATAATCTGTTTACAATAATGCCATAACAACACTACACTACAACATATTCCCCAAACTGTCCTCAATGGTAAAACGAGTGCTTTGTAATGTAGCTCTGGGCGTCTCTCTCTTCATTTCCATTCGTAGTAGCCCCTCCCTCCCCCGGACTCAGAAAAAAAAACCTCCCCTGGCCCCGTCCCGCACTCGCCTGTCCCGGGAATACCCCAGAGCCCCCCACACACACACACACACACACACACACGCACACATATACACTGCTAACACATAATTCCACTCTGCCTCATTATTTAGCATGTCACCGCTATTTTACATGTTAAAGTCTTCCGTTTTTTTTGCATCTACATTTGTCTCATTTATTATATCAGGGCAACGGGAACGGGCTCGAATCTCTGGGAATGGGGTCACTTGCTTTTTCACGCAGCGCTGGGAAATAAATTCATACAAAAAGTCAGTCAAGTCAAGGTGGGTGAAACTCCATGTCAGCAGTCATCGCAGCTGGGGTTATTTTATTTTGTCATTCTTTTGGAACAAGAGTATTTGAAAGCCACAGTATCGCTCTATTTTTTACCCATTAACGTCGCATCAGTTTCCTTTCACTCTGAGTAATAACAAGCTTGTTTGTACTTGAAGCTGGAATAACTCAGGTTAAAAGTATGAAAAAAAGAGAGGAAAGAGTCCTGCCAAGAGTTGAATGGGCTTTGGTGAGATTCAGCTGTAATTATTTCAGAGCAATAACAATAAGGACAAACAACACTGCGACGGTGTGAAGGGTGGTGGTTAATCCGCCAAGTGAGAGGCCCGGCTCGGCTCCTGCTGACAGTGATTATTGGGCATAATAGTAACTAATCCCAGCGTTCCTGTTCTTTTTTGGAGAAATGTGTTTTTTTTAATGGCACGTGCAGGTTTTGTTTGACTGTGTTTGAAAGAATGCAACCACACTAGAGAACCATTCAATAGATCTCAGTTTTTATAATATCGACACTGTTATATAGTTTGTGATTAGCTTCTAACTCAAGATTTGGTATCATGAGAATCTTTTTGATTCTATGGTTTTTAGTATGGCAGCATTAGCTTTTAATTACCACACTCAATGAACATAACTCTTTGCACATTAAACAGTAAATATTTACGATTTGTCAATCTGACATTTTTTATACTTTTATTTTATCATTATCGCAACTATTTTATTATAGCTTTTGTATGACTGGTTCTGTGTTTCTATTGGTTGTTTTCGGATTCTAGAATTCTGATATCATACTCCCAAACGAGGGGTGGGGCCAGATTTCCTTGTACTTTCTTAAGAAATATATAAAAGGCTAATTCACAAATGCTTAATGTTACTATTAGTGACTAAACCCATTATTTATAGTATTACAACACATTTTTTCAGTTCAAGGAATGTTGTGTAGTCATTTTCCAACAATAAAACCAAGTAAAAGAAAATCCCCTGTTACAGTGAAACGCAATCCAGAAAAGTGAAAAGGCGGAGCTTATCAATTCGACATTTTTAAAAGGAACTCAGTGGCCCCATTTGTAATAGTAACCCATTTTATATCAATTTTACAGTTACAATAAACAAAATGTAAACGATAATGATCTATGTTTCAGTTTATTATTAAGCAGTAGAAAAAAAATCATAGTATGTCTCATTTAACAAAGGCTATTTTCTAATATGGCTGACTCAAATCCCAACACGTTTGATAAAAGTGTCCATCTTCCCAGACAGAGGGCTTATCCATTTGGAACATGTCCGACCTTAAATCCTATATGTCCCCACACTGGAGCAGCTCTGAGCCCCATCACCACCATAGCGTTCCATCAGGGGGCAGAGCGTTCTACAGTTTTTTAGGACCGACCACAGAGAAGACCCTGTCCCCTGGTTTTAAATTCCGTCTTAGGCGCACGAGCTGGAGCTGGCCCTCTGGGACCTTTTTGATTCGGACCTCGGACCTTGGACCTCGGAGCGCGTGTGGGAGTGTAAAATGCTTAAAGATGTTCGTAAGCAGGGATGGGAAGAATACTTTGAAAAATGTATTTAGTTTACTAGAATACTTAATACCCTATTTTAAAATGTATTATGTTACATATTCGATACGTGAGAGTAATACTGTATTCTGTATTCTGAATACGGTACTAATACTGACTTGTTGTAAGTTTTGATTCATGTTTCACTGTTTGTTGAGCATTTATCTATAAGAAAAGAAACCCTTTTTTATCACAATTAGAGAAGGAAAACTGCAATATACGCTTTGGGCCTCAAAACCCCCGCCATGAAGATAATGGATGGATAGCTTTGGAACATACTCCTGGCAGCGTGGAAGAAGGCTTTAGACTGACATAAGCGACATAAGCAAAATGGAAAAAAATCCCTTGTGGACTCGATCTGAAAATAGACATATTTGAGCATTCTTTTCTTTTTGGACGCCACGGTTGCCTTTCATTTTCAAATGTTATGCATTACTTTTCCTGTGTGCTCTCTGGTCCTGCCCAATTCTGTTTTTTGTTGTTTTATATTTCCATTTTTTTTTTCATTCACTATAAGAGCTGTGTTTAATTGCAACTTGATGCATTTATTTCATGATCAAATACCACAATGTAGTCTTCAGATTTTAGAAAAGTAACTGTAAAACTGTTACTAAAATGAATATTCCAAATACGTATTTTTGGTACATGTATTCAGTTACATCCCAACACTGACTGTGGGGCCAGTCCATTCAAAGCTTTAAAAATCAACTCTACAAACTGGGAGCCGAACCGCAACAAACGGTGTCACGTGTTCTCGTTTGTTGGTTCCATCTCCATCTCCACCTTAGTCCGTCCCCTGCCCTTACCCCGGGGGGGTGGAGTGGGGCCGGGACGGCAAGGAGCGGGGCGAGTGGGGCGAGTGTGGCGAGTGTGGCGCGAGGGCAGGTGTCAGAGCGCTGCAGGAGGATTGCTAAGCGCTGTGAACAGTTCTGAAAAATGATGTTTTGTGCCTCAAACATCTTGCTTACAGCAGCAGGGTCTGATCCAAGCATTATGTGGGAATACATCAGTCGCCTTGGACCCCTCCTCGCTCTCTCTCTCTCCTCTCACTCGCTCTTCTGCTCACACACACACACACCTGGTATTACTGTCGTCTTCCCACTCCCCCACCGCTTCCCTCCCCTCTCCCTCACCGTCCTCAGAAGTAAATTATCAAAAGTGTGTTTGAAAGTGAATGAACGGTGACTGCCTCTCTCGCTCTCCCTCTCTCCCCTTCTGCCGGCTTTGACATCTCAGTTTTTTTTCCCTCACTTGCTACCGTTTCTGGGCTAGGTGATAACTGCCGGTAATAGGATTAACATTGATTTCTTTTTGCAAGAACAGAGATGTGCCAGTTCCAGCTATTTATTGAACTGCCAGCTTTGAACTATGAAAACTGACTGCACCAAAAGACCTAATGCAGCATTTTAAAGCAAAGAAAAGCGCCGCACATGCCTCTCCCTGTCGTGTTTTGTCGCGTTTGCCTCCTCTGTCTTTGTCGCTTTTTGTTGTGGTGGATAAAAGCCAAAAATTGTGGCACCTCTTTTCTGAGCTCTGGTAATGACTTTATTTATTTACCGTGCCTTTTTTCTTTTTTTTCAAAACCTCAAATCAGTCAATATAAGCGTGATTAGATCTAGTTTGACTCCTTTCACCTTGAAATATAAACACTTTGCTGCCAGCGGAATGAAAACAAGTCACAATTTCACCTTAAATGTCTTGCGAGGCAAAGGATTTAAACGCACTATTACAATTATGTTGTAACTAATTTGTGCGCCGTGTTCTAGCACAAAAGGCCGATTGTGTCAATTTACAGTTCAAGTGCGATTGTCTTAATTAGCAGTGAATGGGTGCATTGATTACCGAGGCTTGTCTATTGATGATGCTACTTTAGCGGCTAAAGCTACATGAGTGCTGTGTTAATTAGTGACAGCAGCTACTGTAGTACAAGGGCTCCAACCTGTCAATGACCAAGGTCTGACTGACAATGCTCACTTATTATGCAAAAATACAGATTACAATACAGATGAGTAATGACATTTCCTTCTGAAAAAACTCATAATGTATCTGAAATTTGAAACAGCTGCAAAATCGAATTACAAATATGAAAGTCTACAACCCTGCTGAATATTTAGTTTGTATTTGACCAGATAAACAACAGGAACACTGCCGCTATGCTCATTTTGATCACTGATACAGACTTTGGGATCACACATGTTGAACTGATTACCTTTCTGTCCTTTAATAGCTGTTTCTGAGTCCACGAATTGAGGAAATAAGCGTAGTTAATTGTTGTGGGGCGAGTTGAAGTGTCCTTTACCTCCCCCTACTATTGGCAAACAACTTAAAAGCAAAGAACACGCATTTTGTTGATTGTGCTGCTCATAAATCTTCCTTTGTCTAACTCTTTTTCTTTGATAAATGTGTTGAGAGTTCAATGACAAATAAAATGCAAATCTTAGAAATCCAATTTGGACGAACATCCTAAAAAGCACCTGTTTCAAAACCCACATACTACCATGACGGAATACATTTGTATTTCATATTCACCTTAGTAAAATGTTGTGAATTGCGTGTAGGAATTGGCATTTTTCATCTAAACTTAAACCCTTAACAAACTGGATCCAAGTCTTTATCTATATTTTCAATGAATGGACCACAGTATTGCAGTTTTTTTGCCGTTAAAATAAAAGCTAACTACTCCAGACAAGGTTAACTACTATTTATCACTCTTCATGACCACCACTGGGCCTGCACTGAGCCATTCATTTCACCATTCTCACTGACTGGTCCAGATCTATCATGTGAAGCATAATCAGAACAAATCAAAAATAGCATGTTATTACCTCCTGTGCATTTCAATGTGCTGCTTTGCATATATACTGGAGTATGCTGATGCAGCGAGGGCCGTATCGGGTTTGACAGCCTCCCCTGGTCCCATTAGCGCATGCATGGCTCTATATTACAACTCAACGGAAACGAGAAACAACTAACTCTGTCACGTACAATGCCGTCGCCCCAATTCCAAATGTCCCCTGGTAGTACACTTATTAGAATAGCCACAAAACGGACGCTTGGCAGGGGGGAAAACAGTGGGCGGGGCTACAGAAAAAGAGAGAGCGAGAAAGAAAGAAAGAGAGAGAAAGAGAGAGAGAGAGAGAGAGAGAGAGAGAGAGAGAGAGTGAGCTCATCTGTGTCACTGCTTATCCCCTCGGGCAATCAGGGCAAGTGAGAAAAAAAAGAGGCGGTGATTAGCAACTGGTGGTGCTTGCCCCAGCAAATCGGCGTTTGAGTGCAGATTTATGCGCGGCCTCCTGACTGGAAATGATTTATTTATTTTAGGAGAGGCGCTGAGATCATTAACCTCCGTTGGGTCCGGGGGGAACGGCATCTGCGGCCCCCCACACGACGCACAAAAAGGGGAGGGAGGTAAAGAGAGAGAGAGGGAGAAGGATGGAGAGAGGGAGGGAGAGTGCAGAGGGCCACAGGGACAACAGGCCTCCAGAGCACGAACCACTTTACAAATCATCACTTGTTGACTTAAGGAGACACTCTGCAAGACTTAATAGTAATATATTGAACGGAGTGTGACTTCCAGTGCCCATGGACTCTACGTGTAATAAACACTTCAAGTACACACTGGTCTATCAAAAAGTCTTGATTACTATTAAGGTGAGGCACTGGAGGCGAATGGGAAACAGATCTTAAATTTAGAGAAATCCGTTGGAGCGTTTCCCTGTAGTTTACTGAAATAAATGTAAGAAAAAAATGTCATGTTTTCATGTACAAATAAGGCATTGTATAAGTAAACATTGCCTGAATTGCACAACATTTCTTGCTTGGAAACAGAAACATTACAAAAGGAATTTGGAATATCTTATTTAGTATTGGAGAAAACTAGAGTTGACAGAATTGGTGAAAAAATTTAAATTTTGAGTCATATTATTAGTTAAAACTAATAAATACAGCTTTAAGCAAGTCCCTCCAACAATATTTTTTAAAAACAACATAGGGAAAAGTTTGGCGTGCCTTTAAGGCCTGATCTATGTCTCTATGTGAGAAAAAAACATTTTGAGAGCGCGGCACTTGAAGTGAATTCAAGTTAAAAATAAAATTATAAAAAATATATTTGTTATTGGACATGTTGATCTTTATGCAAAAGCTTGTATGTTAAGAGGACACACTGAGAGCTTTGCCAATAGTGTCACATCTTAAAGGTGCATTATCTGACGTTACAATTGGAGAGGTCACCAGCCTGCTTGTAACCAGGCCGATGGTACTGTTATTCCACAGTGTGGCATTGAACTCATCTGTCTTTCATGAGTGATATTACAGATGTTTAATTCCAAACTGCAAAAAATAACATCTTCATAGAGTTATTGTGCACCTGTTAAATTGTAAAACTACACTATTATTCACCATAGAAAATGAAAAAAAGAATAAAGTAATAGCTGCAGATTTGGAATGCAGTTCATCTGGAAAATACTGTGACAAAGAAGATGAATAAAACATGGTTGGATGTGAGGTAAAGAGCTTGCTTTAGGTTTCTTCTTTCTCTCACAATAATCGGAATTTCCCATCAAAATAACACAATGACACACTGTATTATACAATAAATCAAGGACAAAAAAAATATACAAAAAAGAAAAGCCATAGATAAACATAGAACATTTAATTATTTTGTCGTAATTGGCAAAATTTCAATACTACGCTTTTCACCCCCTCAAATCTTATCTTGTTGGACCAAAAGTGTCAAGTGTTGAGGAAAACTCTGAAAAATAATATGAATAACTTTAATATTCATGTGTACATTCTCGCAAACTACCATGACTGAACCAAGTAAGTGAACTCAGGGACAGATTTGGTCCAATTTAAGTCAACTGAGACTTCCGTAGGGTTTCAAATCCTATCAGGTGTAAAACATCTCCCTGAAGCACATCATTCCTGGTTAACTCTCACTTACAAAATGATCAAATGTATGTGAAATAGGATTAATACCAGATTTGATCATGTAATGCATATTTTTGCATGCTTAAATCTAACTCGGCTGAAGTAACGTGGCCACTTGACATTTGAAATGCGGCTCACAGGTTTGTCTCTGGACGGCGTTTAGGTCCCAGCGCTGCAGGTTCGTCAATAAACTCCAGATGACATCGACCACTATATCCATGTACAATTAATTAGAAAAGTTAAAGAGGTATTGGAGAGGTTTGAACCCATTCCTGGATGAAAACTATGTAATTAATAACCTTTTAGCACTTGGGGTTACACTATCCGTGGAAATTCAAACACCCAAGAGTGCGTATACTGCGTATAAAGTCAATATTCAAGTTAAAACGACTTGTCCAATGCAATCTAACTTTATCACTCATTTAAGTGAGTATACACAAGATAAAGATAAAAACAACATCACTGATATCAATGATTGCATATATACAAGATCATTCAATAATACCAAACTTAAAGACTAGAGTAGAAAAGTACAGTACAGCATTTCCGTTAAAAACACAGAAACGGGTGTTTTAAGAGTTGATTAAAAACAGTAAGACTCAAAGTGCTGTATGTGCACATACAAACACAGTGAAACACAGTCTTTGTAAATGCTGCAGTATTGTGTACAAGCTGTAAACGAGTTGAACTGTAAACAACTTGTATTCTCAGTGTCAATCTTCTTTTTCACTTATTTTCACTTAATCCTTGGATAACTCGATACCTGTTTCATTAGAATTGTGAAATGAGAACAATTTAACTTATTATAAGAAAAATAAGTTAAAGTCTAGTGAATTTTCTAAACTTAAGACATAAATGTATTGAAGTTACAGTGTCTGAGAAGTCAATAAATAGTCAAATAGACTAACTAACTTAACAATAAATCTAACGTATTGACCACTGACATTAGCGATTGTATATCTTTTTAATGATTGAATAAACCACTCAGAAAGGCCCCATGGTGAGGTTAACGCACTAACTATGCCAACATGCCTTATAACATGTTAAACCCAGGCAAATCTAGACAAATGTTCTGAATTCAAGCCCTCTTTACTAATGCCAACATTCATTTTGACAGAGCAGAATGCAGATTAGATTAGATTTCCCTGATCAAAATGCACCACTGGTTATGGTTTGGAACGGGATGGGGAGACACAGGCGTCAGGACGGGGGTGCTGTTGGCGGGCTGCTGACTCCACTCCAACCTTATCATGGAGCACTTGAGGCCACAACAAATCAACATTTTATTGGCAGTAATAAACCGCAGCGTCCCGTCCGATGAAGAGCACAAATTTATGAGGAATATAACGGCGGCTTAATTTCCCCTCCAGATGGCCACATGTTCAGGACTTTAAGGTTATGTTAACGTTTAAGAGTGCACTTCATCATCACCGACTGTGTTAATATTTAGAATGGCATGTAATCTTTGCAACAACCAAACATTTATAAAGTTTAGGGGAAGTTACAGTGCAATTTTGTATGCGAGAGGCCTTCATAATGCCATGTAGTGCCAGAAAGCAAGTGTGCTTCTCATAGTCACCATTATTTGATTATGTTTGGTACTCACAGCATTTATCATATATCAAACTACAGTACATTTTAATTCAGTTTTGCTTATTCTACATTGTTTTGACACTTTTTCCCTCACTAGATTTGTTTCTATTTCTAATTGTACAATAGCTAGAACAATATCCTGTTATATGTACAGTATACCCCCGCTACCCCTAAAATATTTTTTGTAATGACAAAAAAGTTGTTGATGTAGGTTTTTGCCAGGTTTAAAACAAATTTCTCTGGGCCCTCCAGTTTATCTACACTTCTGGCACACTGGCCATCGTGTCTCGTGTTGTGTGTGATCCAATTGTTCATTCATCCAGTTTTTTGTGAGCTCCGACTGAGTATCAGACATCCTTGAATTTAGCGTTAGCCCGATGTTTTAGGACAACTGAGCAAACACAAACGGCTCCTCTTATAAATAAATGAATATATAAATCCCATTATTAGTCCAAATGAAAGGTCCAAAGCCCAAACAAATCCCCCTTTTCTTTGTTTTCTTCTTAAACTCTGCCAAAAGTGTACCACAGAGAAACTTTTAAAGCAAAGACAATGAAGCGCCATATGGTGGCCCCTCCAGTCCTTACACCGGAGTAAACACTTCTGAACATGTAACCCCCAAAACAACACAACATTTGACTGGACTCTTCAGTGTTTTTTCTGTACTCAGAACAATACTCTTTATTAGACTACAACATTTTGCTAGAAATATAGCCTTAAATTGAATTTTTTTGTATTTATTTTTTTCAATTTGATAACAAATAAAGCAACATAAAACAGAGGTTCAGGACCTCTGTTTTATGTTGCTTTAATAGTTTGGGCTCTGGTCTGGTTCAGAGGTTGTGACTTTGCTTGTCAATGCACGTGTAATCATGTAATGTCATTTGATTTATGGTTATTTCTCCACACATATGGGTTTTATTTTTTGTAAAATAAAGACTGATAAGTAGGTCTGAAGATGTTGATGTGATTACGAACACAGAACCATGATCTGCGTGTGTGTTAAACCTGCGTCTCTCTGGCACACACTGTGTCCCACAAAGAGAGAGCGAGAGAGAAGGCGCACCGTGTGAGCCATGCACTTAACTTACATTTAGTTTTAGAATAATGACAAGGGCCATCTCTCTGCCTCTAGTTTTAGTGGCACAAAGCATCAGAAACGCACACGTTTGTCCCGCTCTCCTCTCTGTCAGTCACCTCTAGCGCATGTTCGGAAGCTCAGGGGCCGAAGGAGGAGTGGTCCAAATCATTTTGAGAGAGGGCGATTGAAACATAGAGTAATTTTATCTGTCACACACATGAACTAAGGAACTATAATGTACACTGTAGGGAATACTCTAAAACTAAAATGTAGCCATTAGTCCATTTGCAGAAAAGTATTCTCATATTGCTGGCCCCTGGTCAGCCCTGGGCCATTAGAATCTGTCGAACCTCTCTCCTCTGTTTGGCGCCCCGGTCATATGACCATACAGAATATCAAAGTAGCATAAAAGATGTAGGCACTTGATTGTACCTCAGAAGGTGATGTATCACATGCACAAAAAGGGAAATAAAATCAGATAAAAACAATGGTAGCATAAAGACACATTCAACTGTGTACAATCCACCAAATGTTGCCTTTCTAATCACAACACAACCATGCATTTTCTGCTTGGCCTCTAAGTCTTGATAAACAGCTTGAAGGAACAAACAATGAACCTCACAAACAAACAGAAACATATCTCCATTTCTCTGAAGTGAATAAAGTTTGTCAAAATATGCAGATTTGAAGTTGAGAAAAAGCAGAGACTAATTTGGCAAAACAATATGTCACTGCGGATGGGGCAAAAAACCAAACAAACCTCGACAAGCGCATTCAGCCGCCATGGAGAATGCGTGCGTTGGAGACCCGACGGGACGCATTTGAAGAGCTCTGCCCTTGCCAAACGCCGACCCCGAGCCCCGACGTGCGGACCTGCCTGGCTGCACTGACTACTGCCTGCCAAGCTCCGTCTGATTTATCATGGGGCAACGGCAGGCGCCACCTCGCTCCCTCGTGCGCGGCCTTTATAAAGAGCCATCCCTGACGACCCCGATAGCTCCACAATCAGAGCGGGGGCAGAGCCAAGGCAATTTCTCCTTCACTCTTTGATAACCTCAGCGTTGCACTGAAAGCCAATAGCAATGGCAGCCACAACAACTCCATTGGAAGGAGTTTTGAAAAGGGGTGAAAAGGGGAGAAAAGGTTACGGGTTTGACAGAATGAATGGGGAGGGGCAGGGGATGTCTGTGTCTCAGTGGGGAATGAAAGGCAGTATTGTTGTTGACCAACAGGTGGCGCGGTTCCCGAGAGGGCGTTCTATACTTGAGGGACGGCTGGTGGCGTGTGTGTTTGGCGGTCATGATGTTGTCACCATATTTCACCACACAAGGACCAGTTCAAATAGAATGATTTGCCGCGCTGTGAAAGGCTACCGTCCACAAAGTGATGCATGCAATATTGTCACCACAATTTGACCAAAACAGCAGCATCACTCACGAACCTAATAAAGTACATTCCTATTATCCAAATGATTCACCACAACGAGTTTATGAGAACAAAGAACTAAGTACCAAAACATCGTGTGGAATTAAAGTGACATTGTGATGTTTTGTGGTGGGGTTCAGCACCATTGGCAGGTGGTCAGCCCGAACTGACCTGACATATCCACGCTACTACATTTATGACAACTGGTATGCTAACAATGCGGTTCATGCTTCGAGGAGAATAAAATGATCTATAATTCAGAGCTGCTTTTACTATATGTAATGGGGCCAGACAGATTTGACATATAACATAAATCATAGTGTACACACCCTTTGACTACGGATGAATAGTTTGAATTTTAATAATGTACTAAATTGTTGGTCGCGTATTGGACTAAAATAATCTTGTTAAAGTTAGGGTCTCGTCAAATATTACTACTGTGCATTAAGTAACCATTGAATTTATATAACGCCACAGTGCATTATTCATTCACGCCGTACTCGATGGCGGTAAGCTACTACTGCAGCCACAACTGCCCTGGGGCAAACTGAAAGAAGCGAGGCTGCTATTCTGCACAATTCGCCCCTCTGACCAGCACCCACCATTCCCTCACACATCAGAGTCAAACTAGGCAGTGTGGGGGAAGTGTCAAAGGACAACAGTTTCCTTTAGTCGCCCCCGGTGACTTCCTTAGCTTCTGAGGTCTGACGAGACCGACGGTTTTGACAAGCAGGTATGTTCTAGGGTTGATGTGCCGGGTAGATCCACGTCGTAGGCATTGTACATTTGGGATCCAAGGAATGGACATGGAAAGAACCAAAAGGTTGCTCAAAAGAAAATATTTACAAGAAAATTATACACATTTTACTTTTAAACTCAAAAAGGAGCGTAGCATGCATTTCATTTTTGTATTTTTCTTTTATGGAAAATGTTTTTCTGAAGAAATGATACAACACGTTAGATGTGTATTCATTTGACAGATGAAAATCACCCAAAAATTCAAAAGTACACCTATACAAAGTATTTAAATCGGGTAAGTCATGTCAAAAGATGAATAACCTTGATATCCACTTTTAAGTTTTCTCTAACAGATGAAGACACACTCATCACATCTCACTCATTCAACATCTTTTTTGTTAACGTTCCAGTTGCACAGGTCTTTTTTCTTCATGATGAGAGTGGAAAAGTCCACCAAAACAGAGACTGGAGAGAACTGTGAACAAAAGACATTTACAACCTCGACTTGGGTGCTGCTGCTTCAGTGTTGTGTGTAGAGGTGTTAGCTTGTCTGGAGGAGACAGCATTCACAAAGTCAACAAGTGAAATTACTACTTTTTTCACTGTCTTGTGGAGAGTTGTAAAGGCCAAGTGAGGTGAGTGAAGAACTTCAGCATGTTTTGGGAGAAAATATTTCCACTTTTTTCCTTTAAAGTGTGTCTTATGTTGGTGTGGGTTTAATGTGGTTTTACCTGGCGTGTCAAATGTGAAGTCTTTGTTTGGTCTACACCTGCACAACTGTGAGTGAAATAAAGAGCATAATTACATTATTAAAGTGAATACGTTTGAAGGGGCTGTGACAAGGTGCTGCTTTGTACAGAGCTCTGACTCAAGTACAGCCTTTGAAGTCTTGATAAAGAGCTGTAATATAAAACTGAAGTAACTGCCTCCAGGGACACACACAGTAAACCACTGCAAAAGAACATGAGAGCAAAGTAAATGCTCTCATGTTCTTAGAAAAATCTAACATGTATTTACAGTAAATACATGTTAATTGAGTAGAACGTGCACAGAAAGTCAGTCATTGAATGTTGAGTTTGAGGGTTTTAGTTTTGTTCCAATATTATGTATTTATTTTAAACAAGGACAGTGCACAGATAACATTCATCTCCAAGAGAAAAGATGCTCCGTCCCAGATTAAGCTAGAAGCTAATTTCCATCTGTAGTCCTTGGGCAGGTTTAACATAAGAAAATGCACATGTCAATCAAAATCAAATACCCTTATTTACACATCAGCACCTTTATCATAAAGTTAAAACATTTTCCTGACTTAAAACTGGGGTACCTGATTTATAATATTTGTTTTCTTTTTGTATTAATGTTTTCTTTTTCTTGAAGAGTATATTATAAAAACAGCCCTTTGTGAAAAAAAATAAGACAGTTGCGTGCTGTCTGCAAGTAATAATTATTTTATTTCTCGTGGGAAGCCAAAAGCAGCGCTTTGATTGGATGCCCATTCTTAAGCATTTTTTAGCAGTGCCAAAACAGGTAGGCCAATGTTAAAGAATGTTAGCATGCTAGTTGTTGGTAGCAGTGACATGACAGCAAAACTCTGCTCTGGCCTCTGAACACATTTATAAATTCATTGAGGGGAAATATATATATATGTTGAAAAGAAAAGAATATTTGGACAATTTTTTAAAATGAACTAGTTCTGTTTTTCAAGATGGTAAAAATCAGATATGCGCCTTTAAAAAGAAATGGGTATATTGTGATGCATTCAAATTTTATTTTACAAATCAGCCATTTGTAACACCTTTCATGAATGTTGCATGAAACAGCAAAGGCTTCACTACTCCCATGAAACGCATCAGATTGTAATTTTTCTACGTAATACTAAAGTTAAAATAGTATTGTACCAACCCTCGTCTCTCTTGGGATGTCTTTTGGGTTTAGGGTGTTTGACAAAAAGAGTCCCGAGGGAAAAGAGAACAATCAAAAGGTTCCAGAGCTCGACATAAAACTGCTGGTGGGGGACTTTTGGTGTTGGGGTGTTTTCTGTCTGTATTGTTTTTTTTTATTACAGTTTGTTTATGTCCAAGGCTTTTATCACATCTGTCTTTCTACAGTATGTTGAGTTTTTACATTATCCATACACTTCCTGCCTTCTTAGGCTATATATTCTGAGAGTGGTTAATCTTGCAGCAGCAGAGAGAGGCTGCAGGTCTGAGCAGTGGGCCGTGGCGGAGCTCCGGGTTCAGAATGAGAGCAGATGTGGAGCAGCAGGAGGAGGGACAGGTCACTCTTATCTCGGCGCAAAGTGACAAGTGTCAAACAGCATTGTGGGATTATACACTACTGTTTACAGGCAATGAATGGGCAGTAGATTATAAAGGGAATTTTAGGTATAATAAGAAAGGTCAATATACTTCTAAAACCTCATCATAATGTGTATAAATGGTTTCTGATCCAGTGTCAATGTCCAAATTGAGCGTACACACTTCTTTGATAGCAGAGGAAAGATTTTCATTTTGGGACTTGGGCGTAGACTTCCTCTGGCAAACATTTGGATGTTCTTATTCCTCTTACAGGTTCAACCGCTTTTAGTATACCAGTGTAGTAGTGTGGGGTCTGTGCACCTGCAGTCGAAAACCCACCCCACCAGTCACGGGGAGGAGTCGGGCCATGACCATGAGGTGGACGGGCCACTGTAGCCCTATGCACCACTGGATTGGGTGCACTTGGGTCATTTTTGGGCGTAAGGAAATTTGCGCAGGTATTGGTGAGTAGGTTTTGGTATCTTTTTGTAAACGTTATTACCAAGTCTGCGTAAAGCTACTGGGTGATTGTTTTCACTCCCTATGGCCCGGTGTCGGAGCTCTCCTCTCGCTCATTGGGTGTTTTGGGTCAGCCAATTTGGACGGACAAATCTTTTATTCATTCACACTTACAGGTTTTAAAATGTTGCATTGTTTTCAAAGGCTCTTGCTCTGTTTTTTCGTGGGTTGGGTTCCGTCATGACTTCAAATGCCTCAAGCCAGCTGTTACCTTGGACTTCAATCAAATTTTGTGAACGATAGTAAGGTGCTGTTATATGTTCTGTGTGCTACAAGGTTACACTGAAATAAAGAAGCCTCTACCAGCAATTTATTTAGCGTAATAAATGAGTAAACTGATCAACGTTTCATTAACATAAAGTAATAGGCTATTGATAACAGCTGAATATGTTATTTCAATATAAATAAAAAACATATATATTTCTGGATCGCTAGTTCAGTTTTAATTACAAAACCCCATTCTTATATAAGTCTTCTATATCCGTGTGTTGAAAGCAGCAGTCCTGTTATAGTCCTGTGTAATCTTTAGTATCAGACCCTCCTGAAGGTCGCTCAGATAAAGCTGGATTTGAGCCTGGTGTCGGTGGTTTGACCTTGTGGCCTCTGGACTCGATCAAATGTCTGAGTCTGCAGCTCCGCGGGACACAGCCCAAATACAGGGGAATAACTGGGATCACTGTGTGGAACAAGACATGGGAAGGATGGAGAGGAATTAGGGTGGGCGGAGGGGTCAAAACAGAAAAAAAGAGGGGTTCACTGGGTCAGAGAATGCAGGGTTAAATTCAGTGTCTGCTGCTCTTCAAGGAGTGGAAGCAAACAAATAAAATAGCTTGAAAAGCACTCTTACGCAGGCTAGAACAAGGTTGAAAATCCCACACTATCTGACATTCTTAACTAGAGAACGTACAATGTCAATAGAACTTTTCTAAGCGCTCATGCCTCCAGTATAGGACTATGCAGAATCACTCACAATACAACTCTGAGTAAGCTAAGAATGAGAAAAACACTTTTTAGCGCATGGTTAAAGGCTCTTAAAAGTAACAATTAGGTTCATTAGGTCTTCAGGTTTTGGTGAGTTTATGATTTCTTAGTCACACTTGCATTTTATTGTATTTATTGAACACTGAGTGAGGAACTCTAAAATACAGGTCTGACTATAAAAGAAATCCTAAACTTACCTCTTACAAGACAACTTAGCATAATATATCAATTTGAAGAATTTGAAGAACAATGTTCACCAATGGTAGTTGGCTTTTCATGTTTTTTATACATATATATCTTTTTTGTATGAGCCGCAAAATAACTTAATAGCGCCAGAATGTGCCTATTTATATTATTTGTTTTAACGGCGAAGAGACAATCTGAATATTGTAGCAACATAGGGACAATAAAGCAACATAGATAGGACCTACCTTATGGCTGCAGTATTATTACTATTTATTTATTTACTACTTACTTATTTAATACAAATGGTATCCTGATACATTTTTATAATTTAAAGGGCCTATACCTGACTTTAATTTCCTAATTCAGCAAATGTCTTTTGCTACAGACTATTGAAGCAGTTTTTTTGGGAAAAGAGACTTAATAAAGCATGGACAAAGGCATAATGAACAAATAGTTTATCAAACATGATTTAGGCTTAGTAACGACTTAATTAAGAGCTTGGGGTTTGGACAGAGCTCCAAATGATACAGGTTTTCCGCTGATAAAATACACATTGGAATGGTGTCCAACTTCCTCATCTCTGTCGCCACTTTGAATGTCATTTAAGAGACTCCTGAGCGAGATAGCATCCAGCAAGCACCATAACTTTGAAGTATTTTGGTCGACAAGTGATCTCATGACCAACGAGCAGTCAGGAACCACGGACCCAGCCTCATGCGTTTGCTCTCGTTACTCAACAGCCGCACTTCACATGGTCAGACAAGATGATTTCAGGCGAAAAAGCGACCCGTATCAGCCGAGCGCACACAGTGACGCTGTGCACTCTATCTTTTTGCCACCGCAAACGTCACTTACGTACAAGTCATTTAATCAATGATGACTGTTGAGAATGGTCGCTATGCTACTCAATATTAAGAAATGTTTTTATTTCTCGTGGATTTGTCTAAGTCGACCGTATCTATAAAGGTAATGGTTTGAATGCACATATTTGCTTGTCGGTTGTAAATAAAATGTAAAACTGTTCTTATATTATCGTTAGCTCGTAAGCATCAGGAGCAGCAGTAGTGGCAGTCACTGTCGCTGTCTCAGACCCAGTGTGAGCCTCATTCACTGCTCAAGGTCTGTTCTTTAGTGTCTCCGAGTGCCGCTATGGAAACGTGTGCCTGTCCTTCTGCGAGCGGTGATCAAAACTAAGACGCTAATTCAAACCTATCTGCAGCTCAATGTGAACCAGCACAAAGGGACACGAGGGGAGAATGGGCCGATTTAGCCTGATGTTTCTGTGGTAAAATGAATCATGGCTCAAACACAAAAGGTGTCAATTACAACTCGCAAGGTCATCCAGCGTCACGCGTATTTATGTATGTCTGTCAAAATATAGGCTACAGCTTCCTCGTATGTACACTTGTGATAGAAGGCCAAAACTCATCTGCCTCTCAGTGAGGTTGTGGGTTTTGGCTATCTTTCTCCCCATCAGAAGAGCTACGTTACTTATTTAG